>OZ005654.1:231982162-232582162 GCA_963930645.1 Salticus scenicus
TCAAATTCATTTCTCTTAACATGATTATAATATGTCTTGCTCTGGAAATTTCCGAGAGCAAAAATGTGATGGGGAACTGAGCAGAGTCCACCTATGCCAACTAGTTTCCTTAAGTAACTGAAAAAAGCTAAAAGAGCAATTAAAAAGAAGCCCTATGTTGTTTGTGTATTTGTGTATGACAAAGTATTTAGTTAAATTCACAAAACAGTTCAAAAAAAAAAAAAAAATTAGTTTTAGTGAGTTTTTACGTCGCTCTAGTGCTGCATAGTGAGCAATTAGCGACGTTATGGGGTCCGGAGATACGCCATCACAATTTTGATATCTTTCCCCGCTTCAGTGACCCTCAGATGTCGTGTAATTTGGATGGGAACATGGAGAACATTGTGGCCACGCCGGATTTTACGCGCATTGGCCATCATTAATGCATATGACGGTCTTGGGTCGGCTCTAGTTTTAAAGCCGCAATGTTCCATTTGCAAACTCGGCGCTCTACCGACCAGGCTACCGCGGTGGGGTCTATTATGCTAAGTTCGAATAATAAGGCGGGGGGGGGGGGAAGGATTGCAACTAATAGTGAAAAAGTAACTTATTACTTTCTTCTACATTCAGTTGAAGAAAGTATTAAACTCGTAATTGTGTATTAATATTAGATAAAATTTGTATAGTCTGTATAAATTTGTATTGGGTTAAAAAGTTTTGTATCAGCTCTAACTTAAGAATTAACGCACAGAATTTTATAAAAGTTGATATTTTGTCGCACCTTGACATCTATTAGTGCCCATAAACTTTTGATGCAAATTTCCCCACAGGTAGTGTTGTTATGCTGTAATTTATCATATTTGCAGGAAAGCTGTATCTTAGATTGTATAGTGTATGATTATAGTAATACTTGATGCATGAGAGAACCGTTATGAAATACAATGCCGGCTCACACTGGGTGCATAACGACCTTAGAGGAGCCTCTAAGATAACGACCGACGGTGTTGCTATGCTACAATTTTCTTCGTGCATAGGAAGGTTAAATCTCAGCTTCTATGACGTGTAAGTACATTAAATTTGATATGTAAGATGGTCATTATCGAATCGCCTGCTGACTTAATTTGGATTATATCAGTGAATAGATGATGCTTCTATCACTCACCTTCTGTGATTTTACACATCGCTATATCTCAGCATCTATTGCTAGAAATCGCACGAAACTGTATATGTAAAATTTTTATTGTAAGAAGCTCTAACGAAATTTTTGCGTATGTTAATAAGTAGACGGCGCTGTTATATAAGAATGATATAGAAGAAAGTTCCGTGATGACCACAACACACTAGTTTGCAAGTATAATTCCTAGAATTTGCTCTGACGCATTTAAAATTAACTATTTACATAATAAAAAATAAATAAATAAATTAAATTAAATAACTACATTTACTTTAAGCATTTTTTATTTATGAAGAATGATTATCTTCTCCAGTTATTATTATTATTATTTTTATGGACTTATAGTTAAAATGCATTTTAATAACATACATTTAAAATGTCTTTTAATGAAAGACGAATTCAAAATAAAATATTTTATTAATACTTCCTTTCTTATGCCTTCATGAATAGAAAAATCATATCGCATTTATTTCTAAGATAAATAAAAGAGGAGAGATCTGATTAAAACTCACAATCCTATTCTGTACCAGATCAAAAAACTGCCGAAGCATAAATTTCTTCTGCATTTGTTAACGGAGAGATACAATCTTCAACCCCCCCCCCTCCCCCGGATGAGATAAAGGAAGAAGCAAAAATCTCAGGAAATTTCTTTTTTTTTTTTTTTTGTAAAATCCAGTCACATGAAATGCATGGAAACATCCCTGAAACGAAACAGTGTCTTTCTAGATAAATGCTTATCGGAAATAAGATCGGAAAACATTTTCGAGATTAAAAAAGAAACTTTTTACTTTTTCTATATATTACATAGGAGATTCCTTTTCTTCTATTTAATGTTTAACATTCTTTCTTTACCTTTTATCGAAATAGCAAAACTAAATAAGAATCGTAGTTGGCGACCATTTCCAACTATTTTTTTTTTTATTTCTTTCCTTCTCTCAAGTCAAACATAGTTTTACCTCAGTTGCTCTGGAAGGTGAATATTTGGAGAAGAAAAGGATAAAAGTAATTTTCCCTAGAGCGCTGCTATATAACCGTAATTTTAATTCGACATTCCATAAAATAAACTTAAGATAATGTATAGGGGAAGGTGGGGTGGGGTACCTCGGACCTATTTTGACTTTTCCAATTTTAATTTTGTCAAAACTAAATACAAATAGCTTTTTTAAATACTGTATGGCGTTATGTACAACATATATGTATTCCAAAATTTTATTAAAAATTTTGAATTATATATATAAAAAAAAAAAAAAAAAAAGTGCAATTAGGTCCAACGTACATCACTGGTAGAGTGTACCTTGGACCATTTATTAAAAGGTACAGAAAATCTAAATTTTAAGTATGAAAATCTATTTATTAATCAATTACACACATATGAATTCAAATAAACATTTTTTTTCTTTTCAAAATCATTAATTTGTCACAATTGTATTGTTATTAAGTCTAATATGAGTCTAAAAAGTGGAAAATATCAAATATTAACTTAAAAAAGTCTACATTAGTTCATATTGTGATTATTGGTAAAAATCCTCACACTTATTTATAATCAAGATTGTAATGGGATAGGTCAATTCCAAATGTTAATTTTTGGAGCTGCATTTCTGATCCGCCGCACAATATGACCAGTCCAAGATACACTACTTGAATTGGGTTCAAGTTACACCACTGTGTTACTAAAAACGAAATTGCCAATCATGATGTTCAGGTTGGACTTAACTTGATTATAAACATATGTGGTTATATAGCTGGAAAGCTACTTCATGATGCATAACACACTTTTGCAAAGAACTCTTCAAAAAGTTGAGCTTCCAAGCAAACATAAATTACTTCACTAATCTACTAAGAATAAATATTTTAACTGCATGTGATGTTGTTTATATATCTAAATAAATAGAGCTAGAAATGGCATAGATCCGAAGTACACTTATGTCCAAGGTACACCACTTTCCCCTATATCAAGAAAAAGTAATTAAAGAAATAGAAAAGTATATATTTGATGACTAAATATTGTGTTTATTACAACAAGTTTTTTAAAAATTTCGAAATTTTTAATATTAAAAATTTCTTCCGTTTCTATTCTTTTGGCCGCCCTGCTTAGTGTTTAACATTCTATGATTTGCTTAATGTTTTAGATTCTCTAAGATTTGACTTAGTACTAGCTGTTTGCATTTAAAGTTACTTAGATTTTAATTACACGTTGTAATATAGTAGTAGTACGACAGGACTATTTCTTTCAGACAGCGATTTTGCGTTGTCACCATTTCACTTTCATTTTTGTCAAGATGCCTTCCAACATTCAGTTTTAGCATTTAATTTCTTAAACTATCTTAAAATATTTTGTCAAATACGTTATATTAATGATGGCTTCTGAATATTTGTTGGCGACATCGTTAGAATACATATTGATGATGGCTTCTATGTGTTGGCGGTATCTTTCTGAATATGTATTGATATGGCTTCTGAATATTTGTTGGCTATAACTTCAGAATATGTATAGAAAATATGTTTCTGAATATTTTATAGCGAGACCTTTAGAATATGTATGGCTTATGGCTTCTGAATATTTATTGGCTATTTCTTCTGGATATGCATTGATAATGGTTTCTGAAAAGGTGGCTGTACTATCTTAATATATCTCTGTAATATCTTCCGAATACTTGTTAAAGCTTTTCTTCTTCTTCTTCTTCTTATTTATTTATTTTTTTTTTTTTTTTTAATGAGATAGTAATATATAAATTAGTCCTGTGATACTAAACTAAATTCTGTCAAAAGCAGTTTTTTTCCCCCTTACATTTAATAGAAGAAAATATTCGATTCGTAAAAATTTTAAACTTTCGGTTTTCGTCGTTTTAAGAGGTCTTGAATGCGTTTTAACCATTTTTGGAATATTATCTGTTTTTGTGTGCGGGACAAAAATTTCATTACAGCTTCAAATTAAGAACTAATGTGCAGAGTTCATGAAATTTTATATTCAGTTGTACCTTCATACAATTTGGTGCCCATTAAATTTCGGTTATTATCGCACTATAAGTGGCGCTGCTATGCCACAATTTCTCCTACTTAGGGAAGGCTGTATATCAGCTTCTAAAGTGTACAGTTACACAAAACTTAATATATGAGAGAACCATTATGTGAAACTATTCCGATTCAATTAGGAGTGCATATCGGTGGACAGGTGGCATTTCTAGGCTGTGATTTTTCCGTTTACGAGAAGGCTATATTTCAGCTTCTTTAGCATATAAATGCACCATACTTTATATATGAAACAATTATTATTATTAAAAAAAAAAAAAAAAAAAAAGGAATGCTGGCTCAGTTTGAGTGTATACTGGCGCCAACAAACTGGCTGCTACTATTCACCATTTATGATTTTCCATACTGCTATATCTCAGCATTTATGGGTTAAAATTGTACCAAACTATGCGTATGTAAATTCTTTATTCTTAACACATTTTTAAAAAATACTACACATGTGCCTGCTTATATAATTAAATTACACTGTCTTGATTTCTTTTTCTTTCTTGTAATATAGTAAGGTTTAAAAATCTTTTTTTTTTTTTTTTTTTTTTTTTTTAACACTTTTTTTGCATTTACATCAAAAAGATGTATTGTATTTAGTTATTATCTAGAATAGTTAACTTAAATGAATAAAATTTATACGTTATTTGACACAATCTTTGAATAACTTAAATATTGAATTAACTAGCAGGCTACGCCCGCTTCGCTGGTCACTATTTTTAAATGAATCACTATAGTTAATGAATTCTCAAAATTGCATCAATTTTTATCATGCGAAAAAAAAAAAAAAAAAAAAAAAAAAAAAGTGATTGGAAAAAATGTCGCAACGGGTCCCCACTCTGCGTGCGCGTATTTATGTTCAACACTCTTAATGAATCACTAACTATACTATCGTAAAGAAAAAACATTTAAAAAAAAAAAAAAAAATCTCCCATCAGTGGAATAATCGGTTCGGGCCACCACTGCCTGCGGCAGCGCATACAGGCGCGCAAGGCTCGCATGCTCCTTCATCTACCGTTCCCGCCCCTCCTAATTATTTTAGACTTTAAAAAATACTCGCAGTCGTTCTCTCGGGCTTTTAAACCTAATAATACTAATTTCCAACATTTTATATGAATTTCTTTATTTTTACCCCTGCGCCCGATCCCTTCCCGCCCTTCGTAATAATTCTGTACTTTCGAAAATATCCACAATCGATTTATCGTGCCTCAAAACCTAACAACACTAATTTTCAGCGCTCTAACTCTTATTTATATATTTTTGCCCTTTCACCTCCCCTTCCCGTCTATCCTAATAATTTTACAAATTCAAAAATATACGCAATCGATTTGTAGGTATCAAAAACCTCCATGTACCAATTTAATAGCTTTACAAATTCGAAAATATCCGCAATTGATTTGTAAGTATCAAAAACCTCTATGTACCAATTTTGAACGACCTAACTCTATTTTTATTTTTTGCCCCTCCGTCCCCTCCTCCCGCCCTTCCTAATAACTTTACAAATTCGAAAATATTCATAATCGATTTGTAGGTATCAAAAACCTTTATGTACCAATTTTGAACGGTCTAACTCTATTTTTATTTTTATTTTTGCCCCTCCGCCCCCCACACCTTTCTGACCCTCCTAATAACTTTACACTTTCAAAAATATCCTCATTTGACTTGCAGGTCTCTAAAACCTATCTGTACCAATTTTGAACGGTCTAACTATATTTCTATTTTTTTACATCATAGCCCCCCTTTCCCGCCCCACCTGGGACGAATTTCTAAAATTAAAGAAATTAGATTTTATGCATTTATGGAAAGTATATTTTAGAGCAAAAATATCTTACAAATATATTTTTTTCTGTTTGCAATATAAAGGATTATTTCAAATCACGTTTTGCCTCCTCTCCTTCCCTCTTGGGGGCTGAATTTCGAAAATTCCAGAAATTAGTTTTTAGGTATTTGTATTAGCTATATATTAGAGCAAAAATTTCACATATATCTGTTTTTATGTTTGAGATATAAATGAGTATGTGAAACCACGTTTTGCGCATGTGAACTAACGTTTTGCCCTCTTTCCCCCCTTGGGCACCAAACTTCTAAAATTCCAGAAATTGGTTTTTAGATAATTAAATTAGCTATATTTTAAAGCAAAAATTTTACGGATATCTGTTTTTTTCTTTGAGATATGAAGGTTTTTGTGAAATCACATTTTGCCCCCTACATCCCCTTGGGGGGCGAATTCCGCAAAATCGCTTCTTAGGGGTTGCTTACACTATATGTTCTATAATCTGTCCCAGTTTCGAGTCAGTGGCTCCAGTAGATCATACTGTGCGTTGATGAGTCAGTGAGTGAGTGAGTGGAAGTACTCTTTTATATGTATAGATACCAATTTAGTTATATGAAATTAACTCAGAACATATATTTTTGAGTTTTTTGTCTGTTTTTTGAAAAAAATTTCAAAGCATTTTTATGAGTATATGAGACATTTGGCACTAGATTAAAATCTCTGAAAGTCGGTTTTATTACGACGAGAAGACTATTTATTTCAAACAGCAAAAAATAGCGTTGTTACAATGAATAATAAACCAGGAAGTTTCACAACTTACAGTAAACGGCCCGCTTCACTCACCGTCGCCGGAAGCCGAAGCTAATGTTATTCTATAGGAAATTTTCTTTACTTATTACTTATTAACTAATCCATATTTTTAAATTCTGTTTTCACATTCAGAAAATTCCCAACTGTTAAATTGACGCACCTTTTTTTAAAATGTATTTTTTTTTTTTTTTTTTTTTTTTTAATATTTTATTTTGAAGCTACAAAATACGAATTTTCAACATGTGAAATTTCTCATTTTGCAATTTCAAAATAAAATATTAAAAATGAAAAAAATACGTTTTTGAAAAAGGCGCATCAATTTAACAGTTGGGAATTTTCTGAATGTGAGAACAGAATTTAAAAATATGTATTAGTTAATTAGTTATACGTAAAGAAAATTCTCCATAGAATAACATTGGCTCGGGCTTCCGGCGACCGTGAGTGAAGAGGGCCGTTAAAACAAATAGGCTTCTGTTTCTGTTTAGGATAGAATTTTAATTTTCTTGTTTATCTATTTGAGTATTTCTTTTTAATTTCTAGTTCCCATCTACAGATTGTGCTTAAAAATTTATTTCCTTTGTATTAATTTTATTATACACGCCTAATATTTTAAAATATTTATATTTTGATTCATTTATTTTATTATTCTAACGTTACAATCATACCATTTTCATAATTCAAATAACGGTAAATATACATTTATATACTTTTCTAAACATAAACCAATAAACTAGGAAAAAATAAGGATGTAACCTCTAAACATTATATGTTCACATGCATATACATATAATCTTATTAGCGAAATCAATGCAGGTATATTAACTTTTACTTCACTCAAATATTTGAATAGTTTCGAAAATCGATTCTTTGCTTATCTAAAAACACACGGAGTTAACGATAGAGAATACTCGATAACAGATATTCGATTTAATTTATCGAAAATCATTATCATTGCTTAAAGTTTGTTGGGTATCGAAATTTAGTGGAAATTTCTGTCTGCTGGTTCAAATGTTACTGTAGTATATGCATGTAAATCGTACTTCAAAATCGTTTTTGGAATAATTTAGAACGTATTAATTTCACGGGAAAAATAATGAAACATATAGTCTTATAAAAATCTTTTAAAAAAGTTGAAATTGTTACTTTTCAAGCATTTATTATGCATGGAAAGTATTGCTATGATGGAAGAAATCTGGAGTGACTCGACTTTCCGAATATTTCGTAATTAACGGTTGTTTAATATATATATATATATATATATATATATATATATATATATATATATATATATATATATATGTAAATGAGAGAAGTGGTTAAATATGCAAAAGAGGAGAAAATCGTAATAAGTATTTAAGTATTTCTTCCCAAGTTGTATGCCGTATAATAGATCATAATGTGGCCAAATTATTTTGTGTATCCTCATAAAAGAACAATAAAGGGTAAGCTCGTAATATCAAATATATATTAAGAGCTTTAAATAGTTTGAGCCTATAGATCGCAATGTATAAACATTTTACTTTGTATCCTGTAAAAATAAATAAATAAAATCATGTAAATCTGTATGGTTCTTGCGATGGTAACCTATCACATGCTTACCAATTTATATATTAATCGAATATCAGGATTAAATATTAGACGCTAACGCACTTAAAATAACTCGAGTCTATAATCGATATATAGTTCGGTATATATATTGTGTGTTTTTTTTCAAACAGAACTGTATGAGTTTTACACCTCTCAAAATCTATACAAATCGTGCGATGCTGACCTATAACATACCTACCAACTTTTCATTCAATCGGATAAGGCGTTTACAGGCTATCCCACTTCAAATAATTTTATTTCGCTGGCCACAATAACAAAGAATTATTCTTTTTGTCTCTCTTAAAAAAAAAAAAAAAACTATAAATACTACACTCATCAAAATCTATACAGATCATGCGGCAATGACCTGCAGCATATGTATCAACTTTTAGCTCGGTAGAATAAGGCGTTTAGACTCTATCGCACTCTAAATAATTTGAACCCATAGGCCATAACGGTAAAAAAAATTACTTTGTGTCCGTGTAAAAAAAAAAAAAAAAAAAATAATAATAATAATAAGTTTTAAACTCATCAAAATGTATACAGTTTGTGTGAGGGTGATCTATAACATACCTACCAACTTTCAAAGCGATTATACTATATCGTATTCACTCACACACACATACGTACATCGCCGTAAAAGTAGCAAAAGTGAACTCAAAATTGTTACACATTATGGTCTGCGAACTCAAATTATATGTTGTTTTGCTTTATGAAATTGTTTAAAGCTGAAAAAGCTGATATATGACACATCGCTTTGCTAAAAATGATCGTTATGGGAAATGATATGCATATACTTACAGTTCTTATACAAGGACGCGTGAAATAATTTACATATATTACGCCTTTTAGGGTCTAATTATTTAAAAGAAGTTAATGAAAATAAGAATGTTTTAGAATTTGCAACAGCATAGATGTTACTGAAAATATCGTACTTATCATTTATAGTTCCTTCACAAAGACAATAAAACGGTACTCTAGTATGATTTCTATGATGACCATTAAAGCTGTTTCTTAGATTCTATTGGGCGGAAAATTTGCTAAATTTATATCCACGTTACAGAAAACTAGTATGTTCTGGCCATCGCAAAATTTTCTTCAATATTTTCTTATACAAATTTATTTAATTTTGTCTAAAACAGTTACTCTGCATTTTGCCATTGTAAAAACGAAGAAAAATGAAAGTGAAAAATGGCGAACAAAGCTCTCTCTCTCAAATTATCACAAATATACAATTTAACCATTCGTTTTAAAGGTATCGACAAGTTTTTTCGAAAAATATTATATAGAAAATTTAAACTCTTGGAAGGGGATTTGACGCTCCTACGTATGTACAATCATTTTATCTGGTTGACTCTGACCATTATCAATAAAACTTTTCATTTTTACAATGATAGGTTAAAAAAAAAAAAAAAAAAAAAATCTAATTGTGTACATTTTTACGAAATTTTGTTCCATAGTGTCATATTAAAAATTATGAAAGAAGGGGACGACAGTGCCTTCCGTTGATGGATATGCATCAAGAGTTGATAGGCACCAAATAGTCACCATACTTTGAATAAACAAAGACAAGGTACAAGTAAATACAACTTTTTATGTAATTCCGTGCATTAAATCGTGATCTAGAATTGCTACAAAATTTTTGTCGCACCACAGACAGACGGAAAAATTTTATGAATGGTCAAATTGTGTTCAGGTCAGGAAATCTCAAAATGTATAAATCCATGGAAAACCAGAAGTCGAAAAATTTTATGCTTTCTTTAATTAAAGAAGAAATTAATAACGCTAATGTGGTACCGTATAGAATGAACTTTAAATAATCTGGTGTGCCACTCACACGACTTTCTCTTATCCTGAAATTTAATACTATAAATACAGGTTGGATTTTAAGATAAGTTATGTAGATTAAGATAAGACTGTTATGTAAACCTATGTTGAAACAATTCAAATTAGGCTTCGGAAGAGTTTTATATGATAATTAGTTCTGTGTGAGGGGGGCTACCGCCCCCCTTAACCCCCCGTTTCATTAATGCACCTACATTTATATAGAATTTAATTCGGTTATTAAAAATTAATTCTCTTTTTCAAAAATAATTTATTAAAATTATTATTAATACCGAGTTTGGAATTTCTACTACAATTTGTTCTTGAGATATGCTGATAACAGCACACAGACCATTCGCTGAAAACATGATTTTCGTATTCAGGGGACCTCAGAACATGTAAAAATAACAAAAACTCACGTTCGAAAATTTGACCCTAAAACAATACTTTCCCGACCCTATGGGTAAGAGAAAGTAAAAATATTGAAGAAAATATATATATATATATCTGCCGGGCACAACGTGTTAATTTACATTAATTTTTAAATGTTAAATATCACACCATCTGAAACGTACTTTAGCCGTTTCGCATTTCTTTTTTTTCCTCCCAACCCAAACTGTCGCTGATCAAAACCTCGAGTACAGAATCAACAGTCCGAATTTTATTTCCTCGCAGTTGATTACATTATATAACGAATGCTACCATACCAAAAAAAGAACGAATTGTTTGCAAACATAGCTGTGATGCTTTGGATTCGCGCAGTATCGATTTTCTACCTTAATTAAATTTATTCTTGTCATCCGTTAACCTTGTTTTTGAAGCATCGCTTGCGAAATATTGGGATGCTCAAACAAGGTCGCACAGGAAAAAATTTCAAGGAGCGCATTAACGTCGCATGTCAAATAGATTTAAAAATTATTGCGCAGATACTCTTTAATTCTCCATTTTCTAAGTCAATGAAAATTAGAAATTTTGTTATGAAAAATAATTTATTATTATTATTAAAAAAAAGTTGCAGTCAGTCGTAATTTAGAGACGAAATTTTTTACAAAATGATTTGGATTTGAAAAATGTCATAGAAAAAATGTACACAATTTTTCTTTCTGATCATTTTTATGGATGCGAAGTTCCTTTCTTCTTTCTAAGGGGTTTTAGCTTGTATTCTCTCACGCGAGTTTCGGAGAAATACCACAAAAGACTCTGATCGACTTAGCTGACGAGCGTGACCTAGATTCGAACCCGGCACCTCCCGTCTGCTAGCTCTGAGAACAGAATCTCTTTAATTTGCTGGAGAAAATTGCGTGGAGAATATAAAAGTTACATGTAACTTAATACATTGACAAAATTAAAACAATAAAATTGCACTAAATACACAGATTGTTGCATTTTCTTAAACATGAATTAATATTCTAGTAATGAAATGTGTAGCATTGATTGTACAATTTTTATAAATAAGGGGGGGGGGGGAGGGTGAAGCATTCAAAATTTAAGGAGTGTAAAAATTGAAGCTGGTAGAAACTTTAATAAGAAAAGAAAATCATGCAATTTAAATGGATTTTAAAATGCTTTCTCGTTGTACGTATCCGTGACATTGATAAAATGTAAAGGATTTTGCCTCTGTGATGACACAATATATTTTATTTTTATATCACATATTTTATATATTTTGATGATCGTATATTTTGTATTTTTTGACACCGTATATTTTGTTTTGATTATAGAGGGAAGAAAACTCTTAAAAGCTCTTTTTAAAACTTGGCTTTAAAAGAGAAAGTGTAAAATGGGAGAACTTTTGTATTGCCTTGTATACTGTGTAAAGAACTAAAAATTTTACGCAAAAAAAAAAAAAAAAAAAAAAAAAAAAAAATCATAAAATCATAACAACTGTAAATGCACTTCAAACAATTTTAAAATTTCTTCTCTAACCATAACATACTTTATAAAAGATATGCTTTAAAACAAACGAAAACAACAATTTGAATAATTAATAAAATGAGAATTCCTGAATTAAATTTATCACCATTGTCCTTATTTCATTTAATAACTAAACAAGTAATATTTAATAAGTTATCAGCTTGTTTTTTTAAATGGGCTATCAATATTCTAAACTTTATATATATTGCAAAGATAACTTTTGATAGTATAATTTTTAGCTTTGAGAAATTGGCAATGAAATTTTCAAACTTCTTTATAAATAAAATGTGTTCATTTTAGTTTTTTCGTATTATTTTGATAGAAATTTTAAAAATACTCCACTTTGAAAAAATTAAAGGATAAAATTGTTTTCTTACCTGCTGCTACTTGTTTATTTTTATTGCTTATTTTCTTTTCTTCGGAATTTATTCATCGATATTCAAATTGTAAGTTGCATCTACCAAAGAAGGAAGAAATCAATAATTGTTTTTTAGTTTATTTTGCGTTAATAAATTAATAAAAATAAAAACATATACTTTTTTTTAATAAATAATACAGAAATATAACAATCTACATAAAATATATACAATTTGTAATATATTTAAATTTTCGTTTCAAATTAAATTTAGAACATCCTACTGTAAATTTAGAACATCCACTATAACACTACATTTTTATATTTTTACATGCATAATTACAGGGAGGGAGATTAGAGGTCTGCACCGGGTTCGGGCCGAATTTTTCAATTTGTTCTCGGGCCGAGCCGGGCTCAGACTTAAAATTATTTTGCAGGCTCGAACTCATTTTTTTGTGTATACTCGGGCCGGACCGGGCCTGGATGAAATTTTTTCCGGGCCGTGTCGGGCCGAAACTTTTTCTGGTTTTCTCGTTAATCAACGAAAAAGGAAAATGATAAAATATTTCTTCAGTCATTTATTTTACATAATTTTACAGGCTGGTACGTCACATGAAATTTTATTTTATTAAAAAATATCTGTAACTTCAATTTAATTGCTTATCAGTCTGTCGTTTCGCGATCTGATTTTTCGCAAATATTTTTAGCATGTCTCGAAATTAATATATTTTATTTCAAGTAATATTAAATGGTTTCCTATTCAAAATAGTATGCATATCACTACTAACTTGCACAAATGTTCAAACAAAAGAAATTAGATACGTTACTATGTATAAGGCTTCGTGTCCTATGGTCTGTAGAGTTTAGGTGGTATGAAGGCTATAAAATCCTTCCGCTGTAACTTTTTCTCTAAGACTCCTTTTTCTTTTCTCTAGCGCACTGAATGAAGGTAGCATCATTTTTAGCATGTGCAAAAGCCGCTTTTCTATTGAATATGGTTGGATTGCTATTAAAATTTTGTTTACCGGATCACATGAAAGATTCGGATACATTACGGTATATAAGAGGAAATGGTTGAACGTGAATTTTTAGTAGTAATAAACATTTTAAATATCATCCTATACTGTTTGATGAGTGCTAATATTTTCGATTTGACTTTCTGTCTGTCTTTGTGCCTTCTGTACGTCTGTAATAATGAATTTTTGTTTATATAATTATCTTGTAAAAGTTCAGTAGTTTTGTTAAAGAAGATTCTATTGCTTCGCTATATAAAACCTCTCCAAAACATATACTAAAAATCTTTTTCATAGAAAAGGCATGTTTTCTTTTTTTTACATATTTTTGAATCGGGCCGGGCCGGGTCGGGCCTGATTTTATCGCTTTTCGTCCGGGCCGGGCCGTACACTAGCAAAAAATAAACGGGCCGGGCCTCAAAATTCCGGCCCGTGCAGACCTCTAAGGGAGATTATAAGTTTATTTAAAAAAGGATAATTTAAAAAAATTAAAAACTCTATTAGTAATGATATATTTATTGATAAAAAAAATTTAAAACGATTTCTTTTTTACACTCGTTTAATTTATGAAAACATGAAATTTTATCACTTGCAGTTTTCTTGTTAAAATAATGTTCACAAATAAATAAACAATATTTATAAAGGATGAGAAAAGAGAAAAAAAAGCTTCAAAATATCATGAAAACAATCATATTAATTTCGTAAAAATTTTTGACCAAATGGAAAAAATACGATCTCGTACATTTTCCCCGTTATATTTACAATCGAATTCGTTTTAAATGAATGATCATCATTATCATATATTCGGTTAGGAGGGAAACAATTTCTAATATGTCTTAATTTAAGAATTTTTTTTAGATCTATAATTATATATATACATATACACACAGATAAGTAACTAGTTTTAGCCAGCATATATGCAACATATATGTATGTAATTTAATATTTCTATATTTTTTGCGTTATCAAAGTCCAAAAAAATACAGAATTATAAATATTAAATTTTTTAAGTATATTTTACTTAATATGAAGGAAAAAAAAAAATCTGGAGTGACTTATCTCAACTTTCCGAACATTAAGTAATTAATAGTTGTTTAAATAAATTAAAGCAACAGAAGTCGTTAAATAAACAAAAGAGAAAATGATAATTGGGTTTTTGAGTATTTTCCTCCATATTGTACAGTCGATAACAAAAGTATCCGAACACTAGCAAAAATTCCTATATAAAAAAGTAGAGTTAATACTGTTTTGTTAAATAAATCCTTGTCGAATCATGTTCTTAGACTGACTAAGAACATGATTCGACAAGGATTTATTTAACAAAACAGTATTAACTCTACTTTTTTTATATAGGAATTTTTGCTAGTGTTCAGATACTTTTATTACCGACTGTATGTTGATTAATTTAAAGCTATTGCCCTTTAAATAATTTGATAGGCCATGATGATAAAGAATTTTTCTTTGTGTCCCTCTAAAAAAAGCTGTAAGTGCTAGATTCACCAAAATCTATACATTTCTTTCAACGGTGACCTGTAACATGTATGTAAATTTTCAGCTCTAGCGAATAAAAGGCATTTAGATGCTATCGCACTTTAAAGATTTTGAGCGCATATGGTATAATGATAAATATTTTTTTCTTTGTTTCCCTATAAAAAAAAGTATTAGTGCTGGATTTACCAAAATCAACAGGGTTCGTGCTACGATAACCTTGAAGCTAGAGTAGCTTCTAGCCCTATGCTTATAACATATGTACCAACTTTCAGCTCATTTGAATAAAGCGTTTAGACGCAATCGTGTTAACTCGCACACATACACATACATACATCATCGTAAAAATAGTAAAAGTGAACTCAGGGAACCTCAAAACGTATAGACACACCAAAGTCGAATTTTTGTCATGATTACAATACCTTCCTTACACATTATGTTCAGAAAGTAAATATGTTATTTAATATCTAGAATTTTTCAGTTGCACAAGAGAGTGCAGAATTATCATTTTTTAAATTATAAATTAATTATACTATTATCAAACATACAACGGAATGTTATACTACATCAGAAAAATGTAAAAAAAAAAAAAAAAAAAAAAAAAAAAAAAACAGTAATAATCTATATATATAAAAATGAATGTTTGTCTGTATGTTATTTATAAAATCGTAAACGGCTTGACCGATTTCGATCATTCTTTTTTTGTTTTTTTCCTTATAGGTCAGGGATGGTTTAGAGGAAAAAAATTGAAAAAATCTTTAAAATTAATTAAAATATGAAAATAATAAACTTATTGACTTAAATTGACTTAATATAAGCCATTTAAATTTTTAATTGTTGCCAGAAAAAGTTTACGAGATATATTTATTTATTGTTTTCATCATAAAATGAAATATGCTTTCATGCGAAAAATAAGAAATTACTAAATGTTAAATTGGTCGATGAGAAAATGACACATTATAATTTTAAAATAAAATAGTAATATTACAAATCTAACATATTTCTTCTGAATTTTATTTCACAGCATTTTTTTTATATACCTCAACTTCAGATTTTTTTTTTTAGTATAGCGGATGAAACACGCTTGGCATAAAAGTTAATTCAGCATTATGGTAAAGGTATTTTCTTATTGATAATTCTTGACAATTTTTTATAATTTTGATGCTGAAGTAGATCGTACATTTTTCGCCAAGGAAAAGATAGAAAGAAATACGCAAGCGAAGTGATGACGTCACTGGCCGTTCGTGGATGCAAGAAAAATATTTCCTATGTTAAACGCCCATTGGATTTTTTGTAAAAAATTATTAAAAATCGAGGAAAAATATTTCCCGATTTTAATCCGCATATTTAGGTATAGATATGTATTAGTTATCATGTCCATGCATTAGATTAAGTTATTTTTGTTGTAAAATTGACAAAATTTGAATTTTTAATTTCAAAACTCTAGAAAAAAAAAAAAAAAAAAAAAATGGCGAACTTCCATATTCAATTGAAAACACAAACATTTAATTTCAAAGGATGATATTAACACAATAAATATCCAACTAATATACTGATTAAAAGGGAAATGATAAATATTCTATCATAATTTGAAGTCAAATTTGTTTTCAAATGTCTAAATAAAGTATCTGATATAAGATACTAATATGTTGTAGCGGAATAGATTTGATATCGGTCATCCTTGGTAGAAAAATAAAATATCGCCAAATTATTTGGCGAACATAATTTAATTCCTTTCAAAAATCATGGTTATTTTAACAACTTATTTTAAGACAGTAATGAATAATATGAAACAATATTTCGTACAATGCATATTACGACAATATACATCTGGCATGTATATTTTCGTATTACGTTTTTGATCACCAAATACAATAAGCGCCAAGAACGACAGAGTTTTGAAATTTAAAATTAAAATTTTGTCAATTTGACAGCAAAATAACTCAATCTAACACATGCACATGATAACTAATACATATGTGTACCCAAATATGGGGATTAAAATTGGGAAATAATTTTCTTCGATTTTTAATCATTTTTTACAAAAAATCCAATGGGCAATTGACATAGGAAATCATTTTCTTGCATCCACGGACGGTCAGTGACGTCACACTTCGCTTGCGTATAGGAACAATAATCGCATAAATTATATTTTGGTCTAAAACGGCAACAAAAATTTAAAAGTCGCCAAGGGCATTAAGGCTGTACCATGATCAAGTTTACATACTAATTTATTTATTTTTCTATATACCAACTACTATTAACTAAGCATGAAGTATATATAACCACAAAATAATAATTGTCTCATGCGATAGAAGTGTCCGATCATAGCATATTGTAATATTATATGTGGCTTGAAATTGCTGTCATTCTATGGTTGATTGATTAAATCAAATAAATATAGGAAATAACTTGAGAGCAAATATTATGTACATCACATATAATGTTGTTCATATGTAACTGGGATTCAGATATAAAAGAGTTACTTCAAATTTTTCGATACTGTCCGTATCGAAACTGTTATGTATGATAAGCAACCAAATGGAAGCCCACGGGTAAGCCATTGTCGCACGCAATAGGGACAGGCACCGGAGATTGCAAGGACGAACAAGGCGCTGCCTAAGGCAGCGAGAACACAAAGCAAGCTTTTGACCGATTTCAGTTTTTTTTTTTTTTTTTTTTTCATAAAGCATATAGAAAAAAGTTTGACAGCGAAGCGGGCAAAGCCGTCCGAAATTGTTTAAGAACTAAAATATTATTCAACAATTCGCCGGGAAATGAAAAAAAAAAAAAAATAAATAAATAAATAAATATTTATTTGTAAAAAAAAAAAAAAAAACTAAAAATTTGAAACTCATAAATATTATATGAATTTCACCACATAGTTAAAATTTTAATTAACCAGTCACCAAATTATTATTAGAACCAGATTAATATTGTGCAATAGTGAACTAAAATCATACAAAGAAAGGTTTCTAAATAAAATTCATAATTGACGACCCAGTTTTTATACTTCCACAACGCAGTACTGTTTTAGTACAGAATCCCTATGGACGAATTTTAAATTTTTATCGCCATGTTGGCGATAACTTTTTATTTATTTATTTTGGCATTTTAGTTTGGCTTTCAATGAGTTACAAATTTTTTTGAGTGTACTTTATCAGACTCTGTTTTGCACAGCACCACAATGATATGGTTTCATTACATTGCATATTATGATCAAACCGTCAGTTCCCACACATACACATCAAAATTTCCACGTGAACGAAGTCGCGGGTAACAGCTAGTAAATAATAAAAATACTGTAAAGATTTTTTACATTTTTTGTGAATTTTTTTAATTTAGAAATTCGCTGAGAGATCAACCAAAGTAAGCAAAATTCCAATTTTTAGTAATATTTGTATCCAGAAATGTAAAATTTATTCGTGACAAAATTTAGTTGTATATAATATTTGACGTCAAAATAATGTTTACGTGTGCTTAGAGTCTCCATTGTTTCTCTTCTGAAAACAGGCATTCCCGTCATAAAACTACAGTTCTCGGTAATTCCCTTGAAAGGCAACGGAGCATCTCTCATAAAATATGAACACAGAGAAATGTTTTAGACACCATTTTCTGAAACTCTCTTTCCTTTAAATCCGATTTTCTTTGTAGCATAGTCTCGTCTCGTCTAATCATTGTCTTCAGTTTCGTTATTATTTTATTTTATTTTTATTTATTTATTTTTTCTTCTCGTGAGTTAGTTTTATTAGAAGAGTTATTTGGTATTCATTTATACAGTGGTTTTATTTCCTTATTTTATGAGAGTTACACTTTTTGCATACTTCGTAAAACATTCGTACAGAAATATAAAACTGCCAAAAATAGATAAACGATAACTGAATGAAAACGCTGACTTATTTTGAACAACAATCTACAAAAAATTTCAGTTTTAGTTGGAAACGTTTCTTTTTCTATAAAAACATTTTAAAATCCATGACGACTCATTTGTCATACATACGCGAAGTAATTATTGCACGTAAATGTGCAAGATTTGAAAATATTCCAACTGAAATGATAAAAAATTATTTTCCATTAAAAAATAAATAAATAAATAAATGTTTTGTTTCTTATTGCAAAAAATAGTCTTTAAAACCTAACAAAGTAAACATTAGTTTGTAATAAAACTGTTCAGTAAGCATTAAATAATAACATAACAACGTTTAACAGTAATATGCTTATATGGTTTTTGTTAATGTGTTCATGTTGTACCTTCTATACCATCTGTTATGAAAAAAATATTCGACAACTCTGTTTTACAAGATTGATTTCACATGAAATGCAAATATATTATGTTCTCAGAAATGTTTTTTTTTTTTTTTTTCCTTCCCATGTGTATATATATATATATATATATATATATATATATATATATATATATATATATATATACACACATGTATACATATATTTGTGTGTGTATATATATACACAAATTGCTTGCATTTAGTATCAGTGTTGAATCCACATACTTTTGTATACATATATACTTTTTTGGATACTTTGTATTTGTGTGTATACATATATATACACACAAATTGCTTGCATTTAGTATCAATGTTGATTCCAGATACTTTTTCTAGCAAGAGAATTTTTATGCAAATTCCAATCTGAGAATTTTGGATTTCGTTAACTATCAATGAAAGGCCTTTTCTAGGTTATTAATGAGCATAAAAAAGACATGCACAAGACCATTTCCCTCCACATGTGATTCCTTTATTTCTATAGGCCACATCAATGGCCGAGAGATTCTGATCTTCTATCTAATAAGGTCGCTCGTGTTTTTTTGTGATTTTCTCCGAAACTTGTGTAAATGGGACTTCTTAGAAAGACCTTATACAAAGGACATCACACTCAGCCCTAAATCTCTAGCGTAGACAGTTGGTCTTGAATTACTACACCATCATGAATTTCATCCTTCGGTATCATTGCATTTTTTATATGCCCTAAATGAGCGTTTCTCTCTCTCTCTCTGTATACATATATAAATGCCTGCTCAATTATTATTATTATTTTACATTTGAATCCTGGTTCTGTAATTAATGAATGATAAAGATGATCTTAGCTGTTTTGCTACAGTTAAAATCTGCCTGATAAACATACATGTTATTGAAGTATACATAAACAGTGACATGCAATAATTATAACGTTATATATATATATATATTATAATATTCGAGAACTACATTCGATAAAAGCCTTAAGTAAAGAAATTTAAGTAAATAGCAGCTAAGTAAATGTTTGGCATAAGAAAAAAAAAGAGATATAAATAAAAAAGAGATAACTATTAATCTGAATTTTAAAAATCGGTATATAATACCAGAAATCAAAATATAACCAGCTAAATGCAGTAAAAATGAGCATGACTTCTTTTGTAGCCGACAAAAATATTAGGTTAATTTCTTTAGAAATCGACCTAATTGCAATCACTTCGTTCATCTCTATCTATCTATCTAATGGAAAATTTGTCATCACGATAACTCCCGAAATGATATTTCAAATCGAACCAAATTTGTACAGCAAACTTATCTTATAAATATCTCGAATTAATTCACTGACCAGATTTCTCCATCATTTTGTTTTCAAGTGGCGGCCACTTGAAAATTTCAAATCCACATTATGAAAAGCGTATTTAAAACTGGATCCGCTTGAATTTTGATGTATACATAGACTATATTAGAGTCTCGACCAAGGTTATAAATGAACTTTACCCAACATTTTTTACAAAGTGGCAAATATCTTAAATTAAGCGGGACCACTTGAAATCAGGCTGCCACTTGAAAATTTATCACCACGATAACTTTTGAAATACTGAATCATTTCGAACCAAAGTTGAACAGTGGATTTATCACACAAATGTCTTGGATGGGCAACTTGTTCCGGCATTTTGTTTCCAAGTTGCGGCCACTAGAAATCAGACTGCCACTTGAAAATGCTCCATGGCGATAACTTTTGAAATACTAAATTGATTCAAAGCAAAGTTGGATAGTGAACTTACCATGTAAATATCTTGGATGATTTCGCTGGGCAAGTTGCTCCGCCATTTTATTTTCAAGTGGCAGCCATTTAAAAATTTGTCATTATGATAACTTTTTTAATACTTAATCAATTCTAATCGAATTTGTACCATGGACTTATCATTCAAATATCTTAGATAAATTCGCTGGACATCTAACTCAGCTCTTTTGTTTCCTAGTGGTGGCAACTTGAAATCACGGTGCCACTTGGTTGCAACCACTTAAAATTGGGCTGTCGTTTGAAAATTTCTTATCACGATAACTTTTGTAATACTGAATTAATTCAAATCAAAGTTAGTCAGTGAACTTATTATAAAAATATCTTGGATGATTTCGCTGGGCAAATTGCTCCGTCATTTTGTTTCCTAGTTGCGGCCACATAAAAATTTGTTCTAACAATTTCGAAATATTGAACTAATTGGAACCAAAGTTGGACAGTAATGCTTCAAATATCTTGGCTAAATTCACTGGGCAACTTGCTCCGCAATATGGTTTGCAAGTGGTGGCCATTTGAAATTTTGTTATCACGATAACTTTTGAAATACTTATCAATACGAACTAGAATTGGACAATGGACTTTTCATTCAAATATCTTAAATGATTTCGGTGGGCAAGTTGCTCCGCAAATTTGTTTCCAAGTTGCGGACACTTGAACGTTGCCACTTGAGAATTTATCAGGAAAACTTTTGAAATACTGATTTTATTCGAACCAAAGTTGGACATTGGACTTATCTTACAAATATTTTGGATTAATTGACTGAGTAACTTGCTCCGCTATTTTGTTTCCAAGTGGCGGCCACTTAATTTGCTAACACGATAATTTTTGAAATACTGAATTAATTCGATGTAAATTTGTAAAATAGACTTATCTCAAAAAAGCATTTGATATATTTGTGTGCCAACTTGATCCGCCATCTTGTTTCTAAGTGCCGGCCCTTTGAAAATTTCAAATTCACATAGAAAAGGTATTTATGAACAGATTTTCTTAAAACTACATATTTACATAGCTACATTAATATTTCCACCAAGTCCATTAATAAATTATAGCCGCCATTTTGAAACAAAATGGTGGCTACTTGATAAGAAAAAAGAAATCAACCAACCCTTACGAATGAGCCGGAAAGACTTATCTTTAATATTTTGTGAACCTCTTTATCAAAATATTTTCCCTAATGCAGCATACGAATGTGAAATATATTGACAAATATTCGCCGCTTTTAAATGTGTTTAAAAGAAATATTTCATCTTATTCTATCATCTTAAATATATTTCATGTGACTTAATAGGAATTTTTGAATGTTTTTATCTGTATTATTTGCATATTATATTAAAATGCCATAGTGCAAATAACAATTTACGCATTAGAATATCTGATTTCGGGATTACCAAAGTTAAGTAGGAAAAAGCTTAAAAACACTAAAAGAGAAAATTTCATTTCTTTCTTACGATATTGATTTTTTTTTTTTTTTTTTTTTTTTTTAATCACATAAAACAGACTTTTGTAAGTTATGCTTTGCGTCATACATCTAAATTTAATAATAATAAATATGTCTTCTTTTCTACCTTATTTTTGCTGTTTCAGTTTCTTTTCTCTATATATCTCCGAAAGATTTCAGAAATACACTACTGAAATTTTATTTTTCAGTCTCTCTCTCTTTCCTCACCCTCCCAGTCTTTCTTGTCTTCTCCATCACATCAGGCTTGGCTTAATTCCATCTTTATCAAATTGAAAAGTGATTGAATCTTCGATTTCTTAAGCTTTTCTTAGAAAATAAAAGATAGCATTATTCTTAAGTTCTCATCATTCAACTGGAATTGTACATCTGCTTTAAACATGTATATTGATTTCGTAAAAATTTTCGTGTTATTTCTCTAAGTCATTTTTGTTTCCAAGTGGCGGCCACTTAACTTGTCAACATGATAACGTTTGAAATACTTAATTAATTCGAAGTAAATTTGTAAAATAGACTTATCTCAGAAATTAGTATTTTACTTCCAAGATAACACTTTCTCCAGTATAGTTCAAAGTAGTGTAAAGCACCGTTTATACATATCTCATTTATAATGTACTAGCTGGTTTTGCCGTTGGTCGCTATATTTAAATTAAATGAATCCTTTTTATAATAATAAGTCTCAATATTTTAAATCCTTATATTTATTAATTAGCTTCGAATATATGAACTGTTATCGTTTGCTACTAATGAATTATTTCGGAAATAATTCATTTGTAAAACATAACCCCGGAATGGCAACACTCTTGAAAAAGAAAAATTGTTGTTCAAAGAAAAAGCTTGTTTTTGCATTTGTTATGCAGACCATAGATATAGTAATAAGACATAGACTGATCAGCGAGAGGGAAAAAGTGATACCTCTTTTTTCGGGAAAAGTCACTCTAATGGCTGCCTTTCCCCGAGAAAATCACACACAGGAATACACACGGATAATTTAGTAAATAAAATTTATGAATAATTTATTTACTAAAAGTGAATGAAAAACTCCAGATACAGTTTCAAATTCATTTTTCTTTTTATTCTTTTTTTCAATACTCTCTAATGGCTGATTTTAGAACTTTTTTTCGGCATCAAAATTTTTTGCTCGATAACATGGGGATGATAGATCTATATATATTACTATATCTATGATGCAGACAAATAAAATGTTTATCAGTAACATGCAAAAGCTTTCTGATATTTATATAATACTGAGTTGGAGAAAATGTTAGTGCCGATTTTTTATCATTTTACAATCAAATATTCTTTTTATTTCAAATGAATGTTTTTTGTAAGCAAAATATGTGCCATTATTATCAATGACATTTTGCCATTTTTTGGGAAGAACCGTTATTCCATCGCTGTAGAACTTATTCATGTTTGTTAACCTAATTTTACACCATTAAAGGAGTTCTGCAGAGACCGAAATAAATGATAATCCAAAGGTGCAAGGACCGAGCTATATGCATGAAAACTTGTCATTCAAGATTCCTCAGTTTTTTTCCGGGCATCAAAGATGTGTATGGTCTCTCGTTGTCATGATAAAACACCTCACACTTTTTATTTGCTGGCTTCAGCTGTTTGACCAGGTGGTAGCAGTTCATAATGAACGACTCCTTCCCATTCCAATCAAATACTGAGCATAACTTTCCTTGGTGTCAGTGTCAAACTCAGCTTTGCAGCAGTTTGCGGGTGGATCCTCGCTCACATTATTGTCGTAAATGATCCCTCCCCCCCCCCTCCCCCTTAATCATTTGCTTCAAAAATGGATAGATTCCATTGGGTTTTAGTAGCGATTTGCAGATGGAAACTCGACCAATAAAATTTTTTTCTGATTTCATGCGGCACACAAACTTTGAGCTTCTTTTTTAAATCCAGCCTTATTCAAATGCTTTAAAACTGTTTTTTGCTCAGTGCTCAGCAATGTCACGGCTGCTTATGTGCCGATCTAGCTAAACTTTTTGCATGATTTTTATCGACTTTTTCAACCATGGATCGACCAGAACGAGATGCCGTAAACATCGAAATTTTCATAATGAAAGCGAGTGAACCACTGGCAGGCTGTTCTTTCTGATACAGCATCATCACGATAAACTACACAAATTTTCTTGGCTGCTTGCATTGCTTTCTTCCTTTTTTGGAAATAAAATTTCAAAATGCATCGAATTTCTTCCATATTTACACTCATATTTTCAGCGATATAATTATTAACACGAGTGATGAACTGCGATGCTTTCTTCACAAAAGTGTAATTTGAATTGTCATCTTTCAAATGCGCATAAGTATGCCCCATCAGATTAGTTTTGCCGAAATATGTTATCTAACGCTATCTAGTGCAGAAAATTGGCAAGAACTCCTCCCCCCCCCCCCCAACCTAATATTATAATTTGAAGTTAATTGTTCTATCGCTAGTTAAATAAAAGCTCCACACAAACAAAGTAAAGCGTCTCTATGAAAATGCAAGTTTCCCATCAAATGACTTCTGAGAAATGACATCATTTTTAAAGAAGATAGTACTTCATTTGGGAGATTTTTTGAAAGTGGTGTCATTCTAACATGTTATAGAAATTATTTTGATTTGTCATTTTGACCTATATTTACAGTAAAATGTTTAAATCCCATGCCTGGAATTTTGACGAAAGCGTAAATTTTAGAAATTTTTTTAAATTGTCTTCGCCTTTTAATTTCGAATTTTTAAAAACTTCTTACTTACAAAGACTGTACGTTAGAAGTAGATTATATATCAAATTTGAAGTTTTCAGCTGCATTATTGTTTTATGAATCATACAAGAAAGTGGTTTTCGACAGGGTTTCTTCCTCAGCCCTTGACACTGAACATGAGATGGAGATGTCAAATTCCCACTACTTCAACCCTGGTAATAAGCAGTAACTGTGTCAAGTTTGGTTGAAATAGGTTCGGTGGTTTGAAAAGACATGTAAGATATATCCTACACAAATACATACATACTATGATTTTTTTTTTTTTTTTTAACTTACCCACATATATGGTAGAGAAAGTATTGTTTTTGAGTTAAATTTTCGAAATTGAGCTTCTGTTATGTTTACACGTTTTGTGGTCTCCTGAATCCTAAAAATATGGTTTTAGCGGTTGGTCTGTGCGTGTGTCTGTCTGTGTGTATGTTATCAGTATATCTGAAGAATAAATAACAGCAGGAAGTCCAAACTATGTATTCTAAATCTATATCATACAGAGAGGCAACATTAACCTTTTCGTTGAGATCAAGCAAATGGTTTGTGCACAGGGACATCCAAGGAAATTCAGATACATTACTTCTATGAGGGAAATTGCAAGTAAGTTGAGTTTAACATCTATAGGCTGCACTAAACCAAATGAAATGAATATATATTTTTTATAGGCATAAAAGCATGTTTCATGTAGAATATGGTATGGAAATCATTCATCGATCGTTCACAGGGTTACACAAAAGAACTAGAATATAGTGGGATAATACTTGGAAATTCATGGAAGGGCATTTCAGGCTGTGCTATATGTTATTAATATAAAATTATATTTAAGTGCACAATGTGATGTGCAGGTAATTTTTAGCAGATGTACAGGACTGCCAATAATTAAGTGAAAACATTCTTTATTATTGAATGTTATTAGTGGAGTTGCTTTACTATAATATTTTACCATGTTCAGGAAAACTGCTCAGAAATTAAATGTAATTTCTGATACCCATGTGGTAAATAAAATATTTTTTGAAACTAAATAATTATCGTTTGTTTTTTGTATACTTACACGTTTTGAGATTCCCTGAATATCGAAGTTCCTGAATAAGTCATGTTTTTAACGTTTGACCTTTATCTATGTCTTTTATCAGAATAACTTAGAAACAAATAATTTCAGGGAATTCAGATGTTGTATTTTTAAGTTAATATAAGGCTGTTCCTTGAAAAATGTTATCAAAATTGTTAAATTTCAAGGAATGGAGCGGGGTGAAAGTTAAGTGAATAATTTGGAATGAACTTTTAAATTAACAGCTTTTGAATTCTCTTTAAATGTGAGTGCAGTATTGAAACGGGGGGTTGAGGGGGACTGCAGTCCCCCTCATACAGAATTATTCGTCAAATGAAACTTTTTCGAAGCCTATCTTAAATAGTTTTTAACGAAGCTTTATATAACAGTATTCGTTATCTTATCCCTTAATGCTCGATCTGTCTTTATGAAATTGAATTTCAGGGTAACAAAGTCGTGTGGGTGTGACACCAGATTATTATTATTATTATTGTATTAAGATGCAAAAAGCATGCATTAATGATTTTGGATCTTGCTATAATTTTGATCCAAAGCCATTGTTGCGAGCTTTTTGGCAATTTATTTTGTTTATATACAAAGATTTTATTTATTTAATAGTTTTTAACACAGTCTTTCGGTACATATTTTACAGATTATTTATATATACGTTTTTTACGTTTATACTTCGATGTAGTGTAATCCTAATACATTCTTGTTCATTTAATTTCGTCTATATGGCGCAAACATTGGTTGAACGTCACATTTCGCCTTAGTACCGTTTTCACCTTTCTAAAATTTGAAAATCTATGCAAGTTTTCTATTTCTCTCTCTCTCTCTCTCCATCTGTCTTTTTTTCCATTATTTACTTTCCTAAATTTCGTTATTTTATTTTTTCTTTTGTCGTTTTTATGTTCAGATGATTACTAAAGATTTTTTGTGAGTGAATCTCTACCTGCATCGACATTTAATAATTTAATCTTAACATATGCAACTTATATTGTATTAGTACCCAGACGTATTTGTATTTAAGCTAAAGAATCAGAATTAGTACTGAAAAAATGTAAAAATCAAAGTTGTTCATTGAATATTCTATTAATGTAGTACATCTTCACACGTGTACGTCGTTTTACGTCAGTCTCTTGAAAGACTTAAACGGTACTATACTGTATACTTTGTTTGCGTAAGCTGTCACAATGTACAATTGTGTAAAAATAAACACCTAGCGACTGTCATCAAGTGCGAGTCTAAAATAGATTTAGCATTAGGAAGTTTTTGTAAAATATTTCAAAGGAAATATTTTTGGAAATGCTGATGTCGTAGTTTCGTATAGCTCGTTCGAGTGTTCTCTTAAAAACAAAAAGTGGCATAAAGCAAACTTCAAGGACACTTCGAATTTATGCCAAAAATAATTTGAGCTTTTTGCAATTTTAATACTGAAATTTGTTATTAATACTGCTATCCGCTTTTCTTAAATGTTTATTAACAAAAGCATTTTCGCTTTATTCAAATTAGAAAATAATTTATATTAAATACAGTGCAGTTATAATAAACTTTAAAAACACTGTCATACGAATATTGAATTATGCATTTTTAATCATTAATTTATAAATTTTATTATTATTAATATATATATATATATATATATATATATATATATATATATATATTTCAATTACTGATTTTTGGAAAATTTAAATTAAGTTTTTTAAATTGTACCGAGGGAAACATAGCTTAATATAGCTTACTGTATCACTAAAACTCAAAAATCATTAAAGTTTCAAGAATGTATCACAACAATTGATACAGTTCATCATAGTAATTAATGAGAATTTATTGAAGGCGTATTTTAGTGTAGCATTGGTACATAGAGAACGAAAAAGCCAAAGAGAGAGAGAAGTGTGTGTGTGTGTGGGGGGGGGGGGATTGAATGTTGTGTATTATATAATTTTATGATTAAGAAAGTTTCGTAATTTTACAAAAATGTTTTTCACCGTACATTTATTCACTTATTATTATTATTATTTTAGTTACTGAGTATGAAATTTTAAAGATATAAACAATAAAGTTTAGGCATATCACCTGAATTTAAATTACCATTAGTTTTTTTTTTTTTTTTTTAATCATTTTGCTAAAAGATATTGTATTTTGCTAAAATATATTGGCAAGAATTTCGCTAAAAAAGCAAAAACTAGATAATTTCAAAAAATATTTCTATATTATAACCTCTAAATTTATCTAAATGTTTGCAGGCAATTATAATGAAACCACTGAAAATATCGGAATTGTTAATTATTTAGTATATTTGGATTCAATTTTAATTTTTAATGGTTGAATTTAAATCCATAAATATTTAAATGCATGTCAAAATTCAGAATTTGCTTCACAGCATTCTCACCGCTAGTATTGCTCAGTGACCTACCCCTACTCATTACTCCCCTTTTTAATCATTTTTTCATTTTGCGCATGTGACATAGCCGTCTCTTTTTCTGCTGTTGGACTTGAAATAAAGTTTCACTGATTGATGTTTCTTAAATCACAAATATGGTTCTTGGTTAATATTATCATTGAGCAAAACAAATAGAAAAAAAAGTGGGTTGGGTTGTGGGGATTAAGGCCGACTGACAGCACTAGGGTCCTAGGCCGTATTTACGCAAGTTTCGAAGAAAACCACGGAAAATTCCGAATGGTTAGGCCGACGAGCGCGACCTGGAATCGAACCTGGCACCTCATGTCTGCCAGCTTTGAGCACAGAACGGCTTGGCTGCTGGTGGGCCCAAAAACAAAATTGGGAAAAACTAAGTTAATAAACAGAAATCAACAGAATCCAAAGTATTAAATTAACTTTCAAAAAAGCTTAAAAAACTGCGTAGGTTAGCTAAAATGCTAAAAAAGTTTTTTTTATCAGGTTAAATGTTGCATATTACCTCATCATATTAATTAATGAGAATTTAATGAGGTGATATTTTAGTATACCATTGATATGTAGAGATCGAAAAAAAAGATCAAGACCTTGAAAATATTTATATTTTGCCTAAAATCGATGATAATTTCTTGAGGTAATGTTCAAGTTATAACACAGGGGAAGATCAGCTAAAATATCAATTAAAAACATAGCGACAGCACGCTATAAAATCCGTTTTTGAACTGAAACAGTTTCATCTAACATCTCCATAGAGTGAGCTTTAAAATACAGTACATACGAACAATCGCTATGTTTGAATTTAATGGTTGACGTCGCTTCTATAAATTTGATTTTTTTACGCATTTTAATCTAATTGTACTTTAATGTTAAGCCGGTAGATAAACGGTTAATACAAAGCGGAAAACACAATTTTAAATAAATTATTCTATAGATACCATTGCGCAAAATAAATACAACAAGAAATAGTGGCAAATAATAAAAAAAAATAAACGCAACAACAATGAAAATTAACTTAAAAAAAATGTTACTAGAATAAATAACCCCAAAATATCACAACTACTATCACTATATTTTCTTCAAATTTCCAATATTAGGAGTGCATAATTTCTCTTATAGCGAACTAAATGAATTAAAAGTGGATATAGTTAGTCTGGAAAAAAGGAAAAGGAAAGATAAAACTAGAGATGTTTTCTTTCCTCTGTAACACCATCCCATATCCTCGATTCATTTAATCTCACATCTGGGATTCATTAAGAAGAGGAGTTATCTCTCTGATGTTGCACGAATTCTCTCCGCAGCAGCTGCGATCTTTTCGTATCGTGTGGAAACGATAGTTTCTTTTTCCACCCACACGCCATTTTGTTCTTCGTCATGTTTCGGCAAATGGTGTCTAATTGTATCACTGATACATAATAGAAATCATTATTATAGATTCCATGTTATTTTTGACGCCTCGATCATATCGCACGGATTATTTAATTCACATTTCACGCTGTTATACAAACTATCTTTCTCTCAGAGCAATAAATATCTTATAAGATAAATGAACCAATCTTCGGAAGACGATAAGTATAATAAAAATAACTATTGTGAAGCAAATTTCGAGCAGTCTGAAGAATTAAATATAAAACATATAAAGGTTTTTAAAGCCTACTTTATATCAAAATAAATGATGTGGAGAAGGAGGGGAGAACCATTTTTAATACTAAGACATGTAATCTTTTTACATTTCTTTTAGAGATATTGCTTTGCCGATTAAAATAGATTCAAATAAACTTTGATATGAAAGGAATTCCTGTCGTGATCAAATTATTTATTTGGTCACTATGATCATGCCACAGGATAAGAAGGAACGTGTATTAATTGTTTTTATAAAGATACTCATTTTCCTCTGATTTACACCTATTGCATCCACAGCGCAAAAAGCATCAACAATAGTAGACAAAATTTATTTATTACATAAACCTCGACCTTATCATCTGCATAACACACATTTGAAGTTTTATTCCCATCCGATCAGTGGAACAGGAACAAGCCATCCATTTGATTCTGAATCTTCAGTTTAATTTTAAATAATCTCTGTAAGGGCTTTTCCTCTCACATTATACAAACTGCCATGTACAGCAATCCAAAATTTAATTTATCTGTTTCCGGATCACTCAATATCTTTCATTCAAAAATGCAATTCAAAATAAAATTTCCGCTAAACGTAATACTTTTCACTTAATTATCCACAAAATGGTCTATTTATTAGTGTCTGAACAACTTACCTACTTGTGTTTGTTGCTTGAAGAAGTCGTTTAAAAATCCAATCTTTGTATGGCTTTGTGAGAGAGATATGTTACTTTGAAGGGAAAACTCATTTATATACAGGGTGTCCCATAATTCTGTAGGCATTTAAAAAATTCATAACTATTGAATGAATGGATAGAATTGAACTCAGTTTGCGAAAAAATCATTCTCGTGAAGGAGAATTTTTTTTGGTAAAGAAAAAAATATAGTTAAACTTTTTTCTACGGCAATTAGACAAATAGTTACGTTTTTAACACGGATGTGAAAGAAACATATGCAAATGAAAGTCCTATAAATCGCACAATTTTGCGATTAGAACAGTTTATTTCCTATTTTGCTTCCTACTAGTAAATACATGAAGTTTTAATTGTGATGCTGACTTGGTGGATAAAGCGTTATTGGTGAAGATGTTTTCCCTCAGGTAAGAACCGCCGACTGAAGCTGCAGTTAGCAATGTTATAACTCATTTGCAAGCTGTAATTTGTGGTGACAACGAACACATAGAATAGGATTTATATGCCTGTAAACATTTGCATGCGAATAAGTACAGTTTTTCATGAAAATGAGTGATCCGGCCACGCACAGCGCCCTCTATCGACCAATAGCTTAATCATTAATTTTCCTTTACAAAAAAAAAAAAAATCCCCCTTCACGAGAATGATTTTTTCGCAAACTGTCTTTAGTTCTATGAATTGATTCAATAGTTATGAATTTCTAAAATGTCTACAGACTTATGGGACCCCTGTATATTTCAATTTGAATCAGTAATTTTACATATGTACGAAAGGAAAAAATATTTTTAAAATGCGGTTCAAAGTCCTGAAGGGCTCTGTTAAATGTACGAAAAATAGAACTGTAAATGATTGTCCTTTTTAATGAAGAAGAAACTTGTATTTTAACTCACCTTTGAAGTGCTAGCTACATTTTTTTTCAAATACATAAAAATAAATAACCTAACATTACTTTTATTTTTTTTTTACCTATGCATGTAGGGGCAAGGTGGGAGGAAAAAAAGCAGAAAAACACTTGCTCTCAGTTTATTAATAGTATTAAGTGTTTTTCCTCGTATATTGTGCAATTGCAATATTTAAATTTATTTTTTCTTCTCTCCGATTTTCCAACATCCGTTGAATATCAAAATTACGACTACACGTCTCCGGACCACCCTTAGGGTTCCCAGACATTCGCTAATTGTCCATAGTGTAACACTATTGCAAAACAAAACCCATTCAAATAATAACAGGAGACTTGGCGTTGGAATATTAAAACCCGAATAAACTACTACGTCAGAAACGCCAAAGAAAAATATTGGAAATTCATACAGCTGTTTCGGTAGCCTAAAGCGTACCGTCTTCAGTGCAAAAAGGATTTTGAATCAGGAGAAATGCTCGTGTATATAGGAGAGGGGCCGGATTTAGTTCAACCAATAGGATTACGGGAAAGGTGGGGAGAGTGGCCAATAGGAATTAAGGAAAGTTAGCTGTGTAAACAGTAGAAAAATTAAGAAAATGTGGACTGAATATAAACTTTCCAAGAGTCATTCCCTATTTGTCTGACTGTTGGAAATTTTATATTCAGTCCACATTTTCTTAATTTTTCTACTGTTTACACAGCTAACAATTCCTATTGGCCACTCTCCCCTCCTTTCCCGTAATCCTATTGGTTGAACTAAATCCGGCCCCTCTCTGAAGACGGTACGCTTTAGGCTACCGAAACAGCTGCATGCATTTCCAATATTTTTCTTTGGCGTTTCTGACGTATTAGTTTATTCGGGTTTTAAAACCCATTCAACCCTCAGACGATTTCTTAATGGGAAAACCTTTCAAAATTAATTTTGTTCTACAATGAACGACATAATACTCAATCATGCATAAAATTACCAAACAGTCTAATTAATAATTATATAACCGTTATAGGTTATTAAGTAAAAGTGAGTCACTTTTGATTTTGATTTAGACAGTTGTTAACATAATTATTAATTTCTGATCAACTTACTGGTAATTGTTGAACAAAGAATTGTTTTAAAAATATAGTTTTTGTATAGCTTTGTGAAAGATACGTTACTTTAAAGTGAGAGTGAATTTAAAAATAAAATTTGAGTACGTGTAATTTTTCAGGTGCACGAAGGAAAATTATTTTTATATTGCCATTCAAAGTATTATATTTTTTATAGAAAGGCTTTAAATAATCGGTGAAATTTACTAACAACCGAACACTAAATTGTTGCACTTTTTAATGGAGGGAAAACTTGTACTTTAATTCTCCTTTAAAGTGTTTATCTACAATTTTAGCGTACAAAAATAAATTACTTGGTTCATCAATCTTTTTTTAAGCTATACACACATGGAAACAGAAAAATACTTGCTCCAGTCGATTCCCGAGAGGTTATTCGGAGTAAAGAAATTTATGTCCGCTAAAGTTCCTTTTATTTTAGAGGCTTTAAAGAAGAAAAGCTTATTTAATAAGCTTTCGAACGACGACGAGAGAATTCAGCAATACATTTACAGAATTGAAAATGGTATTAATAAAATGAAAGATGTCTGCCATTTGAGTAATGGTCCCTGCGCAAGTTGTGTTAATGAACAAAGAGGATTAAGAAGTCACAGAGTTATTTTGTCAGGTTTCTCGGAGAATTACTTTGGGGAGTTGGAAAATGTAATTTCAGGTTTATTAAGCGAAGTCACGTAGATTGGATATATGTGCGAGATAAAGCATGTAGATGGTATATGTATGAGCAGTTATTGGACATACGTATACAATGCATAGATATTGGATTACAGGCAGGGATATAAAATGTATAATAATACAATATGTTGTGATTTGTTGCATGTAAGCTTATATATAATGCATACATTGGGCATATATATCAATATATAAAGAAGAAAAAGCTGCTTTTTTTATTTTTTTCTTCTTTGGAGGGTTTTTTTACGAAGAAAGAATTGTGCACTCATCTCTAAAATTGATAATGGTATTAATAAAAATAAATATGAATAATGTTGAACTATTTGAATAATGTTCTTAGCATAAATTTTGTTAGTGAGCAAAGATAGTTTAAAAGTCATAGTATGAAATGGTCAAGCTTCTGTCACGATTTTTTTTCGGGGAATTTAAATATAAAATATCTTTTTTCATTAAATAAAATCGCATGCGTGAAATACATGCATGATATAACACAAGAACTGAAGTTCCTATATTCAAAAACTATAATTTGCTGTGATTTTATTATATGGATATATTATAATCTATGTGTTAACTGGGAATATAACGAATATAATTCATATATTAAATCTATGCATTTAATAAGTTAGATTTATGCTTAAGTTTCTTTAGCAAGTTTCAGACGTAAGAATGCATTTAAATCATTTTGAAAAGTGCGAACTCAGTTCTGTTATTAACTATGTATACTTTATACTGATACATAGTCTGAATGAACAATATACCAAGCTTAATCTCGTAGAAATTATTATTATTCAATATTTAATTCTTCATTTATTATTTGTTTTACTACAATTGTACGTTTCTCAAAATGAAAATAGTATAAATAATTAATAATCGGCAACATGTTCGTCTAACGGTTTCTACATTTTATTAATGGACGTACATTAACATATTTCTCAGGGGATACTTTTTGCAGAACTCGAAAACTAATTTATTGTTTATTTGAAGGTGTTGAGTAAGTTGGATGTTCAAGAAAATAACTCAAAGCATTAAAATGACTAGGAATATGAAATAATGTACTACAATGAGAATCAACTTTAGCCTTCAATAAAATATTAGTTGAGATGAATGGTATTTCGAAAACAATTAAATATAAGACGCATTCCATTAAAAAACTAGTATGCTGTTTCTATCCCAAAACTTTTTTCTGGGTCATTCTACATAGCAACACATACCGGTGAACATGCAAAAAAAAAAAAAAAAAAAATAATCCTAACTTCTCACGATAAAGATTTTACGTATGCAATTTTAGCTAATACAAGCTGAGATGTACACCTATAAATCGTAAAAGGTGAGGAATCGCAAGGTTGCCTGTCGACCGATATGCAAACAAATTAAGCCATCATATTTATTTTCTTCTATATGCAATAGAAAAAGTATTGGAATTGTAAAAATTTTCAACATCCGGTTTTCGATAGATTTACACGTTTTTAGACGTAGAAAACACGATTTGAATATTTTTAGAAAATGTCTGCCTGTGTGTATGTGTCTCCACAAAAATTTTGTGGCGACTGTATCCAGGGCCACATTATGGCACGGGCACAAGAAGCACTGGCCCAGGGCCTCCAAATTTATGGAGACTCACCTCCAAAAAGCTGCAAAGTAATAGTACAAATTTTGACATAAATAGTCTAGTAAAATTAAAAACTAATTAAAACTCTCTTTGTGCCTCCCTATATTACTTTAAAGAGATTAAACAGATGTTAAATATTATTGTCACTAATCTAATCTCCTAAACTAAGATAACATTTATTTTGGCTGATCAATGTGTTTTAGTGTTTCGGTTGCTTTTTAGCATTAAACTAACGATTTTGTTATAGGTTACTAAAAACTTAGGAAATAGAAGGTATAACAGAAAGAGAAATTTAATAAATGTACTACACGAGGCAAATTGCTTAAAACTGATGATATATATATATATATATATATATTTGAGAACTGGGCCCACTTTTTTTGGCGATCTCTGTAGAACAAGGGGGGGGGGGGGAGGGCCTCCAAACAGCGTCATTGCCCCATGTCTTCAAAAAGCATAGTTGTGCCCTGACTGTATCCCATGAACTGCTGCACGAAATTGCATATAAATTTATGCGTAGATGTACTTTGATATATATTAGTGCCTATCAAATTTTGGTGCCAATCACTCAACAGGTAATGCAGTTATACAGCGATTTCTGCAGTTTCATCCTATAAATATGAGTTGTTGGCCCATCAGCAGCTGACGGTTCGCGCGGTTGTCACTTAGTTAGGGTAGTTAAAGTTGGCCCAACGTGTTTTTTTTTTTTTTTTTTTTTTTTTAAATCTCTTCCGTTGTTATTTTATTCGTCGGAATAGCTACGGTGGGCCCACCATAATGAACAACGTTATGAATCCAACAATAACTGATGTGTTAAATTTACATATAACGGCTCGTTTCTAACCATGGCGTAACTTCAAAGAAAATCTATAATTTTATTACACGCATTAAAATATCATCGAGGATGTTGATTATTCGCAAGAAAGTGTAAAAATAGCAAAAAATAAATACCAAAATGCATTGCCAAAGTAAAATATTGTATATGGACCAACGGTTTGCCAACGATTGGGCCATCAATCTAGCCAACGGTCTTTTATAACCGTTGGCCAACAAAAAACCCACCGTTGTTTCAGTATTGGCCCATATAAGTTTTTTTGTGGGGTAAGGAATGCTACATCTCAATCCTGCACAGGAGTGCATATAAATTTATATGTAGATGCAAATAAAATGTGTAATACAAAAGTGTAATAAAATTTCGTATAAATGTGTAACATCCAAATGTATATATATATATATATATAAAAAATAAAAAAAAAAATAATAATAATAGCGTAACAGACATGGCAAGTGTAAAAATTTAAAATTATCTTTTGCTTACTTATTTTTAAATTTAAATATTCCTTTTTAATTAATGTTATACAAAAATTTTTGTATATATAATGTGTTATATTATTTGATACGTTTTCTTTCAATAAAAAATAATTGAGTTAATTGAAACGTAAAAAATGGCCTTTTATCTACTTTTGTGTGAAATTAACCAGTAACACGCGATGCTCAAGGCATTTTAATTTAATTTTAATTAGCTAGTTAATCTACTTCAATTTGATTACTGCATTTATTGTTGGCATAAGCTGACTATAATAATTCGCGATTTCATTCGCACTAACTTCAGATTTCAGTCGTAAATAAGGAGAAAAGAAAAAAAAAAATACCTCCGCTCCCCCTTTTTATTCTGAAATCAATTTATATATTATTTATTATGCAAAGTAATTCTAAATGAGTAATTTGTGTGAGATTTATAAGATATGTCCGTTGTGCTGAACTTTTATTAAACATATGATGAATACACCAAAAAAGAATTATCTTAGTCACACATCGATTTATTGCAATGCATAAGTGAAAAATGAAAAGAAATCGTCAGTAAAATATTAAGTAATAAACTTTCAGATCCATTGAGAAATAATAACTTGCTGTTCATTAGCATGCTAGCGAAAAATACTTAAGATTTGTTACAGAAAAAAGGAAGTTATTTATTAAAAAAAAAAAAAAAAAAAAAAAAAAAATTGAAGCAAATATTTCATTAATAAACTTTAAGTTTCTTTTGATATTGTCAGTTCCAAGATAATATTAATTTATTTTATGTCGTTCATTTCCATTAAAAAGTATTTGCTAGAGAAGGACAATATTTTGAAAATGTTAATGATGTGAAATTTGCAATCTGTTGTTTTTGATTGATTTATATGTTTATGCTCGTTGAACTTTTTCTAATGGTTGTAGAATATAATGAATATTTCATGAAAATAATAACTGTATTTAAATTTAATGGAGTAGTGGATTATTATTATTTTATTATTATTTGTACCGTCTTTAAATGTTCATTAATATTCTAATCAAACTAATCTTAGTGTTCAGAAGTGTAGGAAGTTTATGAAATTACATATTTGTGTTTAGAATATATTCAAAACACTTCTTGCATGAGTTACATTCAATGTATAAAATCAATTAGACATCAATTTTATGTAAAGTAATTTTATATACTAAATTTAATTTATGTAAAACACAGCTAAACAAATTTTCTTGATTTCGTTGCATTTGTTTTTATTTTATTTTTATTTATTTATTTGTCTTTACTCGAGATACTTCAGTATCTCAGTCAAATAAGTTAAATTAATTTCTGTTTTTAAGTAATCCGAGTCTGTAGTAAATGTTAAAGATTTTTTCTTATTACATTCATCAAAATCTATACAAATTGTGCGGCGGTGACCTATAGCATACCTACGAATTTTTAGCTTAATTGTATAAGGCATTTAGACGCTATCACACATCAAATAATTCGAGTCCATAAGCAATAAAGAGAAAGAATTTTTCTTTGTGTCTCTGTAAAAAAAACTGTAAGCCGTATACTCCTCAAAATCTGTACAGTCCGTGCAACAGTAACCTATAATATACCCATCAGCTTTTAGCTCAATTGAATAACGACGCTATGACATTTTTAAAAATTCGAGTTCATAGGCTATAATGATAAAGAATTTCTGTGTGCGCGTCTGTCTAAAAAAAACTACAAGTCTTACACTCATCAATCTATATAAGTCGTGCAACGGTGACCTATAACAACTCTACCAACTCTCAGCTCAATTAAAGAAGGATTTTAGGCATTACCATGTCCACTCACACATACATATATACATCACTGTAAAAATAGCAAAAAACTGAACTCAGGAGACCTTAAAACGTTTAGATATACCAAAATCTCATGGTAAATTTTTTTCTTGATTAAAATACTTCCCCTACATATTTTAATATTCGCAAAGTAAAAATGAGAATCATCCTGTGTGTACTGTAAATTCAAAGACAGCGGTAAATTCAAAGATGAAAATCGTGGAAAAAACTTCCCCTTTATGAAAACGTGAAATTAATATCATATAGTTATATGCGCTGGAGCGGCAAAAAGGAAAGCCGACAGGATTGTTCGGAAAAGACTTTGTAGGGGCAAAGGGTATTATGGTGTATTACTTTAGTATAGATATTTACTATAGTTCAGGAAATCAGCGGCAGAGAAAACATGGAAATAGCAAAGAAAAAAAAAAAAAGACGAATAAGGGAAGGGGGACATTCTTATGCTCCCTTCATCCTATCCTATTTGTCAGGCGGATATGCTTATGTGTATAATGCTTAAAGAGCGATTATAGGGACAGTGAAGAATTTATCATGATAAACATGAAAAATCGAAGTTAATAAATACGACGAAGGATCAGCAATGCTCCTGGAAATTTCTGATTTTCCATTAAATAATAATCCACGAGTAAAAATTTCCTCAGCCCAGAAATCTAAAATCCAGTCCCAGGAATTAATTTAGGGTAAAGCGTTCGAGACACATGTTCGACCCCTCTCTATATACATATATTTAAGTATATGTTTGGTCAAAATTACTACTAGTCGATGTAACTCTAATTGTCACCTCATTAATGAATAAAAAGTAATTCATTTATTTATTTTTATTTATTTGTTTATTTTTAATTTGTTTAAGCGTCTTTATGAGTGGGAAATTTCTATAACATCATTTTTAGAGGATTGGGGATTAAAATTGTTTGGAAGAGAGATCATTATATTTTTTGCTGCATATATGTATCATATTAATGGTAAAATTAACTGATCTCACAATTTTATAATTATTACAGTAGTTTTTCTTTAACAATATTTTTGCAAAAATAAATCTTGAAACAATTGGTGAAAGTTTTAGAGTGAAGAATTTTCGCTTGTATATATATATATATATACAGGGTGATCAGTTTAAAAGAGTATCCGTGTTCTTTTTTTTTTTTTTTTTTTTTTTTTTTTTATAACCCTTAAATCTGACAGATATGGAAACTATTCTAACATTGAAGCATGATTGTTTGAACCTTGTTTAAGTTTGTGAGACAATTTCTAACACTGTTGGACTGTTACAACTTTATTTGTGATGTAAAACAGAAATAGTGAGGCAAAACACAAATGTGAGGTAAAACACATTTTTTTAAAATCCTGTAATAATTTTATTTTTGAAAAACATAATTTAATTCAATTTTTTTTTCATTATCATTCCTCACAGAAAATGTTGAAAATGCTCGCTACCATTTTGAATGCAAACGTTAACACGTCGAACCAGGTTTTTGATGCACTTCGCAGCATTGTTGGTGTTATTGACGATATTTCTTCAGTTATGATCCGTTTTAATTCGTCGATGTTTGCAGGACTTTTCTGGAAAAGCCTATGAAATGATAATGTGAAAATGATAATGTAAATGTAATGTAGGAATGATAATGTAAAAACTTTAATTAAATTTTGTTTTTCATAAATAAAATTATTTACAGGATTAAAAAAATTGTGCGTGTCCATTTCTGTTTTACTTCACAAATAAAGTTGTAACAGTCCAACAGTGCTGGAATTGTCTCCCACACTTAAACAAGGTTCAAACAATTATACTCCAGTGTTAGAATAGTTGCCACATCCGCCATCTTTAAGGGTAATAAGAAAAACCAACGGGTACTCTTTTAAATTGATCTCCCTGTATATATGTTTCTTCCTCGCTTGTGATCGTCTAAGGGGGGGGGGGATTTAAATATTTCAAGATATAGTGTATTCTAAATTAAAAATCATGTTACTGGTAGGAATTTAAATGTATGCGTGTGTATAGAAGGGGATATATTTGTAGGTTATTTGAAACGGAATTTTTAGTAACATGTATTTCGAGTTCATTTCAATAAATAAATAAAATGAAGGCTCTCCGATGATATAAATCAGAGCCTGACTACCGCAGAAAATTTATGTACACTCCGCGACAAAAAGATAGGTACAAAGGTTTTTTTTCAAAAATTTTCATAAAATAACATTATCTAAATTGTGCTTATCATTTATTATTATCAAAAACATATTAAATATTTGTATCGTATTCAAAATAATCATATTAAAAAATTTAAAAATAACCTTTGTACCTATCTTTTTGTCGCGGAGTGTAGTCTTAAATTAGAAACATTTTAGTCTTAAAAATTTTCAAAATTAGTCGTATAAAAAATTAGTTTTAAATTAGTGTCATTTTATGATAATAATAAATAATCAGCACAATTTAGATAATGTTATTTTATGAAAAATAAAAGAAAAAAACCTTTGTACCTATCTTTTTGTCGCGGAGTGTAAAAACTTCAATTAAAAACTGTATTTTTTTTTTTTTTTTTTTTATCCCCTTATAGCTTTTTAAATTTATTTATGTATTTATGAAACAACCTTTATAAAAAGATTTAATAATAATAAATCATTTGTCAAGGTAGTAAATGTAGGTGCAGTAATTAGCAAAATGGATGACAATACAATGATCGTTAAAAAATAACGAGACATTACGCTCGGATAAACATTGTGTAAATAATTAATCAACTTTCCTAGCATACACTTAAAAGAAAATCGATCACTCTTTTTACCTTCGATAAAATATTTACCTTAATTCGCTGTATATAATGAAGGAAAATGTAAGTCATGATAATTATTTAACAGATTAAATTAGTGTAGTTAGACAAAAGTTCGAAAATTGCTCAGGAAATTATAACTGTTATATATATATTTATTTATTAAGAGACACCTTTAAGGAATTTTTTTACAATAACTTTTTTTCTTTCTCTACTGAATGATGAATGGCGGGCATTTTTCGTTAAGTATAAATAATTAAAAAACAATCGCTCAAACGTAATCAATATTGCAAAGCTTTTTTACTTTACTTTTATATTTAATAAAAGAAAGTATTAGATTGGAAAAATTTTCGACTTCCGGTTTCACGCGTTTTGAAAGTACTTAAAATGATTTGACATTTTGTTAGAAAATATCTGGTTTGTCTGTGTGTGTCACAAAATATTTTTGCCAGCGCTAGCTCAAGAACTAATGCAGAGAATTCCATAAAAGTATATAGTATTAAGTTGCACTTTGACATGAATTGTCTCCAACCAACTTTTCGTGTAAATTGGCCGACAGGTGACGCTGCAATGTTGTGATTTCTCCTATTTATGGGGCGTATGAATAAGGGATAGGACCACTTAGAAAAAAACAAATGGAGAGCATTTTGTATTCTTAGTATTATTTAGATGTTTAATAGAACCTACTTAAAAGAATTAGGGATGGGTTTTGCAATATCTTTAAAAGAAAAAATATCAAAAATAAAAATATAACAGATTTTTTTTTTTTTTTTTTTTTTTTTTTTTTACGAAATTTTAGAAATAGATTTTTTAATTTTTTCCTTAAAAACTAATCAATAAATTTTAAAATCCATCCCTAATTATTTTGAATAGGTTCTATTAAATATAAAAAGAAACATATTAAGTCTTTTCTTAAATGCCTGTAGAAGTTTTAGCATTTTGAAGATCATGAATTCATGAAAGAATGCAAACTGAGAAAACTCAATTTAAACACTTCATACATGTAAAAAAATGTATTAAAAACCATAAGAATTGACGCCTGAATAAATATTATATTGAACAAAACTAGTTCAATTTATAAACATTAAATGGGAATTTAAGCTTTTATATGAAACCCATTTCAATGGTTCCAAGTCAAAGGTGCGGTTGCGAGGTTCTCTTAATATCTACACCACCACCACCACCATACCTGTTTACGGAAAGGTTATGTTTTAGTTTCGATCATGTAAAATTGCACAAAACTTAATATGCATTGAGGATCATCATAACATACTTGCCAACCATCTCATTAATAACCGTACAATTGTTAACGCCCCCTGAAAAAACGCCCCTTTTCTCACACCACTATATTTTTAGAGTTATTCTCTTCAAATATTGTTACGATTAAATAAGACTAAAATTACTCTAAAAAATTATTGGTGTGAAAAAAAGGCGGGTACTAAAAATTCTACGGTTTATAATGAGATGGTTGGCAGGTATGTCATAAGATACTATGCGGATTCAATTTGGATGCATGCTGCCGAAAGGTAACTGACATTTTCTCAGTGACAATATCTCAGCTTTCGTGCATGGAAAGGTTATTCCTTAAATGCACCAAAGTTGATAAGTGATATGAACATTAAGAAAACGAATACTGACTTGTATATCGGCCGATAAGTTACGCTTCTATTACTCGCTTTCTGTGATTTTTCCACATAGTTACATCATAGCATAGATTAGTTAAAATTGCAAGAAACTCCATATGTCTAACCTTTTTTGTGAAACATATAATTAATTTTTTGTGATAATCGCAACATACTACTGTTATTAACACTTTCGAAAATGGTTAAAAAATGTTTTTGAATTCGATTAGCTAGTTTGTCTATCTTGCCTAAACATGCTCTCATTTCTGGATTTTTTTTTTTTTTTTTTAATGTCTTAAAACTGATATATCTTATTCAGGTTCAGTATAGGGTGTTTTTTTTATTGAAAATAGTAAAAATAACACTACTGGTTTGCGCACACAGAGAGACTTTCAAAAGGAATTCGAATACATTGTTGTCTATAACAAATATTACTTTAAAAACATTCTTGTATATCTTTATATTATTTAAAACACAATGAAATTAACATACCACTTTATTCAGATGTATTATACACTGTTAAAAATTTCTGTAAATTTAATGTAAATATTTATCCAGAGTCTCTGTAAATTTACAATAACTCTTAGTTAAAAGTAAATAATCGAGATTCTCAATCTTTATTCTGTATTTTTACCAAATTTTACTATTTAATTTTTTAATTAAAATTAAAAATGACTAGAAAAAGCATTCAAATTCCGAAATATAACCTGACCAATAATTAATTAAATTAATATTAGTTATTAAAATGAATGTATAAAATAAGTTTTTTAACATCTCCGTTTATTTTTCTCTGTAAGAGATAATAGATTACACAGAGTTTTCTGTTGAAATTTTTAACAGTGCAGTATATTTCTTATAGAATGCAGAATGATTTTCATTTTTGATTGATTTACACAGATACTGAAAGATATTTGGATACTTTATGCAATGTACGGGAAATTAAAGTGCATTTTCATTCCTATTACAAATTTATAATACTTTTTGGCAAGCTTGAAAACTGCTTGTGATTTCTGTTCGTTTATCTATTTGTCCGCGCTTATTTCCATAATTTTTTTGAATGTCTCGAAACTCATATATGTTATTCAGATTTACTACTGAAAATATATTCAACAAAATATCTTCCAAACAAAATATATTTTGAGGCATGGTTACAGAAATAAAACAAATTGAAGGTTCAATGATGTAATGGACAATTACAGCAAGAAAGTGGTTGTAACATTTGTGGGCAGCATGTTTTTTCTTATGTTATTAACTTTTCTTGTGTTTTGGAACATTTAACAATGTCAAATGTAATGTATTACAAAAATGATTGTCTCGGTGTAAGGATTAAGACCATTTGTTTACTCTAGGAAGCTAAGTTTGGGTGGAATGTCCTCCGGGAGGGGGGGGGGGGTCTTTTTAAAGGGTCTCAGCTCGCATCCATCCGCGTTTCGGTTAAAACCACGGAAAAATCCGGAGAGCTAGGCCAACAAGCGCTACAAGAATGGTTGAAAAATAGTAGTATAGAGTGATATTATTAATTATGTACACTTATTTTATTTATTTATTTATTTATTTAAGTAAAGCATAAACTTAGAACTTATTTTTATTCATTACATGGAAAGAGAAACAAAACTAAATAACAGGGAATTTCTGTAAAACGGGTCATTACACATAAGGCTAAAAGAGATTAATGGACTGTAGTTTTTCCGAATTCCATTAAGCATGTGATCCTAAATTGTGGTTTTCCGTTAGTGCAAAAAATAAATAAATAAATAAATAAATAAAATAAAATAAAAATAAATAAATAAATAAATAAAAATAAAAATAAAACTATACAATCCGATTTTTTTCCCCTTCTCCAGTTAGACAGATAATTGTTATCTTTTCACTTACTTTTTTTTTTTTTTTTCTTTTGTAAGGTAATTATTAATTGATAGAAAAAAAAAAAAAAAAAGATTTGTGTGCAAGAACTTGTTAAAGAATTCGTGTACATTACGATCTAAGAGAAGTATTTCTTTTGCGCACATTTCAACACCTACAAACCAAATTAATTTTTAAGATCTCATCACGGAAAAGAATTGAAGATTAAACAACAAAATAACTATTAGCGCTTTTATTTTTTACCATCTGCTAATTGAAATTGATGTAAATCATAACTGACATACACACTATAAATATACACACATAATACATGTATTTTCAAATTAACTTACCATTTATTGAAAATTTATCATGTCCAGTAAAAAGGGTTCAAATGTCCCAAAATTTCTTAACACCATTGCAATGATTTACAGAATTGTCCTGGAACTAAAAGAAAATAAATTCGTTATTTTGAGATATAAAATAAATTACTTAATTTCAAAAAAATATTTTTTATATACGCATTTAAAATGGTAATTAAATTTAAATTTTGTAAAAATACATAGGATATTTTTCAGCATTTATTTTTAGATAGTGTAACTCCTTCAACACAGACATTGCGTAGAATGAAAAATAATTTTCTGTTTATGATGTGAAAGATGGTATCATAACTTTTCGTCATCGTTTATTAACCCCTTAGCTGCCCCGGACGTGTAAATCCGTTTCACTAAGCCGATGCATTAACTGCCCCGGGCGCATATACACGCTTTTCCGAAATACGATTCTTTGTATGGCGCTTCTACCAGTTAAACTACTTCCATGGTTTCGGAATGCAATAAAATGATCTTATATGTGACTTTGGTAGTGTTTTCGATGGATTTACTTATTTCAAAGAATAGGGGAGTGGGAGGAATCGGAAAATAAATGTTTTTGGAAGAATGAACGAACAACTACGCGCGCCTGTCTGAAAAACGGCGGCACTGGGAAGTGAATCTCATACATTTTCCCCCGTAGGTAAGGGGTTAATACTATTTAACAAAGTATTAAACCGTTTAAGATTTTAGTTCGTTTGTCTTCTGTCTGTCTGTCAGCTCTAATTTCAGTAAATATTTTTAGAACGCCTTGAAACTGATATGGTATTCAGGCTCACTATACCATATTCCTTCTACAAAATGATATATATATATATATATATATATATATATATATATATAATAATGAATTATTAAACGTAGTAAAAGCCAAACTACAGATACAAGATCACTGAAACCACATAGACCAATAAGAATGAAATTTATTTTCAAGTAGGAGAAGCTCAGAAAAGTGAAAAAAATTCATCAAGGAAGACCTTTTTCACCCTTGAGTACCAATGTACGATTTTGTTCACTAGTGGCTATAATAGCAAATCACTAGCGGGCTCCCTATAGTACATGAAAATAATTAAAGTGAAATAAAATATTGATTTCAAAATAACATAGAATCTAACAGAAAACAACCATAATAAACAAACAATACTCACAGAATGATATATTTGGAGTCATATGGATTAAAACAAGCAAAATAATTCAGGGGTTTAATTTCATGGAGTGAAACAAGCAAAATTCAAGGATTAGTGGTTCACATAGCTGATAAAGAATAATGAAACTATACAGCAACATGGATATTTATTGATTGATTATCATGTATGTAAGAGTATTATTACTAATTTTAAGAGCAGTTGACAACTCAACAATGATGAAATTGAACATTAAAGCAAAAAGAAAGAATGCATATTAATACAAGGTAAATGCAACACGCCTTTTGCCTTTTTTTTATGTATATAATTTTACATTCTCACACAACCATCCAGCCAAACACCACCACCGATCTTCCCTAATTAAACATCTACCCACCCAACCTCCACCTTTTTTATTGTCTTTTATTGTTTTATAATTTTTTTTTGGTGGTTAAGATACACAAAGTGCGCTCATTTTTTTTTTTTTTATATATAATAAATGTACTGACACATATATATATACATATATATAGTACTACGGTTTTCTATACTTACGTTTTAGGAACTTACAAAATAATTCTAAAACATTACGGTCTTTAAGAGATATAAAGCTTATTTAAATATCTTTATATTGTTCAAAACATAATGATATTAACATAATGTTACGAATTTGTAAAAAAGAGTAGTTATTTCTATGTGAAATCTTTCAAAGAGGCTTAACCAGGCTATAAAATGTTAATTTTCAGCATTTCTAACTTATTTTTGCGTTAAAATAGCTTACTTTCCCTTAAAAACCGGTTAAAAGCTTCATTTAGACAGGTAATAGCTTTGACGGCAAATTTGACGACTTTTTAGCTCCTTGGCGACTGTTTTAGCAACCCTGACGAGAAAATCCTTATTATCGATCTACCAAATATTTAAGCTTTAACTTGATTGGTTGGGAAGTTTCTGGAACATTCTTAATTTTCTTTGCGGGTATTTAAGTAATTGCATCGCGCGAAGTGAGCCAGTTTTCGTCAAGGCATTGATTGCTGCGTGAAGAAGCACTGAGCCTCTTTGATTATAGCCTTTGCTGTGTGTTAATGCTATACTACGGTTTATGCTGTGAATTCGATGCTGTCAGCTGTTATTTAAGTTGTGTTTTCTGGTAATACTGAAGTTGATAATTAGTTAATAAACGTGTAATGTGCTAGAATTTTCTGTAAATAAACTTTTGAATCTGTGCAAGATTCGCCTTTCATTCAGAGACAATTCACGAACCCCGAGTATACAATGATACATTATTCAAATGCACAAAGCCCACTTATCTCCAGTAGCGAAGAAATTCTGTTCACGAAGCTGGTAAACGGAAGGGGCTGGGTTTGATCTCGTCGGATTAGCAGTCTGATATTTTCCGTGTTTTTCTTCGAAACTTCCGTAAATACAAACTAGCACTTTATTCAAAAAAAAAAAAAAAAAAAAAAAAAAAAAAAAAAAAAACAATGGAGGACATTTTACACAGACTTAGGACCGACGTGACGTGCAGTCAGTCGACCCTAATCCCTCTACACCAATGTTATCATATGCATAAAAATATATTTTGTGTAGAATATTGTATGATTAGTATAAAATTTTACAGGACTCAGAAAAATTAATAAGGACTTTAGGGGATATACATAGAAACTGCTCGAAGTACGTTTTCAGTAGAGTTATGTGTTTTTAACACATTCCAACAAAGCTAATGATTGATTATGACTTCGGTTCGTCTATTTGTCTGTCTCTCTACCTGCTCGCACAATATCTGTGAACAATTTTAGAATGCTTTAACACTGATATATATATCATTCGAGTTCACTCTAACATGTTTCTTACTAATTTGTGTGTATGGTATTTCTATACATCATATTTAAATACCTGTATATATTTGTAAATACTTGCGTGCACAACATTATGAAATAAACATACATTATTCAAATATACAAAAGCATGTTTCCAACATAAAATTGTATGATAAAAATTGCTTGTTTGTTTTTTGGTTAACAGAACAATATTCCGGTATATAACAGGAAATATCTGGATGTGCATTTTCAGTTGGGTTATGATTTACAATGTAAGACATACAATGTTATGTTTTGCATTATATTTACAATGCAATGCGTAAATACAGTTGGAAAATGTTTTATAATCTAAGCGAACAACATGTTTTTTCTTTCCTTTTTAAGTTATAATCAACGAGATAAATAAAGTAGAGTGATAAATGGTAACCTCGACATAGTCCAACATGAGTCATGTGACATGAACCATCTATGCGTTGGTTCCCTTGGTAGCAGCTTATTTCCAATAAATTTCTATGACAACAAGGTTTAGAGATTGTACTTGGCGAAAATCGTAACCGCCAATGTTTTTGTTTACTTATGTAGTTTAATAATTTTTTTGTTCTAAATCATTTTGGTTTTTATTTGTTGTTAAATTTAGCTCTTTTAAAAGTTTCACTTTTCTTTATAAACACTTCTAAACTTTATTGGGAAATGATGAAAAAAAGAGTATTTTATTATTTATTATAATGTGAAATATGTGAAAAATTATTTTAAAAACAATTTATTTCGGTAATGATAATTTGCCGAACTGAAATTTTAAATGCCAAAATAGCGATAAAGGGCCTATCATAGCATTCTATTGGTTCATATCACGTGATCCATGTTCAACCACGGAAAGATGTTCCTTTATCCATTGAATCAGCACTCTATTTTATTTATCTCGTTGGTCATAATCACTGATTTTTTTCCCTTTTAGATTAAAAATAAATAAATAAAACGAAAATGTACTTTACATTATTATTAGTACTATTTAAATCTTTAAGCAGAGCATATTCAGAGTGTCTTGCGGTCCGTTTTCTTTTCTTTCTTTCTTTCTTTTTTTTTCTTTTTGGTGGCTCTTCCACAACTATATTTATATAACAAACTTCTATAGCATGTTTTCACGATTAATTAAGGAAAATATTACTAGATAAATAGGGTAGTCGAAGAGTCACGGAAAATGTGGATCGGTAGACCACCCTCACATTTAATAAATATTATCTTATTATATATACAAAGAAAAATCAGTAAAGAAATAGTTCTACCAAACAGAAACTTTTATGCATCATTTAAATGAGAGACAAAAAATTTCTTTTATCTATCGTAAACTGCTGCCCTCATTAAAAACTTTAGTTTCCTTGGTTGACTTTCTCTTTAAGGCTCCCACGCATTAAGTACTTGGAAGTACAGTGGATAATGCACGAATAATGATGTGTGCTATTGCTAATTAAAGAGCGTTCCTTCTTTGTGGGAGTTCATTATACATGATTAACGAGAGAATAATTTCTATTTGCATGCAATTTATTCCATCCTACCGTGCGAGCACCCTTTGTTGCGGTAAATCAAGGGGAAATTTTGACCATCTTTAAAAGAAAAGGCTTTATTGTTCGGGAAAAATTTGTGATACGAAAATCTATTGTCTGCATCCTTTTTATCCTAAACAATAATGAATTAAAAAGAAAAGTTTATGTTAACTTGCAGTAAAATTCACTGAAATATTATTTTGAGTGATGATGGATAAAAACATAATTGAATTGTTATCAAACACCATAAAATGCAAAAAACGCTATGACTGTTTCGTGTCTAAAACGTAAGCACGGCCCTTCATCAGAGAAAAAAATTAAGCACTTTTACGCATTCTGCCATTATACTACTCTCGTACCAATTTATTTTTCTTTAGATGAAGCTTGTGTAAAGTACTTCGACCCGAAACAATTGTTGCGTATTTTTGCAATTTATGATCACGTGTATAAAGTATTTTTATTTGTTTTTTAAACTGATTGGTATAAAAAGAAGAAACATGCTTCATGCTTGCCAAGTTTCCAGTTTTTTTTTTTTTTTTTTTTTTTTTAACATTTTTTGGAAGTTTTATGCCACGTAATTTATTGATCAGTTTTATTAATCTTAAAGAAATTATACAAGAATTTATTCAAAAAGAAGTAGTAGTTCTGCTAAATTTTACCTGTGAAAAAAATACGAAAAAAAGCTATGCACATATAATCACAAAGACATATCTATGTCACACTTCTAATTACATCTATGTCATAATGATTCTTAATTTAAATATTGAGTGTTTCTGCGGTCATATCATTTCTGTCGACCAAAAGGATTGTTATTTGTTTCGAATGTCATCTATTTCTGAGATGAGACTAATTTATCATAAGTTAAAGAGATTGGCATTTTTGTGTCAAACGTAAATATTTTATAGAAAATGTTAATGATCATTTTAAAGCTGAGACAAACAATTAGTAATGCAAATTTACTATAGAATGTCAATTTTTCCTTAGATTCCTTAATTTTTCTAGTCATGTCATTTTAAGTTACTCATATTATGGAAGACAAAATTCCTTCACGTAAATATCCCTAATATATATATAAAAAAAGACATTTATATGCATAGGCAGTTAATGTAATAGAGAAGGTTGGATATGTATAAATTGTGCTGTGAGTGGTACGTTTTTCGTCTTATTATGAAATATACGTGCACGCAATGATAATTTAATCGATTTAAAAGCTGAAAGAGACTGTCTTTTATTATTAGTAATTTTCTCTACGTGCAGTTTATCTATCATTTTATTTTCAATATTTTTGCTTTCTCCTACCCATACACATTTTAGAAAAAGCATTGTTTTTGGGTCAAAATTTTGAAACTGAATTTTTGTTATATTTACACGTTTCGAGGTGCCCTAAATCCGAAAATCATGTTTTTAGCGGTTGGTCTGTGTGTCATCAGCATATCTCAAGAACAAATAATAGCAGAAAGTCCAAACATGGTATTTTAAATGTGTATCATGGGATGCTACTTAAGCTTTTCGTTGAGATGAAGCAAATGTTTCGTGTACAGGGACACCCAAGAGAATTCAAACACATTACGTTTTTTGGGGAAATTACAGGTAAGTAGAGTTTAATATCTATAGACTACACTAAACCAAATCAACGAACATATATTTTTTTTATATGCGTAAAAACATGTTTCATGTAGAATATAGTATGGGATTATATCACTGTTTGTTTACAGGACTACACAAAAGAACTAGATTATGCTGAGACAATGCTTGGAAATTGATGAAAGTGTATTTCGGGTTGTGCCGTGTGTTATTAATATAGGACTAGCTGGACCCCGTCGACTTCGACGGTCACTTTATTGACCGTAATGTTTCAAAAATCGTTTATTAATTATATCATTAAATTATTTATTAAATCATTATTTAAATGTATTTCAAGTTAAAACATCTAATTTAATTTACAACATTTCACTTAAAAAAAAAGAAATTCGGAAAAATGGTTATAAATTAAAATACTATGTATGACATCACTTTCTACAAAGTACTGTCAATGTGACGTCAAACTGACTCCAAATAAAACAGTTGCTATCTTTTATTTTCTGTTTCTTTTAATACTAAGGCTACATGTTAGCTGACCAACCCGGCGTTGCCTGTACCCATGATAATAACCTTAATTGAACCTTAAATTTGTATGATTTTATATCTTTAACTCGATTTTGTTTGAATTTCTATTTTTAAATAAAGGCAACGCGAAAAAATAATCAGCTGTAACAAAAAAATTACCTCGAACCGAACGAAACTCAGTCTTGTGACACCGGTGTCTGTGGCAGCACATACGTGAGCCGCTAATAACGTAAAAAAAAAATTCCCAAAAATTAACCTGCAACCGAAAGAACCCACCCGGTGTTGCCCGGGCCCATGATAATAACCTTAAATGCACCTTAAATTTGTATGGTTTTATATCTTTAACTCGATTTTGTTTGAATTTCTATTTTTAAATGAAAAGATCACAAAAAAAAAAAGAAAATAATAATAATAATAATAATAATCATTATCTGTAACAAATAAAAATTACTTCAAACAGAACGGAACTCGGGTTCGTATCCCAGTGCCTGTGGCACGTATATGCAGACAGCTATTAACATGAAAAAATTCTCATAAATTAACCTTGAACCGAACGAACCTCTGACTCGTGTTACCGCTGCCTGTGGCTGCGGCACCGTATAGCAGGCATGCTACTTACGCACTGCAAAATCCACTTTCCTCCAACAGGGAGCACAGTATGTTCTATACGAAAATCACCAATCACCTTGAATTTCCAAGACCTTTCAAATAAGGTGTCACATGGTGGTGTCAACTGTAAAATCCTTTAGTTGCACTTTCCACCGCCAGGGGGCGCAGTTTGTTCTGTACGAACATCACCAACGGTGAGGAAATACCAAGATCACTTAGTTCCATTTCACTTAGTTCCAAAATCACTTAGTTCCATTTTTTACCACCAGGGGTCGCATTATACTGTATACAAACATCCCCAATCGACATGAAATTTCAAGACCTTTAAAATGAGGTGCTACATGTGTGGGTCTAGAACGGATTTCCCTCTCAAACTAATTTCCCCCCTTTCCCCTCTCCTCCAAATCTACTTTCCCCCTTTTTCCCCCTTTAAAATCGAAAATTCCAAATTCGCAGATATTGATTTTTTAGTATTAGACTCTAGTTCCCATATGTAGAATTTCTTCACCGTGAAGCAATTTGAAGCTTAGTTAAGCTCGTAAACGTGTTTTTAACCCGAAACGGGTGGGAAATGGTTTCCCACCCGTTTCCCCCGGGGGGAAACTGATTAAAGTTGATTCTGCACGCATAACTTTCCTCAAACTCAACGAATTTAAGCAGTTAATAGCTCAAAAGAAAGAGCTTGATCCACTGAGTGTTCTTAGACTTGTGTCAACAGCCTACATTAATTAGAACTCTAGTTATAGAGGTTTGAGTAAAGGAAAATCTTGAAAAAATTGAATGTAAAGTTGATTCTGCACGCATAACTTTCCTCAGACTCAACGAATTTAAGCAGTTAATAGCTCAAAAGAAAGAGCTTGATTCACTGAGTGTTCTGAGAGTGAAACGATCAAGATCCATTCAATAGAAGAGGAGCTATGAGAATTCGAATTGTTTGAGTGAATGTGTCCCATAGGAAATGTACAGGGAAGAATCGCGTTTGAGTATAACTTGAGTAAGGTGGGAGTTGAGTAAATTTCAATGATTGATGACATATCTGTGTCTAAATACCTTTCATTTAAAAAAAAAATGAAGGAAATCGCCCGGATAGAACGGCCAGACGGACTGCCTTTAGTTTTCATAAATTCTTTTAATATATAAGATTATGTTTATGTGCACCATGTGGTGTGTACATAATCTTCAGAAGGTATTCAGGGCTGCCAATATTTAAGCCATAAAATTCTTTTTTATTGTTAGTGAGAGTGCTTTACTATAATATTTCACCATGTTCAGGAAAGCTGCGCAGGAATTAAAATTAATTCCTAATTGCCATATGATAAATAATGTATTTTTTAAGCTAAATATTTGTCGCTTGGTTTTTTGTATATTTACACGTTTTGAGACTTCCTGAATACCGAAATCGGATTTTTAACGTTTGATCTTTGTCTGAGTCTCTTAAAGTAAATTAAAAACATAATAATTTCAGGCGACCCAAATGTTGTATTTTAAAGTTAATACGTTTGTTACTAAGAAAGTTTGATCAAGATTGATAAGTTTCAAGGAATGTTGCGTGTGAAAGTTGTCTGAATATTTTTTTAATATTCTGGATAAAGGAACTTTTGAATTTAATAACATATTTGAATTCTATATAAATGTAGGTAAAATAATGAAAAGTAGGGTTGTCACAGAATTATTTGTCAAATAAATCTGTTACAAATTCTAATTTGAATTGTTTTAACACAGGTTTACATAACAGTACTCGTTATCTTACCCCTTAATCTCCAATCTGTATTTATAATGTTAAATTTCAGGGTAAAAGAAAGTCGTGGTGTGAGTGACACACCAGATTACTTTTTACAAAAAAGAATGATGGTTATTATACTTTATGTAAATAAATATATGTCCATTATGGCTTCTATTTTTCGTATAAATTCTCTACGTGTGTCGCTCTTTCAATGTGATAAGGAATGTATTTTGGAGTTTTCACACAGTGCAGATGTTGGAGAAAATGATATAATTTTTTTTTCAATAGATAATAGTACACAGTTTAACATTTTCTATCGAGCACATACTCTAGAAAAAAAGAAAATGACCTTAGAGCGATACCCCTCCCCCTCCTCCCCTTACACACACACAGACAAGATAAGAAATTTCTTCGGTCAAGATACTAAGCGTAAGGATACCTGTTTATATGCTGCAGAACTTCAAATGCAATTTTATATTCCTTATTTATTTTTTTACTTTCCGAACACTATAGTGAGGAAAATATTGTAATCATGTCAAAAATCCGAATTTGAAATTTTGATGTTTCTATACGTTTCGAGGTCCCCTGAGTCCGTTTCCACTTTTTTTACGATGATGTATGTATGTGCGTATGTCTGTGAGTGAACACGCTAGCGTCTAAACGCTTTGTTCGAATAAGCTGAAAGTTGGTACGTATATTGTAAGTCACCATATACGAACCCTATAGATTTTGGTGAATCTAGCACTTATAGTTTTTTTAACAGGGACACCAGGAAAAATTCTTTATCATTATGGCCTATAGGGCCAAATTTTTTAAAGTACAATAGCGTCTAAACGCTTTATTAATCTGAGCGAAAAATTTGTACACATCTTATAGGTCACAGTTGCACGAACTGTATAGATTTTGGTGAATTTAGCACTTACAGATTTTTTACATGGGCACAAAGAAAAATTGTTTATCATTATGGCCTATGGGGGCCAAATTTTTAAAAAGTGTGATATCGTCTAAACGCCTTATTTAATTGAGCTGAAAATTTATATGAATATTATAAATCACTGTTGCACTAACTATAAGCATTTTGGTGAATCTAGCATTTATAGGTTTTTACAGGGACACAACGAAAAATTCTTTATCTTTATGATATTATGGGCTCAAATTTCAGTAGCTTTAAATAAAACATCGTGTAATATATGGAGAAAAATACTCAAACACTCTATTATGTTTTTCTCTCTTTTGTTTGTTTAACAAGTCCTCTTTCTTTACTTTATCAACAACACTGTTAATTACTCAATGTTCGGAAAGTCGAGTAGAGTCACTCCAGATTTTTATTTATGTGTTTATATTCGTCATATATGTTTTTGTTTTCCTTTAAAGAAGAATGGTATGTTGATCAGAATATGTTCAATTTCATATTTTTCGAAGTTAAAAAGTTCTATAACTTCAATTTGTTGAATTTTTTTTTTTTTTTTTTTTTTTTATTAATGTTACTGTCAAATTATTATAGAAAATAATATAGCGAGTCTACTGCTTGACAATCAGTGGCTAACGATAAACATTCAGGGATTTTTATGATATATATTTATAATTTGATTAAAACTACACAGATGCGCTGTAATTTTCCAAATGGAAAAATTATATTCAGTTAATTAATAATAAGATATTCGTTGACGAATACTTCAGTGAAATTACTTCTTCCTTCCCTAATACTCAAATCTAAATTAGTATACATTTTCTTCTATATTTTTTACTCTTTGGTAAAGAACCATTATTTTAAATTCAGTAATTAAATGCAACGATTATTTGTCATACAATTCTTTCGATGATCTCCTAGAAGCATAGAACGAGCCTTGTACATCTTTTATTTGATTTTTCTACCCCCAGCTGCTGCCGTGGATTTATATTTAATCGTCTTAAACGGTATCATTTTTATCGATTCAACGTCTTTTTCTTCTTCTGGATAGATATTTGCCCCATTAGAAAAGGAGGAATGCTGCTTGCTCTTTCCATTTTTGTATCTCGAGCAACGAACGATCGATGTCTCTCTTGAATAAAAAGGTAACGCTGTTTTGGAATGCTTTCGAGTAAGAAGAGGGGGAGGATGGTAGAGTGGAAGTTTGCAAGGAAATTTTCTGAATACCAACATGTAGAAGCATTTGAACTCAGGGCATGTTTGTTTGCTTCAAACTTTCTAATGTTTTTTTTTTTTTTCTGTCCCCTTGGAGAGGTGATCCATTAGAGGATAAATACTTCTTTGTAAATACAGATTTTTAGAAGGTTCACGATATCTTAAGTGCAAATTATGCTATTTAATAGGTAACATTATGGTTTGCGGAATAGGTTGTAAATTTCTTTAGAGAATGTAAAAGACATGAGAATATACACTTTTGAAAAGAAAAAATTCTTGGAACAGACATTTGGTGTCAAAACTGTATAATTTATATCATTCCATTTTTTATATCTCTAGTAAGTTAAGATTGGTGTCTTTATTTTTAATAAATTTGTGACTCTGTTCTTAGTATAAGAAGAAGAATAGAAAAAAGGAAAAACACGGATGCAAGAAAATTTTAGAAACATTTACCCATGAATAAGGTGTGAATTGTCACTCTACGATCATTCTTTGAAAATTATAAATTTTCTCTCCCTTTTACTATTCCGCCGTTACTGGAAGTCGAATCCGACGTTATTCTATGAAAAAAATTTTCTTATGAGAATTATTTATTACCTAATTAGGTGCATTTTTTCAGCTCTAAAATAAAATATTAAAATCTTAAAAAAACAATTTAAAAAAAAACAAGAACTACTTTAATATTTGTGAATTTTTTGAATGGGAAAATGGAATTCATTACATGACGAGTAATTCTCATAACTAATTTCCTCACAGAATAACACGGGATTTTGGCTACCGGTGAATATTAGACAAGGATCTAAGGTTTAAAGTAGATTCCGAAAAACTATGAACATCAATGCCTAAACCCTGAATCGAACCCGGCACCTTTTAACTGAAGGTCAGAGCACTAAGAATTCTGCCACGAAGCGGGCTTTAAGGAATTTGAATTGTACATTTAAATGAATGAAACGTTACTGAATTAAATTGTAAATGTTTCATCACAGACAAAAAATACATTGCGAGTTAATTCGGAATAAAGAAATAAATAACAACGTGTCTTATAGTATATGATTTAGTTCGTCATTATTATTTTTGTTCTATAATTAACTTGCGCGAGGTGGGTACTTGTCAGTGCAAGTGATAACTATCACAAATAGTGATATATATATTTGAAATCATAGAATTGTATTAAACTATTCTGAAAACAATGCAGTTCGAAATTCTCTGGTATTTTTCTTACAGAACTGTGTAACTATAATAACTATAATATCTTTTGTCACGGTTAAAAGTTAGTACTATAAGTTTCGTAGCCAAAGCAAGTACTATTGCTAATGTAACTCGATATTTTTAAATATTTTTTCGTTTGGTAAGTACATGTAACCTTTGCTAATTTATCAGGCTGTTTGTCCACATTCTATCTTTTGTAATCATTATTTGTTTGACACGAAATCGATTTATATTATGCAAGTTCACTATAACGTATATTTAGTTAAAATGGAATCTATAAAATTTATAATTCGATTTTGATGAATGTATAAATTTAGATACATTACATATAATGGGCGGTAAATATTTACATGTATATTATTTCATCCCAATGAAAATTATATGCGGTATTCAAATGAACTATACAATTTCCTTTATGAAAAGTGCGTATGTAGCATTTATAACTTATTTATATGAAAACCGAAAATGTTTTCGGTAAATTACAGTCTTATTATCACAAATATTTTTAATTCAATTTTCAATACCATAGAACTTCGGTGTTTATAAAAATAGTTTATATTACTAAAGACAACAATAGCATGATTAATATTTAAAATACTAGTTGGCCTTCAACCGTCTAGCGGTCGATATTTCCAAATGAATCTATTTTCAAACTAGGTGCTTATCTTGGTAAGCCATACTTGCCAAATCAAAAACAGTTGTCGAATATCGGGGTAAATAGTCAAATAATCGATTATTTGTTTCAAATCACGGATGTTGTTGCGATTGTAACATCATTTTTTTTTTTTTTCCATAACCTAAATCATCCTTCTTCCATTATTTTATTCTTTTATCCAAACTAAGGATAAAAAATTATTTGCTTTATTTCAATACATTTTTGTAGTTATGACGTTAATTTTGAGAGTTACCCAGAGAAACTTGGGATTTTATTATTAAGAAGGTCTGTAAAACATCTTTGATTGTTTTAAACAGGAATACATTGCGAGTAACATTGATATGTATGCAATTTTTTTTAAAGACATGTTTTTGATTAAATTTTGCATTTTTCTGTAGAATGAAATTTTATATGATATGTATTGAAGAATATTTATGGTTTGTATATAGGTTTTTATAGAAAAATAACCAAAAAATTGCGAATTTATCACAGCGTTTATGTGCAGCAGCTAGTAAAAACGCAGCTACATCTTAAATATTCGTTTTCTTTATTATTGGCTATTTATCACCCTATTTGGTCAGTGTTTTTGAATAGGCGAAGTGGCTTGCCGGATCATCATCATCAATTTGAGACTTTATCAATCCATTGCAGGAAGAAGGCCTCTCCTAGGTGATTCCAATCTGCCCTGTTTTCTGCAATTCTTCTCCATTCTGCTCTTCCGAACTTCACAATTTCATCTCTCCAACGCGTATGTCACAGTGGTCTCTTCCTCATATTATAAATTCTATTTCATGCGCTTTTTAACCCCTTCAGTCGCAGTGTTCCCGCTGATGGAACACCTAATTTTAATTCTCAAGTGCAAAAACTCACCCCGGAAATTTTTTAGCAAAAATTTACATTTATACCATAGCAGAAAAGGCCCTTTTTTTAACGTAAAAATTTAAAATTTCTTCTATTTTGATTATGTTCGTAAATTCCGGTGGCAGTGTAATTTAAATGATCCGAATTACCTTGCGCCGCAAAGGGTTAAAATACTCCGGATAAAATTGAAATGCTGGGATCTATGCAACTTTTACGAGTTTTTGTTGTGGATAATGTTTATTTATAAAGTGATTTATTTATTAAATTAAATATTATATGAATTTAATAAGGTTTATTTACAGATGTTTCAAACCGAAAAATTCTCGAAAAGGAACAATGCTAATTTTTTATTTTTTAAATATTTATGATCAGCTATGTGTCTAAAAGCCATTTTTAAAATTAGTTTAGTAATTTTTAAAATAAATTAAGAGTGAACAAGGGTTAATCTAATAGGACATAAAATAAAAATAAGAATGAAGTCTCGTCTACAGACAAAGGGTTAAATGTTGTTTTACTTTATATACTTGTTGAATTCACCATCACCATAAATAACTCGAAATCGATGACCGGTACTTTAAGAGTCGATGTTACTTTAATTCCGTCGGTAGGTTCAACGTTAATCTTCTCAGATAGTGTAATTTATAAACTTGCTTGTCTGCCTCTTTATATATGATCGTCTTCTAAAAGGAAAAATGGTTGCTCTTTACAATATATTTCGCGAGAGCTTTCTTCGATCGATGCAGGCATTTACATAAGATAAGACTTTAAAGTGCCTGGAGACTGAAAGAAGTAAGTATAGAAAATGGACAGAGCGTCTTTTGGTGCTCCAAAAGAGTAGATATATTTTCTCAGTTAGTTCTCTTACTATTAATCCATCCTAATGAAAATTTTAACAGTTTCGTCTTTTGTTAAAAAGTTACATGGGTTTTAAAAACTTATTTTTTTTCTCTCTTAATATAATAAATAAAAAAATTTTCTAAACATTTTCAACATATAAAAGAGCATTATTTAAACATTATTTTATGAAATATTCGTTAAAAGCTATGGAAATTCAGCCGATAGGTCCTGGTATTTGGAGACTTTTCAGAAAAGTGGTGGACAAGATTTCTTAAAAAAATAATGCACCGATCTTATTGATATTTTACACGCTTCTTCAAAATAGAATTGACTGTTGTTTAAAGGATTTTTCCTTTCCTTTCTTTTCTTTTCTCTTTTTCGATTTCAATAAATTTTACAAGGTTATACGTGGGGTAAAACGTAGCCAAAATTTAAAATTTCAATTATTTTTAAATTTTTTGTTCAAACACTTGTCAATTCTATTTTGAAGAAGTAAAGCACCATTTCACTAATATCGCTGCATTAGTCTTTGAGAAATCGTGCCCACCACTTTTCTAAAGGGTGTCCGAAAACCAAAATTACCGGCTGAATTTTCCAAAATTCTTAATGAAATTTCTATAAAATATTGTATTAATGTTGGTCTTTTATATGCTCAAAAGTAATAATAAAAAAATCTGTATTTAATATTAAAGAGAAAAAAAGAGGAGGGGGGGGGTATGCTTTTTGTTAGCCTTCGAAACCTACACATGTAACCCCTGAATACGATATCGGAAGGCATTCGGAAACATATACTCCATGGCATTAAATCAGCCAATATGGAAGATTTTGTCATTTAAAAGCTACAAACAAGAAAGTTTATATACTCTGCCATTTAACAAAAAAAAAAAAAAAAAAAAAACTAACACACAGGCAAAATATTGATAGAAAAATAGTTTTAACCCACATAATGACAGTTTAATGTTGGATTTATAAGCATTTATACTGCGCCCTTCCCATCCGATTATGCAAGATATTCGATAATCTGTATTCGTAAATTTGCCATTTTTGTTCTAGGATAAACATGATTAAGTTAATAATTCGATTTAATTATACGATATTTAAACGAATAATGCTTCAATTTCTCGACTTTATTTACAAAAAGAATAATCTCCATTCGACTTTCCAAGATTTTAGTAATTAACTGACGTTTAAATAAATTTAAACTAAGAATAAGTCAGTAAATAAACCAAAGAGAAAAATATAATAGGGTGTTAAAATGTCTCTCTCCAGCTTCATATATTCGTACAATAGAGGTCAATGTATTCAATTTCGCTTGTGCTTTCCTGAATAAAAAATAAATAAATAAATACTCGCCAGTCGCCACATAATTTACACATTTACAGTAATGGCAAATTCCTAAACACACATGGGGAATTCTCTTTTAAATTACTTTATGTAATTAAGATAGTTAGCTCCTATAGCATGTAAGAAAACTAAATTATTTTATATTCTCTTCTAAAAAATATATATACATCTTTAAGTGATGTCATTTCCCATAATGAACAATGAAAATATATCGCTATTTCTATGTTGGACAATATAACGTTACTAAAATGTACTTACAATAATTTGAGTCTATAGACCTATATTTTAAAATAATTTGAGTCTATAGACCTATATTAACCATAGTTCATACACTCATGAAAATTTACATATGTGCGACGACCTGTAACATACCTATCCAGTTTCATTCTGATAGAATGTTTAACACTAACACATTTCAGAATGATATGAATCTATAATCCGCGTATTGATTAAGAATTCTTCTTCGTGTTCTGTTAAAAGAACTCGTCAAATTATAAATCTGTGCAGTGGTGATCTATTTACAAACATATCTGTTTTGAGTTCAACTAAATAAAGTCTTTGACGCTATCGTGTTTACTCATACACACATGCATGTATTTTCGCAGAAACAACAGAAATAAATTATGGAGACATCAAAACGTATAAATACTCAAAATCTCATGTCAGATTTTTATTTTATTTATTTTTATGATTGCAATACTTTTCTTAAATATTACATGTTTAAAATATAAAATGAAAAAGAAACACGCTAAATATATACACGCTTAGATGAATTTATAAAATTTCAAAACAGCGCATTCTGTTCGTTTCTTGATAGAGTGGAAATTCTCTAATATCTTTCTTCGAGCAGCAAATTTTTCATCACTCTCATAAAAAAAACCAGTGTTTAACAACTGATATTTTTTAATACTGGCATCTCTTTTGTCACTCCTGAATGTCACGACTGTTTAACATTCTCATCTCGCCCCCTCGAACAGTTTCATCTCTTCATCTGTATTACCCGCTTTGAGATTGAACACACTCCTATCGTGGATCGATACGCATAAGCGCGAGAAGGCGAAGTATTTGTTACTCTTTTCTGTTCAAACATTTTCTTACTTCCATTAAGATTACAGAGTTTCCTTTTGACCTGAAGAATTATTTCTTAAGCGACTAAAAGAATTTTATCGGGATTCATTAGAAGACAAGAATCCGCAATTGTTCCCTGTTTATGGCCATTGTGTAATTTGTTAGATTGTTGTCCTTAGTGATTCATTCTTGAAACTCCAATTTGCTGCTTAATCTTAAGTCTTTCTAAAAGATTGTACAGTGAAACTTCTCCAGTTCTATTGGTGATATGGAATAAATAACACATATATTATGCTTCAGTTGAATAAATAATAAAAAAATATATTTTTTTTATCAGTCATCTGAAAGAACTTAAATTATTTAACATCAATATGTTAAAAAATATATATATATATATCTCAATATTCACTTGAAAAGGGGTCATTTATTCATAGACGGGGCGAATTTTCTCTGCTGTTTTGTTATCTGAAAATGTAATAAATAATTTTTATTCATTAAAGATCATGCAACTTAAATTACGCAGATGTCTTTTGATGAATGTTACATGAGAAATAACACATATGAAATTGGAACATTGTACATCAAAATCAAGATGTCTTTTTTTACCAGTTATTCTGTATTGACAGATTGTCTGCTAGTTCGTTAAAGCAGATGTTAAAATTATGAACTTAATTGTTCTCTAAAATTATTTTCCACTTCTCCTTGTTTGTTAGAAGAAACAAAATCTGAAAAAGTTTTCTCATTTCCATGAGAAAGAAAACTGTTAAAATTGGCTTGGATCAAAATCTTATCGGGAAAAATCTGGAGTGACTCCACTCGACTTTCCGAACATTAAATAATCAACGGTTTTGTAGATAAAGTAAAGTAAGGGGAGCTGTTAAATAAACAAAAGCGAGAATATTATAATAGGGTGTTTGAGTATTTTTCTTCATATAGTACACGATGATTAATTTAACGCTATTGTACTTTGAGCCCGCAGATCATAATGATGAAGAATTTTTCGTTATATCCTTGTAAAAACCTGTAAATTCTAGATTCACCAAAATGCTTATAGTTAGTGCAACAGTGACTTATAGTATTTATAATATTTGTAAAGTAATTCGGAAAGTAAAAATGATACTCACTTTTTTCTTATACATGCCTCCCCTGTACTCAGACCGAACTTACATACGTATTTTTTATTTATATTCAAGCATAGATTTTTGCAATATATATGTCTTTAATAATATAGAAATAAAAATAAATTCGTTAACATTTTCTAGTGCCTAATGTTCGCTGTGGTTACTGCTTCCAAAACGCATTTTGCAAGATGATTTTAATTTATTTTTACGACTCGCCTTTACAAAGCATATCTCAAAATAACTTTTAATTCCTTTCATGATTTGACTAAAATATTTTACAATTCACGGGCCACCTTCTTTTAAAGCCAGTTTTTCCCGATCCCAAATCTTGCATGACATTCAATACTTATTTATCCCCCTTAAAGGCCCATATACAAATGTGCCCCAAAACTGCAAGCTTTGATTAAAACTGAATATAATTTCACAGTTATTCACCATTTTGGAAAAATTTTAGTTCGTTTTAAACATTTAAAAAAGGACAAAAGGTCAGATTCTTAAGACTATAGCTTGTTTCTAAAAGGTTTAAAGCAATTTTTGAAATAGGAAAAGGGTGCTCTTTGCTGCTGCCTGTAGTGTGTGGAAAAGATATTTGTATAATTTTTTCTCAAGTAATAGATTTTTTATTGGTGGATCACAAAGAGATATCGGAATTTGAGATGAGTGTTTCCAAAAATTTTCTGGTGAAAGAAAGAATTATAATATTTGTCCTAAATTCAAACTATCGAATTTTTTATATACGTTTGAAAATACGTTTATTATTATTATTTTATTTTTTTATTTGTTTATTTTTAACATCCAAGCATAATACTGAAGTAAAAGCAGGTGTATTCAGTTTCTCTTGAGTTTAATACCTTTAAAAAAAATTAGAAACGTCTCATTCTGTAAATCTTCAAGGTTTTTCATTAAAATTATTATTGAAAATATTTACTAAAAGTATTTTTTAAAAGCAGTAATATAAAAAACTAAGAGACAGTCTATTATTTAAAACATAACAGTTGTAGAATAATTAATCCTTAATTAACATTGTACTGCCAAACGGGCAGAAATAGAACGGGGGAAAAAAAAAAAGGCATTATGGTGAATGATTTATATATAACACTTTCTTGTATCTAATGTGCAATATTATAATTACTAAACTAAATACCGAAACTATATGTAAATTTTGTATATCTGGAAATTTATTCCGTAACCGAAAAAAGAGAACTTTATCAATATCTATTAAATGACAAGAATCTACAATTTCTGTCATTATCTAATTTGCTAGAATGTTGTCCTTTGCGATTAAGTCATAAAATGGGGATTTTCTGTTTGATGTTAAATCCCTTCCGGGGATTATATAGAAACGTTGAGCATTACACCATAAAGTAGCTGTTGATTTTGACACACTTCAAATTGGTTCTTTTCTAAAGGGTAGGATGTTAGTATTCGTATTAAATGCTTGCAATCAATTATAATATGCAGGCAGTAATTAATTTATTAGAGAAGTAAAATTAATAGCATTAGTTTGGAAACAGCTTTTAAAATGGAAATTTGCGTAGATATATATTCATTTAATAGTTTTATGAAATGTCTTATGAACTGCTAAAATAAAAAAGAGAAAGATAACGGGGTAAAGATAATTCTCAGTTTTATAGTTTAATTAGAAAATGAACTTTTAGTAGTTACACAGGACGTTCACACGCTTTTTTCATTCAACTGTCGCCAATAATTTTAAGTATAGTGATATATGATATATATAATCGACGTTTCTTCCATTCTATTCGCCTTTTATGCATATCAAATCCCACTTTTAACACTTTTTGATGGCTGTTGAATAAAAAAGTCGCGCAATCTATACCAGGTGGCGCTGTCTACCGATTGAATTGTTGCCAAGTTTCCGAGCGACGCGACAGGCATTTAGTTTAGGAGGCTATGATATATATATTTGTATGTATGTATGTTGAAGCGAACACATTACCTTTTGATTTCCAATATGAAAGTGTTCTTTAAAACGTTAAAGGAATTTTGTTCCGTTACTCCGTCACAATTTTCCTGAATACATGAAAATGAAGAAAAATTTCGAAATCGGTTTTTTCACGTTTTCACACGTTTTGCATCATGTGGAGTTTGAAACACAAAATTGATAATAGTATCCGTGTGTGCGTTAGTCAGTTTGTTCGTTAGTTTTCTTATCCATCTGTGCGTTAGTTAGTTAATTTCTTGGTGTGTCATTAGTTTGTTAGCCTACACACACATTATATAAATAAAAAAATAAACGTGAAGAGATCGGACCAATTTTTAAGAAATATTACTTTTGTTAAAAACCTTTATTTATTCTTAGCATTCTAATTTGCAAATTTCTTAAGTTATTTGGCATTTTCCTGACATGTCATGATAGAGCAAAATTTCACATGAACTTGCGTTAGGAGGATTATTTTTATCGTAACGATCTCGGACCAGTTTTAAAATATCATTTATCATACTCGCATAAACATTATTGACTGTGAACATTCTACTTTGAAAAACCTTCGCAAGTTATTCGAAATTTAAAATTTTCTTAACATGGGGAAATTATTAACCACGATTTCATGCGAACGGCACAACTTTTCTTTCTTCTTTCTTTATTTATTTTTGCTTGTTTATTAAAGTGAAATCAGTTCTCACTATATTTTTAGTAACGTTTTTGTATATGCGTTATTTTGGAGATTATGAAACAATTAATTTTAAATATTTATCTTTATATATAAGGCAATGTTTGTGTATGTGTGTGTGTGTCTGTGTGTGGACAGCGTAGCTCGGACAGTCACGTATTTAGTCACGAAGGTGCCCCCTGAAGGTGTCCTTGTGCACCTCGAAACCTTATTTTCGAATTTTTGATTAGTTTTCTTTTAACTAATTAAAATGTGAAAATAATAGTCTCACAATAGCTTATTTAAATTTTATCCATAATTTAATTGTTGCCAAAAAAAAGGAGGAGTTCATTTTTTTTTTTTTGGACAGGAAAACAAATGCATTTACTTAAACGTGAACAATAAAAAATTATAAAAAATTAAATTATGCATCTCACAAAAATTGACGTCATTATCACTTTGAAAATTTTATACTCATTGATAAAATGATAATATAGGTTCATATATATATATATATATATATATATATATATATATATATTCTTAACTATTATTTTTTTATATTTTTACTGACAAGTTGTTATTAAAAAAAGTGCTCATGACGTCACATTCGACTGCGTAGCGTTTCTTTACTACTCAAAACTCCATGAACTATAAATTTATTTTATCAGTTTTACTTATAGATCCATCTGGGTGATTTTTTAAATTTTGGCGTTGAAATTCACCGAATGTTTTTCGCCAAGAAGTTTCATTTAGTAACAGCCATTTTAATCTAAGTAGCGCATCAAAAATATAAATAAATTATAAAGTATTACAAAAAAGAAAAAAAAATTAAACCGAAATAGTAGTCACATAAATGATCTATTTTTATGTGAGAGAAAAATTTTACAGAAAAAAATGCAGTTTTAAAAATGGAAAATTTATTTCAGCAAGCACTATTTTAAACCTAAAAACCATTAATAATATAAACAGGATATGAAGAATTCTTACAAATTAACGAAAATAGCAAAATAAGATTCCCCTTTTTATATAAGAAAAATAAATAAATAAATAAATAAAAAATCATCGCAAATATGGCGACAAAATTTCAAAAGCGCCAAGGGTGAAATTTAATCAACGAAATATTTAATAAAGTTGTGTAGCCCGATAATGTTTACTTATTTATTTATTTTTTCATGCTAATTTATCATACGAATAAATGAGCTGCTGTGTGTGACTGATTGCACTTGCTCGCTGTCGGGCAGGAATATTTCATTAATTCAAATTATTATTTAAATAAATAAATAATAAATATAGTTTAAAAAAACTAAAAAACACGCTTTTAAAGCACATCAAACTAAAATGTGAAAAATAATTCTTAATATAAGCTGAACACAATAATGAACGAAAAATACTAGTATAATTGTGAAAAAAGCGTGGGGTGCTTTGTGCCATATTTTTCGTATATCGAGCAACCCACGCTTTTTTCACAATTATACTAGTATTTTTCGTTCATTATTGTTTTCAGCTTATATTAAGAATTATTTTTCACATTTTAGTTTGATGTGCTTTAAAAGCGTGTTTTTTAGTTTTTTTAAACTATATTTATTTTTCACTTTTTAGTTCGATGTGCTATGAAAGCATGCTTTTTAAACTATATTTTAAACTATATTTATTATTTTATTATTTTTCACATAAATAGCTACAGTATGTAAGTTTTTGGTTAAAATATTTACACACAATCGAAAATATCCCCATTCGACTTACAGGCCTCTTAAATCTATCTGCACCAATTTTGAACGGCCTAACTGTATTTCTATTTGTTTTTGCCCCATAGCCCCCCCTTACCCCCTCACCCCCTCCTAATAATTTTACAAATTCAAAAATATCCGCAATCGATTTGTGAGTATCGAAAACTTTTATGTACCAATTTTGAACGATCTGACACTATTTTTATTTTTTTGCCCCCCCTCTCCCCCCCCCTTCTTGCCCCTCCTAATAACTTTACACAATCGAAAATATCCCCATTCGACTTGCAGACCTTTAAAACCTATCTGTACCAATTTTCAATGGCCTAACTGTATTTCTATTTGTTTTTGCTCCATAGCCCCCTCCCTTACCGCCCCTCCTAATAATTTTACAAATTCAAAAATATCCGCAATCGATTTGTAAGTATCGAAAACCTCTATGTACCAATTTTGAACGATCTGACACTATTTTTATTTTTTTGCCCCCCCCCCCTCCCCTCCCCCACTTCTTGCCCCTCCTAATAACTTTACACAATCGAAAATATCCCCATTCGACTTGCAGGCCTCTTAAATCTATCTGTACCAATTTTGAACGACCTAACTGTATTTCTATTTGTTTTTGCCCCATAGCCCCCCCTTACCCCCTCACCCCCCTACCCGCCCCTCCTAATAATTTTACAAATTCAAAAATATCCGCAATCGATTTGTAAGTATCGAAAACCTCTATGTACCAATTTTGAACGATCTGACACTATTTTTATTTTTTTGCCCCCCCCCTCCCTTCCCCCCCTGTTGCCCCTCCTAATAACTTTACACAATCGAAAATATCCCCATTCGATTTGCAGAACTTTAAAACCTATCTGTACCAATTTTCAACGGCCTAACTGTATTTCTATTTGTTTTTGCTCCATAGCCCCCCCCCCCTTGCTGCCCCACCTGGGGGCTGAATTTCTAAAATTCCAGAAATTGGTTTTTAGATAGTTGCCTTAGCTATATTTTAGAGCAAAAATTTCACGTATATCTATTTTTTTTTTGTTTGGGATATATAGGATTATGCGAAATCACGTTTTACGCATGTGAAATCACGTTTTACCCCCCCTCCCCCGCCCCCCTTGGGGACCAAATTTCAAAAATTCCAGAATCCGATTTTGAGACATTTGTATTAGCTATATTTCAAAGCAAAAATTTCACGGATATCTGTTTTTTTGTTTGAGATATGAAGGATTTTGTGCAATCACGTTTTGCTCCCAGAGAAGTTACAAACAAACATACATACATACATACAGGTGAAGCTAATATAAGCGTGTTAAAAATAAAAATATGTTTAACGGAAAATATATATAACCATAAAAACTTTAGTTGTCTAAAATGCTGAAGAAATTGTGCTCATAGCATATTGTTTCAAGGGATTAAGTCTTTTTCCTGCATCAATTATACTGTTGCAATGAAAGTAGTTTTACAGGCAAAGTGAAAATAAAAGGGCAATTCAGTCACTTTCTGTGGGGTCAGCCTTGGCGACAAATTTGGCGAGTGAGCGAACAAATTTGGTGAAAAATAGTATTTTAGAGTTCCCGAAGTTTCCAAGCTCTCCGACACAGGGGATTATACATCTTGAGCTTTCCATGGGATTCTCGATGGAATCATCACCAAGTCCCATCGCCAAAAATTATAAATATAAGTGAGTGAATTTCTGCGAGAGAGTATGCAGTCACTGTGATTCAGAGTTATTCAGAGACCTATTCTGAGCGATTGCACTATAGGGATTGAGCTCTAAGCGACTGAACATTTTTCGTGAGCAAGCGAAGATTTCTGTTCTGGAATATTTGATGTTATTTGCTTTATCCTTGTGGAACAAGTGACTGTTTTTTGGACTGTTTCAGAACAGTCATCGAATAATAACTTTTGCTGTTAGAGTAACAGCTTCAACTCTTTCCAGAATTTTCGAAGAATTAACACTACTATTAAACTATTTTCGAGAATATTCGTTTTAATAAAAATTTTCTTGTACAGATTTGAGAAGCTCAAAAAATATTTGATATCGCCAAGGAGGTCCCATACTAAAGTTGTGACGAAAATAGTCGCCAATTAAAATATATTTATTTAAACATTTCATTATTCAATAAATAATAATAATAACAACAACAACAACAACAACAACAATAATTTAAATATAGTGCTAGCGAAGGGGGCAAAGCCTGCTGGTAAAAGTATAAATTTAAAACAAAAATAAAAGGTAAACGCGGTATTATCAATATTTCATTAAATATTTTATATGATAAAACTGTATGCGTATATTGGTGTACTTCATTTGTTATTTTACACAGCTTTCCATTAAATGGCAAGAATTCCGTCTTTATTCACTGTTTACGACTGTAATATAATTTAGGAGAATGTTGTCTTTTGTGATAAAGTCAAATGATACGGATTTGGTTGCTTGGTGTTAAATCCTTTTCAATGTTTATGCTGGGATGTTAAGGATTACAACTAAGTAGCTGTTTAATAGTAAAATGCCTAAAACTTGTTACTTAGCTTGAAAGAAAGCATATTATCATCGATATTAAATGTAAAGGGTTTGCGATCAATTAAATTTTGAACTCATTAAGTAATTTGTAGTAAAATAAAATGGATAGTGTTATTCTTTTAAAAAAAAAGACGTTATAACTTAAGTAATTTAAAGTCATATAAAGTGAATAGCCGGACTCTTTTAGCAACAGTTTATAAGTTTAAAATAGAAATTTCGCTAAAAATGATAGCCTTTATAATATAATATTGTCTTTAAGTGCTTTTTGATAATAATATATATATATAATTTATTATAACAATGATCAAACACCAGGAAGGAAGACTTCAATTAATGACGAACCAACCACATATGGAAGTGAAGAATTGTACAAGGCAAAAGATATTTAAAAAGTTAATATGATTTGTTTCTCAACCATTGATAGATGAGATCATATATAACAAATATGAACAAACTACAATAGAAAGTAAAATAATAATTAGAAAAAGAAGGAACAAGGCCACCACGGCTTAAGACGGATGGAGCGGGTTTACTAAGAGTACAGTAAAATTCTTAGATATACAGGTATATAAAATCCTCTTCTTTTGAATAAGGTTTGCTTTCAATTAAATTTTATACTCATATTCGTATTTCTAGTAAGATAAAATGAATATTTTTTTTCCCAACAGCTATTTACAAATTAAAAAAATATAAACGCCGCTAAAAATGATTGTCTGTATAACCAACTGTATGTATAATAGATAGCACTTAATATAATGCTGTTATTAAGTAATTAGCAGTGAGAAAAAATGTTTTTATTTATTTATTTATTTATTTTTAGTAATACTTGTAATATAATTAAATTTTGTACTCATTCAGTAAGTTGTTTTAAGATGAAATAAACAGCAAATGTTTTTTTAACATTTAAAAAAATAAATTTAGAAATTTCGATAAAATAAAACAATAATAGTAATAATAATAAATGATGTCTTTTCGTGAGCGTATGAAAGAATTTTTATTGATGAACTAGTGATGATTTTTATGAGAATATATTTTAAGTTGATTTCTTTACAAATTGACCTATTGCAATAAATAGTTTATCTCTATGTACTATATCTATAATGGAAAATTCATCATCACAATAACGTCCAAAATTCTGAATTTACTTTAGTAGTTTATAGAAAACAACACCTTGTGTGAAAATCAAATTTTATGAAGTATCATGCAAATGCCATGTCATGTTTTGAGAAACACGCTAACCCACTTCACATTTGCTAAAATCAAATTGAGATTTGAATTTTTTTTATTTTCTTTCTTTCTTTCTGTATAGATTAAATTCGCTAATAACACTAGTTTAAATCATTACATAATGCAAAATATATTCCGTGAAATAAATGGTGTCGATTTATTGAACCAAAGGTCTATTTAAAATGTCTTTCATTTTTATTTTCTCTAACGTATGTGCTTCAAAATAACACAGTTCATTATTTAAATTGCCAAATGGATATAATAACAAGTTGGTTTCCAATTATTGAGGTCGATATATTTTAGCCTTCATGAAAAGAAAAAAACAGTTGACCTGTTTTTAAATGATGTGTATGGAAAAATGTATACACTGCTTAAAAATTAAAATGGCGTCATGCCAGGTGGAATACAGCCAGATATGTTGTGATATGGATGCAGTTTGAATTTCTGGTAAATATATGAATTATTCAATGCAATAACACAAAAATATATTATTTATGTTGATGATAAAAAGACCTTTTTAGAATAATCAATGTTATTTATTTATTTATTTGTAATAGTTTTTCTGATAATTTCTCTTAAAAAATCTTGGTTTAAAAGACATAATAAGTTCATATTTATCTTCTGATATTAGGACGAAGTCCTTATTAATGTTTTCTTATTTATTCATATTTCGCAGTAAAAATCAGCTCATATAATTTATCTTTTGGGATTTTAAAAAAAAAAAAAATGTTTAGATGATTAAAATAAATAAATGTTAATCAGCAGTTATCATTCTAATAATACTTCAAAAATATACTACTTTTACTCAATCGCAACTATGAATACGTAACAAATACTGCAGCGTGAAAAAGTGTATTTCAATATTTTATTTCGAGCAGTTCTAATTTCAGATGGTAGTTGCTGACATGTTCTAGAAATCCTTTTTTCACAGAAATACATAAAATTTGCAAATATTACTATAGGATGACAAGAGTTTTTCCCTTTTCTTTTAACGTGAAACATTTTAATTTATAATGAACTATTCCCTATGTCTCCCTTGCCTTTACACAAAAATGGGAAATATTATACAATTTTCTAGAATACTGATCAGAATTCTTGCATTTCCGAATACATAATGCATTTAAAAAATAAAAATAAAAAATCTTCAAAACATTTTTGGTTTGAAAGTACATAGTTGTTGTAAAACCTATTTCTAAAGACTATTTTCTATGTCTCAAATTTGTACTCAGATGAGATTTCATAGTTCAACTTTGCGCGTATATGTCGTGAATGAGGGAGTACTTGAATTATGATATTAATATCATGAATAAAAACCATTCATAAATGAGTTACAATCAAACGGCATACACACTTGTGAACCAAACCATAGTTTGCTTAAAAGAATGTGTTTTGAATTAAAACTGTTTCAATATTCTTTACGGATTATTTAGGAACCACGTCGCTATGGGGGAAGGGGGGGGGAACTAAATGAGATTTGTTTAAAATGCTATCTCTATTTAACGGCAATTTAATGATTTATTGACATCAGACGTTTTTGCGTCGTGAAATAAGTGTAAAAACGGATCCAAATTTCGCAACAGAGGAATTGAATTTCCCGCCAAGGAGGACAAGGGCAGTATTCCACAGGTGAAGTCTACATCAAAAGTTTTCAAAGTAATTTGCATTATTCCTTACAATTTCACGCATTATACATTGCAGGACTTTAAAAAACGTTTTTTCAGTTATTAACTTTGTAGGAAATGTGTTGATTCTTTCAAATAATAAATCATGCTTAAGTGCTTAACTACTTTGTACATTTAAAAAATCGTTTATCAAAATTTAAGTAATCTTAAAAATCATCATCAATGCAAACAAAGATTAAATTTGGAAATAGGTAGAAAATATAACGGGGCAGAAACAACAACAAAAAAAAAATATGAAATTAAAGACTTTTTTTTTAAACCCTTACTCTGGCATAAATAAATAAATAAGAATTAGTTGAAATTAGAGGAGGGGGCTGTAAAAAAATCCCCTTTCTTCTAGAAAACGAGCATTTATTGTTGCAGCTATTTTGTGAATAAGTTGTAAAAGCAGTCTTTGATGTTTATCTTAACAAAATATTTTCATTCACCTGGAACAAATTTTTGGAGAAGGCCGAATCTCAGCCGATTTTAATTAAAGATTCTCCTCTCGTACTCGACGTGTCTTTCACTTCACTTAACACGATTGAATTGCAATCCGATGAGCATCGTGTACCGGGGTCAAACAGCGATGTTTCCCCGGCCAGGTAGGTAGGCCCCATTGTTTCAAAAGGGATATAACGAAGCTGTCTTCCACAGCGGATCGATACAACATGGCGGGAAAATTTTTGAGAGGCGGGAATTCGCGTGCCATCATCAAGGGATCTCCTTGGTTTGAGTGTGAAGGAGTGCAGGAAATAATTTTGTGGCGACATCGAGGTGTGAGAGAGAATCGGTCAGCAATTGGATTTGACGGGGTCGATGAGCTCGTAATGGGATGAAAGAGAGAAATCCTCCGAAAAGAGGGAATCGTTTTGAAAAGTGGCCTGGAAAAAATTTCGGGAAATCTACTTATCTACTGGGAGAAGTGAATAAATATGTCAGTTATGTCACTGCCTGCCGTCAGATATGTGAGTAGATGGACTTTGGTGACTGAAATCCTTCACGTCAAAATATGATGTTGAGAAGTAAAATAATAAACAACTCTTTCTGAACATGCGGCATACTCAGTTTAATATGACGAAAATTTTAAACAGTATAAATTAAACGTGAGACCATTCATTGGATTTGGCAGAACTGAAAAAACTGAAAAAATTGCGAGGGAAAACAAAAGCTTTTAAGTCGTGGAATATATATATATATATATATATATATATATCCGTCTCAATTATATATTTTTTCCTCCCATTTTTTATTATTTTAACAGATAGAAAAATTTATTTTAAAACCAAAATAAAGAAAATTTAGATAAAAATTTCAAAATTCAGGGGAAATTGCTTCCCCCCACCCAAAGTCAGCCTGATTAACACAACACGCAATCCTCCAAGATACAGTTCATAAAATGTTTCTTTTTTCTTGAAAAATGGAAAGGAAAGAATGGAGATAATTTAACAGCAACATATGCGATCATATCATTTTTGTACATTGGTATTTATTCCTCTTGATCTTAATTTGCATGCCAAAATATTTTTAAAAATATCAATCTCTTACACAAAGCAATATTTATTTGCAAAGCCGTAAGATTGTACAGTTCTTATTTTCGCTGACAGCCAAACCCCATGTTATTCTAAATTTATATTTGGTTTTGTAGGCTTAAAAGAAAATAGTCGCACTAATTAACGAGTAGTAACATGAAAATGGATTTTGAAGAGTTTTATTGCAGTTTAAAAAAGTGTATCTCACCAAGGCAAACAAAAAGTATTAAAGTTTTTATACCGAGTATTATGTCTTACGTATTAGCAAAGCTACTTAATATCAACAAATTTAGTAAATACAGGACCCCCAGATGATAAATACCCCACTCTCCAACCCCATATTATTCCTACTGTGTGACTGTGTAAAAAGTGTTATTACACTGAAAAACATTGTTAAAAAAAAAAAAATGAAATCTTTATTATATATATATATTTTTTATTATATTATATTATATTTTATTTTTCCTATAATTTCCTTTAATTCTGGTTCTAGTCCTGCCAAAATTTTATTCACTTAACTTATTTTCTTTCATCGTACTTTGTTTTACAAAAATTAGTAATATTTTGAAAGAGTCGAAACCATCAATTAAAAGGAGAAAGTGTTGAATTATTCCTTGAATTTTTAAACATTTCATTATATTACATGGAAAATGCAGTAATGAAATGAAATCGCAGTTAATATTAAAGTGTATTTTTCTAGCTTTGTAACTCATAAAAATATTAATTGCCAGTTTACAATTTCTTGAATATTATCTTTAACATTTTCTGCCTCTTAAAAGGAAGAAAGAAGTAGAAAATAAATATATGACATTTTAAAAGTTGAAAATGAAGTTGTAGACAACATCTTGTATAAATTAAACTAAAATTTATTAATTAATCTACTTATTTATGCTTTAAAGCAGGCATGTCCAACCCAAAACAGTTGGTGGGCTGCATTGGAAATCTATTTTAGTCAGGCAGGCCGCATCGTAAGCATATGTATCATGTATATATATACTATTTTTAGGGGGAAGGCAGGGTGATGACTCGAAGCAGAACACATTATTTTAAATTATTTTCATTCATAAATTAACAACAGAATCGTGAAAATTTATGACTATACAATAATAACTATAATAAAAAGAATGAATGACGGGTCTAAAATGTTTCATAACAACAATGTGATTCTTTAGCTACCGTAATCATTGAAAGTTATTTTCACTTCCAAAAGTCAGAACGGATTTATTAATTTTAATGTGTTAATCAAAGTTTTAAAATTTAAAACGCGGACTGCAAAAAACTACACGGCGGGCCGCGGGTTGGCTACCCCTGCTTTAAAGCATAGAAGACTGGAGAACAGTTAAATAGATAAATTGAATGATGTCAAAACTCATACTCATAACTGAATGTCGAAAACTTAGATATCTGTTTTCTGAAATAGTAATATTACTGATATAAATTAGTAGGCATGTATATCTTGATATACTCTCTAACTACATGTAAATGTTTGTTTACAATCTGTATGTCGCAGTTCGTGTTTCTTTGTTAAAAATAAATAATTATTTTCGTTCAATAATCATATTAAGACAAAACACATTATCTGTCTCTTCTAATCGATACAATAGAACACTAGAAATTAAAAGATTTTAACCAAAAGGTGAAGAAACTTAACGAATGAAAGAAGTGTAGGCTCACACATAATTAAACACTTCTTTTGAAAGTAATTAGCTCATCGCGAACTTCAATTAAGAAACAACGCGCAGAAATGTAATTAATAAAATTACCTAAATTTGTGATAAGTGCAAACGAAGAGGACAGCCGCAGTTAGTTTTTTTTTTTTTTTTTTTTTTAATGAGACTAGTTTGTACTGGTTAGCAAGGAGAAAAAAAATGTAATTAATTACGACTTTCAGAATGATAATTTTTTATAGCTTTATTACAAAAGGTAAAAATTACTTTATTATAATGAAAACAATATTAAAGAACACATATCCCTGCTTTTTATATAAGTGAAAGGATTTGCTTTTCTAAATTATCAGACTGTTATAGTAAAGGTTGTGGTTACAGTTGTGTGGGCTAAGGCCGATTGACTGCATTATGTTCTTAGGCCTGGGCGGAATATCCCACGTGAGAGGTCTTTCTAAGGGGGATTGCTAGCCCGTAGTTTCGGAGCAAATTTCGAGTGGCTAGGCCGATGAGCGCGACCTGGGATAGAACCTGGTAACCTCTCGCCTTCCAGCTTTTAGAGCAGAACATCTTGACTACTGGTAGGCCGGTTGTAGTAGTGAACCAGCCATGGTATAAAATTTTCTTATTGTACCATTTTACTTACAGAAAAATTATTTCAGTTAATATTTAAGGCATGAAAAGTTAACTGTCGCTTTTAATAATTTTTGTATTTATGGCAGCTAGTCACAGTTTTTTTCGTTCGGTTATTGTTTATAGACAACTACTTTCTGCTTACACTTAATGACATTGCATCTAATGGCGTGCTAACTTCATTTACAGAGAGACGAATGCTAGAAATTTAACTTTCTGAAATATGTGCAAAATGTTTTTAAGTATTATATGATAAATATGCATAAGCAAAATTTAAGTTGTCTAAACAATGTAATAAACTAAGTATGGACATTTAACTGGAGTAAAAAAAAAGTGGCTAGTTCCTACAGCATAATAAATGTGTCGTTTCTGTTTTAAATACCTTCTTATACCCCTCTCCATCAAATAAATATAGTATAAATAAATTTAAATATAAATAAAAGAGTCAAAGTATTCAAATGAAACCTATTGCAGATTATTATAACTATTTAAAATAACTAAATCATTTACATTAAAATCTAAAGTCTACTAATTTATGATTTAAATCTTTAAAATAACTAATGAACGCTTTATGAAAGTTTGGTTTGGGGGGTGTTCCTGTACGGTTATTTTTTGCACATTAAAACGCTTCATGAAGCAAAAACTCTTCTATAAAGATGTATTTTTTCATTAATTTAAAGCCCCCTAACAAATACAAAACAAGTATGTTGTGGACATCACAATATTTTCTTTTATATCATTCTAGAGACCCTATATTAGGGTCTAATATCCTTCTTATATAGGGTCTCTATATCATTCTAGAAAAACTGATTCTATATAACAGCGCCACCTACTGTTTCGCATGCACATAAAAAATTAATCATGGCTTCTCACAGTAAAAATTTTACATTTGCACTTTGGTGCAGTTTTAAACAAAAGTTGCTGAGATGAAGTCACATGAAATTCGTAGAAGGTGGGTAACAACTGTGGCACTAGTCAACCATAAACACATCAAAATTATTGGTTTTCATAATGGTCATCTCACTTATCAAGTTTGTTGTATTTATACGCTTCTGAATCTGTGATATATCTTTCCCATATACGAAAAAACTGCAGCATAGCATTGACAAATATTGACCGATATGCACTGAATTCGAATCAGCATAATTTTTCATAACAGAAATCTCAAAAATAAAGTTTTGTGGAATTATACATAATAGGAAATGAGATATAACCCTCCCGTAAATGGAAAAATTCGCAGCAAAGTAATGCCATCTGTTGAGCAATTTGCTCCAAAAATTGATAAGTGCCAATTTTTGTCAAGATGCAACTAAATTTAAACTTTTATGAAATTTTGTGCAAAAAAATTGTCACATAGACAAACAGGCATTTTCTAAAAATTGTCAAATCATGTTCTGGAGCTCTCAAAACGTGTAAATCTGTCGAAAACCGAAATTTTTTCACGAATCAAATACTTTCTTCTGTTGAATATAAAAGAACGCAAAAAGAAATGCCCAAGTACTCAACTCAATACAAAATTACAACACTTTAATATACTGTTTAAATTAAACAACTTCATTAAATGCTTAAGTTTATTATTTCAGATATTTATTCTGTAAAACAACTAATGACTGCACTTAATGAACGGAAACTTGTTTTATTAAGATGTATTTTTCCATTATTTTAGAGCCTACTAATAGATGACAAAAGAAAAATAAAATAAAAATAACCCACAAGCATTCAAATCGAACTTTTTATACAAAATCACATCTTTAATTTTTAAAAAGTATATCAACTTTATTATAACTTGAAATCTACTGTTTGCTAATTTCTTTCTTTAAAACAACTTATAACTATTAAGCTTAATGAAGAAAAATATTATTTGAAGTACATTTTATATTTACACATTATTTTAACCCTTTAACGTTCACTACTTAATTTATTTTAAAAATGGCTTTTAGACACATAGCTGATCATAAATATTTAAAAAATAAAGAATTAGCATTGTTCCTTTTCGAGAAATTTTCGGTTTGAAACATCTGTAAGTAAACCTTATTAAATTCAAATAATATATAATTTAATAAATAAATCACTTTATAAGTAAACATTATCGACAACAAAAACTCGTAAAAGTTGCATAGATCCCAACATTTCAATTTATTCCGAAGTACTTTAACCCTTCAAGGTAATTCGGATCATTTAAATTAGACTGCCACCGGAATTTACGAACATAATTAAAATAGAAGAAATTTTAATTTTTCACGTTAAAAAAAGGGCCTTTTCTGCTATGTTATAAATGTAAATTTTTGCTAAAAAATTTCCGGGATGAGTTTTTGCACTTGAGAATTAAAATTAGGTGTTCCATCAGCGGGAACACTGCGACTGAAACGGTTAAAAAGAAGAGAATAAGCCAATAAACATACTCAAAACAATTTTATTACATAAAATTAAATGTAATTAGTTACATTCATGGTAACAGAATTTATATTTTTTTAGCGCTAATTCCATCGTATTTAATAATGCAGACGATCGTTTTATTCTACTTTTTTTTTTTTTTTTTATGTATGAGAGTCTTCACCTCTTCTTTAAAATGAGGTTTAAAATATCATTTTTAATGATCACATCTTTTAAAAGTTAAGATAAAATATTGAAACCAGACTCATCAAATAAAATTGCAACGATTAACTTACATTATGCGTGTCCAAGCTTCTTAATACTAAGTTTTATTGCATTTAATAATTCAGACTACACATTTACTATTTCTTAGTTTTTATGGGGAGCCATCACAGCTTCTTTCGTTCGGTTAACAGGACATTCTCATCTCATTTAATGACGTTCCTGGAAATGACAGTCGGAATGTTCTTCGCCATCACCGGAGAATAGAAAAATGGAGAGAATCAAGTTAATACCGTAAATGGGAATAGGCAAAAGCAAGTCACAGCTGACTCTTTATGACATCTAGGGACATAACTAGGAAAAATGCTAGTAATAAAAAGGTCTTTTTTGATCTATTGGCGGATGAATTCATTGCAATAATTATGTAGGTGATTGTTTTCCTAACGAAATAGTTTTTTTTTCTTTTCTTTCAACTGTTTATAATTTAATAAGCTTTTTTTTTTTTTTTTGGTAAAGTGCTTATATTTGAAAGGCATAAATAATTCAGAAATTTAAAAAATAGAATAAAATAAATAAAAAATGATTTTTCCTATAAATAGTTTTCCAAGTATAATATTTGTGGAAAAAGTTATCAAAACTGATAAAAATCAACTTCAATACCATAAATGAGAATAAGCACACACACACAAAACCTCACAGGTGATTTTTTATGACATTCAGGGTTTTGACTCGAGAGAGGGGAAAATAGTATAAGAAAAAATAATAAATAAATAAATAAAATTATGATACATTGGCGGATGAATTAATCGTAATAATTATGTCATTTATTTATTTTTTTTCAACGAAATGTTTCTTTCTATTTCGTTTCCTAGTTTGTGATGCTTTTTCTTATTTATTTATTTATTTTTGTATTTATTTATTATTATTTTTTTTTTCTTTGTAAAAAACAGACTTGTCCTTTGAAATGTCTAATTTATTTAGTTGATGTATAAAACTTTTATTTCCTTTGAAATATTATTCCTATAAAAATTATTAAAATTCATGAAATGGGCTGTTTTGCTTTATGATGCATTTTTAATTTTAACAATTTTGCTAATAGGAGTCTTGTAAGAACTAACGAAATGATTAAAGGAAAGAACCATAATAAATTTATTATAATGTTGTTACAACCTTATAAGCAAGCATTAGTCGTTTGCCCATCGATAGATATTTGGTTCACGAGGTCTATATTTGGTTAACTGAAAGAGTGTCGATTAGCCCAGTAGCCCATCTGGTGTCCCTTTTGTCCGAATTTTATTTATTTATTTATTTTTGTTTGTTTAAGCTGCGGTTGGGCCACCTTAAATAAAAAAACAACGTTGTTTACACTGAAAAAAAAAATTTTTTTTTTTTTGTTGTTTCTGTTAGAGTGGAAAATCTCTCTTCATTTTAAGTAAGACTTTTCAAAATTTAAGTGAGTAATCACATTTCTTACATCCCTCCCCCCAAGAATTACAACTATGAAAATCAAATGACTAGAAATCAAGTAAATATTAAAAACATAGAGATGTTAAATATCTTTTTTCCCCTTCTGCTTAAAAATCTTTGCTGTTTCTTCAAAGCTAAGATATTCAGAATCAAAATTTTCATCAGGAATGCAGAAGAAATAAGTTGCTCAAATTCGTTTAATTTAATCTGTTTCGAAATTTATTTTTAATTTTATTTTAGGTACTCAAAGAGCCTTCATCAGAAGCAGACTTAACTGGAATAACCAAAATTATTTAATGTATTATTGCAATGTATCTGTATATACATCAATACATATATTTTAAAAAGAATAAATTTCCCTGATTTTCTAAGTGTATAGCTATTTGTTAATCAGGGTGGCTAACACTAGAAATTTTCCAAATTCCCTGACTTTTCCGTGACTATTTTTCACTATTTTTCCTGACTTTCTCTGACTTACACTATTTATTTCCCATAAAATTAGCAAATAATTTAGCAATTTACAATAATGAGCTTTCAAATATGGCTTATTTCCACTAGATTTGTCAAAATTCTCTTACTATTCCATGATTTTTCCAGACTTACTTTAAGTTCCATGACTTTTCCATGATTGCCTGACTTTCTCTAACTAGTGACCACCCTGCTAATTAAAAATATAATTTTTTAGAATTAACAAATATTTTGTAATGTTTTTTTCTACTTCTCTTGGACTCAAGACATTCTGAAGAAGTTAAAGAAAGAAGATAGTAGGTTTCGAAGCGATTATCATATTACCCAAAACAATTAAAAATGAATGAAATGCTAGATAAACAATGGGAAAAAATTATGGGAAAAGTCCCCATGTGACACATTTTTGAGTGTCATTTTTCGAAATAGAGTGGGATTCTCGCAATCCCACCCTCTAATGTGAACCCTGAGTTATGAGTCCAAAAGTCCATTGATGCTTTAAATTTGCATATAGTGGTTCAATTTTAACATTTTCGTAACTTCAAAGAGAATATATAATTTTATTTCACTCATTAAATTAACGTCGATGACGTTATTTTTCTCGCGAAAGTATAAAAATAGCAAATAATAAATAACAAAATGTAATTGACTATGTAAAATAGTGCATATGATCCAATGATTAGCAATTTATAACCGTTGGCCAACATACACATTTTGTTTGCAGGAAAAGCTTTATTATCAATGAAACGTAGTTTAATAGTTTTTCTCGAAAATTTGTTAAACGACTAAAGGGAATAACACCCTGTTGAAAAGAATGGCATTTCAAACTGTGGAATTGCAGGGTGTCGACAATCAGGGAAAACAGGGAAATCATAGAAAAATCAGGGAACTTTATCAGTTTGGAAATATCAGGGGAAATTCAGAGAATTTCTTAAAAATATGCTCAAAATCATGGAACTTTTTATTTTTGCCCTGTAAAAATGACTGAAATATCGCCAAACAGGCGATATCTTAGCTAAGATTGTACAGGCTGCTTTCTAGTTGAATCTCGCCAAGTTAACATTTAAAGAAAAAAAAATAACCTCTAATTTCTTCTTATTTTTTAAATTAAAATATTCTTAATGCAACAACTTGAGGAATAATTTTATATTCTGATATTAGTATGTTGTTCAATTAAAAGTTTTAGATTTTGTCGTTTTCTCCCAAACTTTGCACTTTTCGTTTGCATTTGACTTTCTTTTTGTGTGTATGCAAACAAAGTCAATAAAGAAGAAAGATTGAGACATATTTGACCAGTATAGTTATTTTAATCGCAGCGGTTTCATGAGCATGTTACACAAGGGTGCGATATACACAAAATTATGGAATATATGTAATAATGAAATAGAAAATCATGCAAATTTATCAAAATTATTCAGGGAAATAAAGGAACTTATTTTCTACATTTCTGTAGCCAGCCTGTGACAGACACTAAATATGATTAGCAACACTTGTTATTTAATTAAGATTAAAAACTATTAAAAGTTTAAAATTAGAAAACATTTCACGTGTATATATAATATATAAAAGGTAACAAACCACTTTAAAACACGTAGATGCAATATTTTTTTTTAAAAAGACACAAAGCTTTTCGCCATTATAACAATAGATAGAACCAGCAATATATAAACAAGAGAAGTTCAAACGGTTTAAAGTTACGGTTACAATAAAAAAAATTTTAAAAGTTACGGTTACAATAAAAAAATTTTTCATTTCAATATCTTTTTCAGTATTTTTTTTCTCTATGAGCACAACGCGTGCCATATTTTCTGAAGTGATATACACTCATACATTTAACAGAAATAATAAATAATATTTAAAATTCAGAACGATTAGAACAGTAAGGAGTGAATTTCTATCATTACTAGAACAAAAGAATAGAATTTTAGTAATAAATTAATATTATCTCTTTAGTATAACTGTGGGAAACATTTTTAACATTATTTATTTTTACCCTTCAAAATATCACAAGGAAAGGAATTAGGATAAGTGTCTTTAATTTTAAATTTACAGTTTTGAAAACAGCAATAGATGTTTTGATATATAATAAGTTACTTACTCAAGAGTCGAAATTAAGTTTATAAATCACGTGTAAAGCATAAAAAATATTCTTTCACCTCAAATCGCTTTCATCGCGTATTTGTCACATTAGTACTTTTCAAATATTCCAATTCTTTTCCTTTGCCGCTGCTGCTCAAGAATTATCTTTTGCGGTTGCTAAAGAATTCTCTATCGAAAGATAAGGAGATATGTGGGGGCTCGAAATCAATAAAGTGAAGGAAAATGTAGGATGCTGAGTTTGAGGATTTTTAACACTAGTTGAAAAGAGTTAACGACCTCAGCTTGTTGCATTCGAATTTTGCAGAAAGGTATGAAGAGACACGGAATTGTAATGCCTTGTTGAAGTCATTTTGGGCATTTAAAAAAAAAAAAAAAAAAAAAAAATCGAGGTTAGTACAGAAAATTTCATACACACAGCACACATGGATGTATTATTTTATGTAGTTGACGAAGGGGCACAGCTAAAATATTTCATTGTGTTTGTAAAGTCATATCAGGTATTCGTACAATAAAAACATTTTTTGGTTGTGTGTATAAAACTTATGCAGACTTTTTAAATATATGATGCAAATAAATAAATAAATAAATAAATAAAGTAAATGAGGGAACATATAGCTCAATAAATTTAACATTCGCTTTTAAGGCTTCGTAAAATAATAATAATACAGCAGTAATAATGCTTCCATTAAAAAAAAAAAAAAAAAGAGCAACACCAACATACAGTCGTACAACACATGTATTTTCTTCCTATCTCATTATTTCATTGTTTTATTTGTCAAATTTTTTTTAAAGAAAAAGTTATATTGATCCTCTTATAATAGTTATGATAATAATAATAATATTAAATTTTCTTTTTTTCAATTTCTCTCTTTCTATTTTCTTTCAACTTCTTTCTCTATTAGACTTTCGTTAGAGTATTTATTCTTAACTTCACTGATTACTGTTAGACAAAAATCTTACATAATTTGAGCTGTTATGTTCAGGATCAAAGTAACTATATATATGTTTAACTTTAAAGTTTGTTTTAAGCTCTTGAATCTGAAGTCGCTCTAAAATTATACTATTTCTTTATCCTACACAGCTGTTTTTAATTTGAGTCATTCTGTATCCGGAATATGATTTATTAATGAGGTAATTTTGGGAACTTTACCTGGAAATGAACAGTCCAATAAAAACTTCTGGATTCGAAAAAACAGTAAAGATTGGAAGATAAAAGTATTTAATTGAAATTGGATCAACTTTGCGTTTTAACACATTTTTTTCACAAAATTTAAATTTAAAACCATTCCATTTTCTACAACTTATAATTTTTATATAGCATTAGCTGTTATATTTATTATATTTTGACTCCCCCCTATTCATGTAAAAAACGGAGGAAATCAAAATTACAAAGATTTTTCTAACTGGATTTAATAAAGAATAAACAAAAAATGATGTTAAAATAACGCGAGAAATACAGGGTAAGTCAAAAGGAATATAGCGATTACAAACGGCTATAACTATTTAATGAAAAAGAATTTATCGATAAGATTAACACAGAATGTAGACGGAACTTCAAAATTTTGTATACATACGTCATAGATGTATGTGACTTCCCTTGGTCACACGGACAACATCTAGGCGGTAGTCCATTTCACGCCATACATTCTGAAGCATTTGTTCAGTCACCGACGCAAGCGCATTACAAATGCGTACTTTGAGTTCTTCAATTGTTTTGGGAATGGGAAGCACATACACCCTGTCTTTCACATAAACCCATAGATAAAAATCGCAGGGTCTCAAAGTACGCATTTGTAATGCGCTTGCGTCGGTGACTGCAGACTTGCTTCAGAATGTATGGCGTGAAATGGCCAACCGTCTAGATGTTGTCCGTGTGACCAAGGGAAGTCACAAAGAACATCTATGACGTATGTATACAAAATTTTGGAATTCCGTCTACATTCTGTGTTAATCTTATCGATAAATTCTTTTCCATTAAATAGTTATAGCCGTTTGTAATCGCTATATTTATTTTGACTTACCCTGTATTTTTCTCTTTTACGAAGGTGTTATAAAAATAACTTTAATTTTATGAAGAAATAGCACAAAAATTATCGTCGAACAATTTTTATTTGCCATTGCTTTCTATGACTATTTTTTCCCTTTTCTCTGAAGCATAGTCGAAGCCATACAAAATTTGTCTGTATCACTTTTCTTTTTCATTTAATTATGAAATGATAAGCATTAGTAATGCAGAGAAACCTCATTGGAACCGTACTTGGAGGATTTATGAGAATTTATTTCGATATAAGATAAAAACTGATATTTCGCTGGCGATTAATCATACTACTACAATGGTTAATCTAACGCAAACATATAATTACAACAATCTGATGATTATTATGATTTATTTTTATTATTTATTTATTTTTTTTTCAATGATTAAATTAACGATTGTATATTTGTATACATTACATAATAATAATAATAATAATTGTTTAAATATTAAATTTAAGTATGACTTTCAAAGTTCTGTGGGTGGTGTATTTCAAATTTATTTTCATAATTATTTATAGAATAAAAAATTATTAATATGGTTTGTAATTACCATAAAATAATTATCATTATTAAAATATGTACACCACAATATAAATAAAAAAGTCCCAGATTGTTTAAATAAAATTTGGGGCATTCGATAGATGGGAAAAAATACACTATTTTCAAATAATTTTTCAGGATGTATTACAATGTATGTATTACAATGTATTACAATGAAATTACAAAGTATTAACATAACGGCAGAAAATATTTCGTCTTATGCAATTAAATGCATTTTATTAAAGTTGCACTAGAATATATAGTATATTATTCTAAATAAAAATACTTCTCTACCCAGACTGAGATTATAAATGGCTCTTAGAAATTTTTCTTGACGTAAAAAAACCAAAAGAATATAATATATACTTAAAAAGAAATAAAAAAAAGAAATAAAATAGACGAAAACATATTTTGCTACCCACAGTGCACTGAAATTTCTCTGACGTCGTCAATTTCTACTTTAGAGGTTTGCACCAAAAATGTCGTTAAAAAAAGATAATAAAAAATACCTTCTCTCTGAAGGGTTATTAATTTTTTTTTTCTTTTCATCATTTTTGTAAAGTAAGCCATTCAAGGTCCAGTGGGCTGAATAACATCAGACAACTTAGAAAGATATGCTTGGATAGGTGCTATGAGAAAAATATAATATTTTTGGGGGTTATTATTATGATTTTTTATTTTTATTTTTATTTTTTTTAAGAGAGTGGTTTTATTGTTTTTATTTTTATAAAAGAAAAATGCTTAAAAAAAATCCTTTTTCTGATTTTTTTTTTCCCCTGTTGATGTAATGAATTATGTTGGTGAAAGAAAATATAAATGCACAATGTATTTTCTTTTTATGACATTAACTAACATATGTTTTATAATTTTGTGTGTAAATAATAATCGTTGTAGTATTAAACAAAATAAAGAAAGAGAAGAAAAAATTAAAAAGCCCTTTTTGTTTTTATTTCAATTTTACTGGATATAAGAAATATTATTCCAAAAATGCCATGCCTGGTCATTTAAAGAAATTGATTGTAAAATATTTTGGTTTGGTGCATTTAGCGATGGTATTTAAATTTAAAATGTTTTGAAAGTTTCGATAAAAATTAATTAGTTCATTGTGAGAGTAAGATAATTAATTAAAATCAGCAAGGCAATTATTTGAGCTGTAACAAAACACAACTTTTTCAAATCCCTATTAAAAGTCCCTCAATGTACTTTAGAATTGATTGTTCGAATGTTTATGATAAAGTATTCTATTTACTTATAAAATATAATTATATGGTTTTCTTATAAATCATCAAAGTTTTTTGAAAATTTTTATAAAATTACTTTCTTTAAAGGTCCGCCTGATAGCTGAATAGTTAACGCAATGGCTTTCATTTAATAGGTAACGGGTTCCATTCCTGTTCAGGTATGGATGTTAATAATAGTGGTTTGGAATCTACTTAAACCTTTTATTTATATACCCTATTATGAAATAAACAAAATTGTATTTCAATTGCATTTTTTAATCACTCAAAAAAATTGTTTTTGAAGATATGCAGTACAAATTTTGCATATACCGTCATAATAACTCATGAGTATTTAGTAAGTTGGTATTTTAGTGGACAATTGGTACATAGACGTCGAAAAAAGATCAGAACTTTGAAAAAAATGTAAAAATGTGTTAATTTTTTATTATCTTTATACATATTTTTTAAGATCAACGATAGATTCTTGAGATAATGTACATAAATTGATTATAACATGGATGAAGCTCGTAAAAAAATTCAATCAAAAACAGCTGCAGCATGATGTAAAATATTTTTACAAAAACAATCTATGTAGAATCTACTGCCATGTAGTGAGATCAAAGTGTGGCATATACATTCGATCTTTTATGTGCCTTAGATATTCCTTCCTTAAATTCGATTTTATACGCTTTTTAACCGACTTCAAAAAAGGAGGAGGTTCTCAATTCAGACCCTATGTTTTTTTTTTGTGGGGGGTTTTTGTGGGGGGGGGGGGGGGTTGTTTGTTAGCTCATAACTCCTGAACGGATGCTCCGATTTTGATACTTTTTATTTTGTTGTAAAGGTGTTGGTCTGAAATAGGCTGCAGCTATAGTCATAAAAGCTGTATGTAGGTATAGTAAAGTGGTCATGCGCAACGTGATTTAACCGCCTACAGCGCCTACATCTGGTGGAAAACAGTGGAGTTGGCGTTCCTATCTCGAAAACGGTTCAAGCTAAAGAAAAAAGTAAATAACAAAGTTGAAGAGTATCACCGATTTAGTACAAAAAGGCAGTTTGTAGACATTGACGCTAAAAATGGAACTCTAGAAACGTGCATTTGTTTGTTCGCAATTTCTTACACTATGCACACTTGAACTACATTGAACACGTTGTAGCGTATCTGGTGATACGTATGCTATGTAGTTCAAAATACGAATACTGTAAGCGGATACAGTTACTGTAAGTTACAGGATATCATCGATTTAGTACAAAAAGACAGTTTGTAGACATTAATTCTGAAAATAGAACGATTAAAACGATCATTTGTTTGTCCGCAAATTCCTATTTTCTTCACACTTCAACGACATTGCATAAGCTGTAGCGTAGCGGGTGACATTTATGCTATATAAAATTCAAAGTATGGTTATTGTAAGAGGTCACATCGATTAACGTATACACGTTTTAAACCGACTTCATAAAGGAGGAGGTTCTCAATTGAAACCATGTTTTTTGTTGTTGTAGTTGAGATTTGTTAGCTTATAACTACGTAAAAAATGCTTTAATTTTAATATATATATTTTTTCTTGTCGCAAAGATCTTGACCTGAAATAGGTCTCATTATGATTTCATTAATATCTAAACAAATTACAGAGTATTCACAAGAGTCCGTTCTCACTCTAACTGCTGAACGGCTGCCTCTACACTCGTAAAAGTAATATGTAAGAATTGTAAAGTGGCCATGCGTTACAAGATGTGACCGCTTACAGCGCCACCTGATGAGACGATAGCGGTGTTAGCGTTTCTATCTCAAAACATTATAAGGTATGAGAGAAAAGGTAAATTACAAAGTTGTACTGCTTCATTGATTTAGTCACGAAAAGACACCTTGTAGACATAAATGTTTAAAACAGGATGTTTAATGTGCATCTGTTTGTTCGCAGTTTTCTACACTGTAAACAAATAAAAAAGCCTTTATTTCGATGTTGAAACTTCTGTCCGTCAGCTGCAACACATATTTTGATCTTTGTTTGAATTTTACGCTGCACGCATTCCAGCGTAGTATGTGACACATATTCACGGTAAAGTTCAATACACGCCTATCCGAATTTTTGGTTACGAATACCGCGTATCCATTCTTTACATTTCTAAAGCCTTTTTAATTTAATGCGTGGTCATTCAATAGATAGTTGTTTCTCATATCCGATAAAGACAAGAAAAGTGACACAACTTAAAAATGCAGTATTTGAGAAAAATCAGCTTAAAGATAAGGCACTGACTAGAATAAAAGTGACACAACTGTCTCTGAAGTGGATAATTTTTTAGATGGAGATGTAATGTTTTGTATTCATATTGGAGGCATTTCATATATTTTTCAGTGACATAAACTGGAAATTACCATTTTTTGAGTTGTGTCACTTTTCTTGTGGGTTGTGATTTGTCAAACCGCCGTTGAACGTCTTCTGATGTTCTGCTACTTGAATAAATTTTCACTGAAAAGAAAAAAATAAAATATTTTTGTAAAAAAAATAGAACCTACTCCCTAAAAACAACTATTATTCAAACAACTAAAAATGAAAGAAAATTGATAAAAATGGAACTGCAAATTGTGCCTAAAAGTATCAAATAATTTCCTTCGCCAAACAACCTAAATAATACAATTAAACATAACTTTTGAAGTCGGCGCAAAATTAAATAAAAATTTATACCTTTATTCAATATAAAAATCAAATTCTATTCAAAATATACATCTCACTTCAGCATCTGCAAAACACAGCCGAAAACTACTTTGATTCAAATAAACAAATGAGATTTCGTAAACTGCAAAAGTTGGCGGAGCTGCTGGTATCTGGCGTCCTCGGTGAAAAAAAATCGCCAAATTATATCGATATTATATCCAAATTATATCGTAAAGATATTTAATTCCTTTGAGAAATCATGGTAATTTTAATAAAGTATATTAAGATAACAATCAAGAACATGAAGCAATACTTCGTACAATATATATTATAAAATATACTACATCTCGCGTGTATATTTTTGCATTACGTTTTGATCGCCAAATCCAAACACCGCCAAGGATGATAGTTATCAGTTATACCAAGTTTACAGAGAAAACTTTAGTAATTTCGTAGAAACATAAATAGGGAATTGCAAAAATGTTCACTTTTATATGTAGACCAACTGTACACAGTGATAAAATAATAAAGGAAACATAAAAATGGATCATTCGAGACAGCAGCATTTGTAGCTGTCGGTCTAAAAACAAATCTTTAAAAACGAATTAAATTCTATTTAATTTTACACCGACTTCAAAAGTTATGTTTAATTGTAGTATTTAGGTTGTTTGGCGAAGGAAATTATTTTATACTTTTAGGCGCAATTTACAGTACCGTTTTTAGCAATTTTCTTCCATTTTTAGTTGTTTGAATAATAGTTGCTTTTTGGAGTCGGTTCTATTTTTTTTTTACAAAAAAAAAAAAAAATTATTAATCTAATGTTCCTAAAGTGTCGTCAATAAATAAAGGGTTAAAAAGTAAGTCTCGATTTTAGCCCTAGTGCATTGTATAAAATGACAGTAGATCAACAAACCAAACGAAAACCTTCTTTACAGATTTTCTGAGGTAAAGAAAAAGTTACTTTTTCGTTATATAATAAATTATCCTTTGTACTGTATCTGTATTTTGATAAAATTCCGGTAATCGTTTTCTCGTATAAGAGTTTCGATAAATGATAAATATTTTCTGAATAGTTGTGATAATTCTTTAAAAAAAACTCCGTGTAAATAACTGAAGAAGAAAGTATTTGTGCTTACAAAGTGATTTAGAATGATTGCTGAAGATTCTATTCTCTTTTAAACGGAGCGGAAGTAAACCCTTAAGGATTAGAAAGAAAGCCCAAAGGCTTGAACATGAAATTTAGAATTTGTTGAGTTAGAAGTTTCAGTCAAGTATATGTAATTTTTTATTCTTATTCCTGCATACTAACGCTGTATTTTCTTTTATATTTTCTTTCTCTTCTACTAAATATTCTTGAATTTATCGATTAAAAATATATATAGGAGAAGTAAATGTTGTAGTATTAAATAAATTTAGGTAACAGATAAGTGTAATACTAAATAGCTGTTGCTTGATGCCCCAACTGTAAACGATTTTAAGCCAGACCTTTAACTTCACCTTTTTGCTTCTGTTAATATTGTCGAACATATATTGGGAGAAATAAATGCAATATAGTGTAATACCAATAGCTCTTGCTTAATGTCCTGGCAAACTTTTTTATGTTCTTTATTAACTTCAGCTTTTAGCTTCTTTTAACATTCTCGAATTTATATATTTAAAGATATGTAGGAGAAATAACTGTGGTAATATTAAATAAATTTAGAAGCAGATAATTGTAACCCTAAATAGCTCTTGCTTAATATCTTAGCTATAAACGGTTTTATGCCAGGTTCACCTTTTCGCTTGTGTTAATATTCTCAATTTTTTATGTTATAAGATAAAATAAATGTGTTTATGTTAAATAAATGTAGATAGCAGATAAGTGTAATAACAAATCTAAGATAAGTGCAATGTCTCTTGCTGTATATCCTGACTGTGCCAGCTTCTAACTTCAGCTGTTCGCTTCTACTAATATTTACGAATTTATATATATAAATACAGTAACCGCCGCTTTATAAATTCACTGGTAAATAAAATCAGCCGCTTAATCTGATCAAATTGCCAGGACCGGAATCAAATCAATACAAATTACTTTTAAAGCCGCCGCTTAATAAAATCAACATCGCCGGTGAAAAACTCAAAAATATCTTCTCAGCAGCCAAAAATATCACTTATACACAAAAAGAAAAAAAAAATATTTACATTGAGATTTTTTTTTTTTTTAATAAGAAAAGGAATTCCTCCGTTATCGCCCATTGTTGAAGATTTAACACTTGCTGCACAGTTACAAATTAAACACGCCCCAAAACGTATCTCTGTAACAATTTCAAGGAACGTATTCTTTAAAAACGCAGTAATAAGTTAAAAATTTGATTCGAAATGACACTTTTTTAAAATTTCTATTTATTAAAAAGCCAATTTCTAATTCTTCTTTTAAAATTATTATAATTCATGAGATTTAAACGAAAAAAATTTAAATTTATAAGAACAAAGTGAACTTTTGGTAAAGTAATGGTGATTTTCCTCAAACAAAAGTGCGTGGAAACTTGGAATGCGTTTAATTTATTTATATCGAAGAAACAATTAATTTGCAGTTTTTTTTTTCCAAATGAAGGGAAGTAATACCTTTTCCTTAAGTGCAGGAACGTTCGCCGGATATAAAAATCAGCCGCTTATTAAAAGCGCTTTGTCTGAGAACGAATGTGATTTTAATAAGCGGCGGGACCTATATATATAGAAGAAATAAATGTAGTAGTAATAAATTAATTTAGATAACAGATAATTGTAATATTTAAATAGTTCTTGCTTAATATTTTAGATGTAAACGGTTTTAATGCTAGCTTTTCGTTGCTGAAAAATCGATTGGTAACCAAACCAATATCGCTGATTATGAGTATATGTACCTGCAAACCTATTAGATTCAATTTTTCTAAATATAACAAACATAATTTAATAAAATGTTATAAACATCAGGCAAAATAAAGTAAGTATGAGTGCTATTTAAATTATTAACTTTTCTAAGTATATTTTAGTAGCTATTTTCGATTCCTGTATAAGAGTACTGATTTACGTTGTATACATTTAGCCATACACAAAGCAGTTGCTTTATTTCTTGACTTTAAATTTGTTAACTAGCTAAACTCTGTTAGGATAATACTTGTAATAAAGTATTTTATCACAGGTAATATTTATAAACTCTAAAAATATTTTAAATTGAATATTATGTTTAACATAAAAATTTGATTAAATTTCAATTTTAATATTCGATGCATTACTATTTAATAAGGTTATGTTAAAAATACATTTTTGCTGATTAAGCGTGGCAGTTTTCTGTTAATTTTCTATTTTTGAAACTTATTTCAGAAAGTTTCAAAGAAAAATAAACTCACAACTAAATTAATTAATCTTTTGATAATGCCGTTAACATTTTTTTTTAATTATATATTGCGAGGCCTTGTTAATAAAATTAAAATAAAATCGATTAAACGAACCACGCAACCTCACCTCGATAACCATACATGCTTTCATGGTCGTCGTGTTTATTAAAATTGAAAGCCACGCAAAAAAAAGTGGTCAGAAAATCCTTGATCTACTTTAAACTTAATTAAACACGCCTAAGAAAAGTTTTTTAAAAAGTTTTTCTTTAGGTACGTCTTATTAAACAGATAATTACGTTAAGAAGGAATTTTGCGAGACTTTATTATTTCTGATAAAATAAAATAGATAATATAAATTCAACGACACAATCTAAATGCGTTGTAGATAAGACATTTTCTTTACCTAAACATGAAGTTTAATAATCTGGTGTGACACTCATACTACTTAGTTTACCCTTCATTATACTAGCATATTATCACAGTTTAAGGTGCAAGATAAAGCATTGTATTTGGACCTTCCTAGTCTACGTTAAACAACGTTTTAAAATAACTTTAGTGAGTGAGAGGAGCCTACCTCCTCCTCCAAACCCCTTCCCGTTTGAATATTATAGCTATCTTCATAAAATTGTTAAGGCTGTTATTATATTTTAAAATTTATTTCAAATTATCCACAGAATTGCCGTCCACACAACTTTTTTGAAACTTTCGACTAAAATGTTTAAAAAACAATTGTGTAAAGAAACATTTATTTAAAATATATAATAATAAGAAAAAAAGTTGAAATATGTAAAAACATAAACGTTTCGTGCTAATTCTTAGTACTTTATCAGTATGTCTAACATCTTGCAAAAAACAGCTCACAATCGCTAAGATTTAATTTTTTCTTTTTCTTTCTTTGTGTTTTGGAAAATGCTAGACATACTGATAAGGTGATAAGAATCAGCACGAAACGCTTATGCTTTAATATATTTTAACTTGCATTTTATAATGTATTTTAAATAAATGTCTCTTATACAAATGTTTTTTTTTTTTTTTTTTTTTTTTTTTTTACATTTTTAAATAAATAAGTGAGAAATATAACAGAATTCATTTTAGATAATTAGGAGTGGAATGCTGATTTCAGCCTTCCATTCCAAATTATCTAAAATGAATTAAGGTTGATGAATAAAGAATTTTTAAATAACAGAATTCTTTTATCGGACTCTGTATACGAAGGATAATTGTTTCTAACACCATATTTTATGCGAAACATGTATATTTATTTTTGTACATATTACGTCATTTTTATTTATTTATTTATTTATTTATTTTATGTTCAGTCTAAAGATGTACCTACCTTAAATTTCGCCTTTAAACATAATGTACCTGACTTTTTTACATAAATTGTTTGTGCGATCTTGGGGGAAAAGTTTCAAGTAGTATTTCCACATGATACTGATTTAAAATACGTAAAATAAGAATATATACATGTGAAATAGAATATTTGCTGTAAATATTTCAATTATTTATTAAATAAAAATACAAAACTATAATGACGAAGAAAGAAAAACCGTCTTTTGCATATTATCCATGATGAATAGCAATAAAAAAAAAAGCAGCATTATTCAGTTAAAACCTTTTGACATTTTTAAAGAAAGTAATACAGAACAATATGAGTAATTCAACATAAGATTATATGAAGTATATAAAAAAGAAATTTATGCCTTAAAAGTTAAACAACCAAAATTGACGCACAAAGTAAGAGAAAACGTGCAAAACATCTAATTTTCGCACCGGTATATTATCTCGCATTGTCATACCTAAGCACGCTATACAATGACAAACATAAACGTGCGCAATTATATTGGTAAAGCTACATAGAAAACAAAAAGTGCAAAAGTCGTGGTTATTGGCTGTATTTAAAATCTTGTAAATAAACATAATACAATAACTTTATATTTATTTTATTTTTCCAATACTGTCTGACTATTGTATAATGCCTTGGATAAGTCTATTTTTGTATTAAAATTCTAAATCTTTCTACACATTAGAGGTAGAGAAATCCATTTTTTAACTTGTTTACTTTACTCTGAATCAAGCATTTGGACATTTATGTTTATATTATCTGGTTTTATATGAAGAAAAAACTAGGAACTATTGGTTGGTACTTGGTACTACACCGTAGAGGTCTGCACGGGCCGAAATTTTCAGGCCCGGGCCCGGCCCGTTGGAAAGGTTTGCTTACCCGGCCCGGCCCGGTATGAAATCGAAAAGTTCGGCCCAGGCCCGGCCCGTTTCTTTTTTACTAGTGTACGGCCCGGCCCGGACAAAAAACGATAAAATCAGGCCCGACCCGGCCTAGCCCGATTCAAAAATTTGTAAAATTACAAAAAAAAAAAAAAAAAAAAAAAAAAGCCTTTCTACGAAAAAGATTTTTAGTATGTGTTTTGCAGAGGTTTTATATAGCTAAACAATAGAATGTTCTTTAACAAAACTGCTGAATGTTTACAAGGTATTTATATATAAACAATATTTCATTATTACAGACGTACAGAAGGCACAAAGACAGACAGAAAGTCAAATCGAAAATATTAGCATTCTCAAACAATATAGGAAGATATTTAAATGGTTAATAGTACTAAAAATACACTTTCAACCACTTCATGTTATATACCGTAATGTATCCAAATCTTTCATGTGATACGGTAAAAAAAAACTTTAATGCTAATCCAACCATATAGAAAAGATGCTTTTGCAAATGCTATAAATGATGCTACTTTCATCCAATGCCCTGGAGAAAAGAAAAAGAAGCCTTAGAGAAAAAGTTACAGCGGAAGGATTTTTATAGCCTTCATACCACCTAAACACTACATACAGACCATAGAAAACAAAGCCTTATATACAGTAACGTATCTAATTTTCTTTGTTTGTTACATGTACGCAAACTGATAGTAACATATTATTATTTTGAAATGGAAACCATATAATATTACTTTAAATAAAATATATTAATTTCGAGACATGTTTAAAATATTTGTGGAAAATCAGATCACGAACAGACAAGCTTATAGACAATTAAATTGAAGTTACAGACATCTTTTAACAAAATAAAATTTTATGTGACATGCCAGACTGTAAAATTATGTAAAATAAATGACTGAAAAAGTGTTTTATAATTTTCCTTTATCGTTGATTAACGAGGACTCTAGAAAAAGATTTGGGCCGGGCCGGGCTCGGACTTAAAATTTTCTCCAGGCCCGTCCCGGCCCGAGTACACACAAAAATATTGAGCCCGAGCCCGTCCCGGCCGAGCCTACAAAAAAATTTTAAGCCCGAGCCCGGCCTGGCACGATAGCAAATTGAAAGTTTCGGCCCGTACAGACCTCTACTACACCGGTATTGTTACGAATAGCCTCTTCACACAGCTTCTCATATTTGTGGTATACGCTGATTTCTGGTACACTTTTCCTGAACCGTACTGGGAATAAATAATGCAATAAATCGAACAGATTTCATACTATATTTTGGATTTGAAAAGCGACTTAATATTTACTATTCTTAAGTTTTTATTTTTTTATTAAAAAAAAAAAAAAAAAATATCTGCAATATTATGAAAAAAAAAAAAAAAAAAAAAAAAAAAAGGCCCAAGCGCTTTTTTACTCTTGAAATAAGCGGATAGTTTGAATAAATAAAATAAAATAAATAGTTTGCGATTTATTTTTTCGTGATCGAAATAATTTGAAATCAAAATACACACCCTCCGGGATGAACGATGGAGATGCAAATATAAAAATCATTTCAAATCATGAGTCTGACAGGGCGGAAAAAAATATCAGGGAAATATATTAAAAACATTTTTCAGCGATTTTTTTTTAAGGAGAGCTCTGCCGGAGGCCACTAAATTTCATTTCATATCTTGATGGCATGTAAACCAAAGCAGGGAAAAAAGTGTGCCAGGTGGAAGTGAGGAGGGAAATAGTAAATCTGAATTACATGGAAAACATGGAGAGACGGATAAGTAAAAACAAATTACTGATTTTATCTAGAAGTCTCAAATAATAATAAAATAAATGTCACTTAATGAATGAACGAGTTAGCACTTTCAATTTTGATTAGCCATTAACGGCCCTCTTCACTTACCGTCGCTGGAAGCCCGAGTCAATGTTATTCTATGGGAAATTTTTCTTTACAAATAACTTATAAACTAATACATGTTTTTAAATTCTGTTTTCACATTCAGAAAATTTCCAACTGTTAAATTGACGGACCTTTTTAAAAAATGTATTTTTTTTTTTTTTTTTTTAATTTTTAACATTTTATTTTGAAATTGCAAAATGAAAAAAAAATCACATATTGAAAATTCGTATTTTGCAGCTTCAAAATAAAATATAAAAAATTAAAAAAATAATTTTTTAAAAAAGGTCCGTCAATTTAACAGCTGGAAATTTTCAGAATGTGAAAACAGAATTTAAAAATATGTATTAGTTTATAAGTTATTTGTAAAGAAAAATTTCCCATAGAATAACATTAGTTTCGGCTTCCGGCGGCAGTGAGTGAAGCGGGCCCTTAATAACATTAATTGAGATAGCTTAATTGAAGATCAATTACAATATGAATGGTATTTCGATTTAGGACAGTTAGCTGAAATTTGCATATTAGGATTTCAGATTTTTTTTTTTTTCTTTTCTTTTGTGATTTACGGAGAATAACAAATTGAAATTTCTGTAATTCGATCATACATAATAATAAGAACGAGAATTATTTATTTATTAAAGCTAAGGTTAGTTTTTATTTATTAAATAAATTTATATTATATTTATTTATTTATTTATACTTTATTCATTAATTTTGTGTATTTGATTCTCGTAAATTAAGCGAAATTGAGTTTCTTTAATTCGAAAATCAGAAAAAAAAAAGGTGGTGAAAACGTTTAAATTTGTTTTAGATAGAAGCAACAAATTTCGGAAAACATATTTAAATTTAAAATCCGAAAATTTCGTAAGTTTATTAAGGGGACCGACTACTTTTAAGAATAAGAAAATAAAGAAAATTTTCAATCAACTTTCAGATTTTATTTTATTCTATTTTATTTTTTAAAGGGATGTATGTACAAACATTTTTTTTTTTTTTTTTTTTTTTTTTTTTTTTGCGTTAACTAGTATTATATTACTCTATTGATTAAAAATACTATTTTGGTATACTTTAAAATAGAAAATTATTTTTACTACAGATTTTTTTTTTTTTTTTTTTTTTTTTTTAAGTTCAACGGTGCTTTTTCCCTGCGCGCATGATATTTCAAAAATTATTTGAGATCTGAACTTAATATTTTTCTCAACCATACATTTTGACATAATGAATAAAATGAACTAAAGGTAAGAAGTTCAGTTCATCAGGCGAAAAAAAATGATTGTGGAAATATGAAAATTTTAATAGTAATTTCATATTTCAAATTTAATTATTAATTAAACTCCATATTATTAAAATGATTAAAACCTTTTAGTTCAGATTCTTAATTTGAATATTTTGTGTAAAAATTATAAGGATAAAGGATATTGTAATTGAGATATCCTGCGCGCAGTGTGAAAACACCTTTGAATTTAAAAAAAAAAAAAAAAAAGCTACAATAAAATAATTTTCTATTTTAAAGTAAAAGTAAACCAAAATAATACTTTTAATCAATAGAGTAATATAATATTAGTTAATTACCCCCCCCCCCCCAAAAAAAAAAAAAAAAATGATAGATTTTTTTTTTTTTTCTTATTTTTGAAAGTAGTCTGCCCCCTTAAGAAAATGTACAGCATCTCTCATCATGAATTCTTTTGAGCAGTGTAGCCATAACAGTTACAGATAACAATTTGATAATCCAGTATTGCAAGTTTGTACACATCTGATATATTGGCAGTAGATTTGTTAAACGTCTTTTGCAAAATAAATTCTAAATGAACAATTTCAAATTTTTTAAATGACATTTAAAGATTAATTTTATATTGGATGAATAATGCATAAATGTGTTTTACTTGTATTAATTACTGAAAAGTCGTATTTTGTTTTTGTTTTTTCATTTCTTCTTCCTTCTCTCTCCCTCTCTCTTTTGTGTGTCGCGTGTTGTATTTTGGATAAAACAAAATATTTATATTTCTGCTTACTTTTCCTTTCATCGTTATTATCATTTGTTCCAGTTGCAAACCATTTTTCTTGTAAATTGTACAATTAAGGCTACAAAGTACCCTAAAAATGACAAAAATATCGAATGTTTTTTATTGCATTTTTCAATGGTTCATATGGTTGGGAATCTTGACTCCAAATTGTAGATCTGAAATCCAAATAATTTTAAAGATATTTGAACTTTTCTGAGTGTTATCATTCTCAAAATGTGACAGCTGAAGGCGCGTGGTTAGTTTCGTTTTGACTTTGAAGCAAATATTCTTATAATTAATTAAACAAAATAATTATGTTCTAGTACGTCTTATACAAAGGGAATAGCATATTAAAAAAAAAAAAAAAAAAAAGTAGAGCTCTACAAACACTTTTCGTTTTTGTTTTATGCCTTTACAAACTTTAAATGCATTTTTCTCAGACTTTTATTTATGTTGATGTTAGAGTTTGCCCTAAGGCTTTTTTTCTGTTGAAGATAGAGTCTTGAAATTTTTTGTAGATGCTTATGCTTATATATATATATATACTACAATAATTAGTATGGATTTAGGTCTGAGGGTTATAGTTATTTTTAAAAAAATGTCAAAGTTAATATTTCCAAATTTTTTGTGGTTTTTTTTTTTTTTTTTTTTAGGTTTTGAAAACGCCTACAATTTTTTTTTTTTTTTTTTTTTTTTAAATGAAAGTTACATCTTTAATTCCATACTAACTTTTATTCCCAATAACCCAATGAATATAAATAACTTAAAATAACTAAAAAATATTAGAAATTAAAAATTTTTATAAAATTTTTAAAAAACTTCAAAATTTTCAAACATTTTTAAATTAAAAAAAAGAATGATGCTTGCTAAAGTGATTTTTTTTTTTTTTACCAGAATCAGTTTAATTTTATAATCTCGAACAAAGTCATTAATTATTTTTAATGTAACTGTCTCCAAACATTTTTTTGAAAAAGGGTTTTGTGTAGCCTTAAGGAATAGACGCCGGTTTTTTAGTTTACAAGAGAATGATGGATAACCATAAAATATTTGCGACACTGGTGACAGCAAAGACAAAACATTATCTCTCTCCTGTATCATTCTTCTGGGGAATAATGCCTTGTAATAATAGTAAATTCGGAATATGCTCAATAAAGGTTACTAACATGCCATAAAATATAAAAAAAAAGCAACAATTTCTTTTGTCCCGGCATATAAAAGTAATAAATAGTTTTGTAGCAATCGGTAACTTTCTCTCATTACATGTTTTTGTAATATTCCTTTATACTCTATTTATTCATCTATATATGTAACAAAAAAATATAAATCTATTTTCTAGCTGATTGACATTTTACTTTATTAATAGCTTTAATTTTTCTAATTTTAGTTTTTTATTTTTACATTTTCTTTTCTCAGCTGTTAGATTGTAATGATTATTATTTTTGTCACACTTTAATTTATTTTATTCAATATTTAAAAAATATCTTATTCTTTAGGTGCTCCACGCATTTTTCTGTTTTAAAATTTAAAATAAATTAATATATAAATGTGTTCTAAACCTTAAGAGGTTATATGAGTTTCTCCCCCCCCCTCTCTCTCTCTCTCTCTATATATATATATATATATATATATATATATATATATATATATAATAAATAAATAATAAATAAATAAATAAATAATAATATTTAATAAAATTTAACCTTAAAATTTTAGCATTCTCTCTCTCTCTCTCTCTCTCTATATATATATATATATATATATATATATAAATAATAGATATCGTAATAAGATTAAATCATAAAATTCAGCTATTAATAGAACTAAGACAATAACAGCACACTAAAATATAGAACTGAATTTAACACAGAGGAAAGAATTACACAAAAAGTTGCAATGTAGATTAAGAACCAATGAGTTAGGATAGTAACTTAAAATACTTACGCCTACCAGAATGATAATAAAAATGACCATTAAGCTTATGAGAGTGAAAACGATTAATAAATAATAAATCACAGAAATATTTGGATGTAAATGCTTAAACGTAGAAACATACTTATCAAGGGGTGCATGCTTCATAAAGCTTAAAGAGCCGCAACGATTTCGTACAACGATATTGCTAATCATAGCAATTAATATCGTTTCACACCCCGATCGATGCAGCAAAACCAAAAAGAATTAGAAATAATTGAAATATTTATATATAAATGATAGATATCTTAATAAAATTTAAGCTTAATATTTTAGCATTTAATAGATACATCTCAATACTAACACAACAAAAATAAAACTGATTGTATCACATTGCTAAAACGAGCACAGAAATGTCGCGATACATGTTAAGATCTAATAAGGGACAAAAACAATTTAAATTACTTACGCACACTTGAGTAAAAAAGGACCATTAAAAATAATGACGGAGAAAATAAATAAAGGACCTCAAATAAAAAATGGATTAATAATTGGAATAAAAAATGCTTAAAAATAGAAGTATTATCTCATCCGGCAGCATGTACTTTATAAATTTGTGAAAGCAGCAACGATTTCGTAAAACAATATAGCTAACAATAGCAAATGTATGTTGTTCATGCCCCGATCAAGCAGCAAAACCATTTTGAATGAGAAATGAAATAAAATATTAAATCAAATCAAATCATTAAGGAAACCAGTTAGAAAAATAGAAAAAAATCAGAGTAACCACATGTAAAGCTTTCAGCACAACATGGAGAATAGGAAGTTGCCATGATATTAATGAAATTAAAAATAAATTCTTTGCAAACTTCGATTAATCGATAAAGAATTAACAACTGAGCATTTTCATTAACGATAAAATTCACTGTGTAATTGTTTATTAAGTTAGTTAAATTAAAAAAATTTACATTTATCAATGAACTTTAAAATCTTCAAGGAAAGGAAATTAAAGACAGCAAACATTAATACAGCAGTAAGCAGTATATATATATATATATATATATATATATATATATTATATAATAAATAAAAGTTTTTATTTAAAATTTTGAGCATATGAAAGAGCAACATTTAAACAATATTTTATAAAATTTTCATTAAAAATTTTCGAAAACATCAGTCGGTCACTTCTGGTTTTCGTGGAACCTTCAGAAAAGCAACGGACACAATTTCTCAAAGACTAATGCATCAATCTTATTGAAATTCCGCACACTTCTTCAAAATTTAAACGGAGGATTTTTCTTTTTCTTTCTTTCTTTTTACGACGGAGGAGTATTAGTTTCAATCTGGAGTTTTTGTAGACCAGTTTTGTGAAACACCAAAATAAATTAGAAATATCAGTCCTATCGTTACAAATTCGGGACCCAATGAAAGGGGCGATTTTTCTGAATCCAAGGGGGCAAACAGTTTTTTGACACGACAATTAGATTTTTATAAATGAAGTAAAATATGAAATTTAGGTGACAACACTTCATTTTAATTCATTTCAGTCATTTTAATAAGTACGTGACCCAGTTTTACGGTCAAAAAATTAGATAAAAAATAAATTTAAAATAAAAATTTAAAAATAAAAATAAAAATTTTACAGATTGAAATTAATAGTCCTTAACACAATTTTTAATTAATTTATTAATTCATTATTATTATTATTATTATTTACAACTAAATTTACAAAGCTATAATGTGGATTGAAATGCACCGAAAATTGCATTGTTTTTGCATATAACTCTGCCAAAAATTCAAATTCAAATTTCAATTTCAATTTTTCTTTTTCTTTTTTTTTTTTTTTTTTAAGATTAAAACTAAAATTAAAAGTTAAAACTAAAATTCTGGAAGTTAAACAGTTTTACTCAAAATGGACTAAAATTAACATACTGACATTGAAGGCCTCACGAGTAGCCAAGTGGTTCTAATCTCAAGGCTGGTAAATGTGCGGTTCGAACCCACGTCACGCTTGTGGACCTAGCCATTACTCTCGTTAAATCGGGTTGGAACCTCATAGAAAGATAGAGATACCCACAGGGGGCATTTCATTAAAGCCTAGGACCATCGTGTATTTACTACACCTTTACTCCTATTCTATCACCCGCTCTATGACTTGGCAAATTTGATTACAGCCTTTACGTAAAAATGTACATAATTTACCTGACGGTGAAAACACAACCCAATAATTCATTTCAAAACTAGCCTTTTGTAGTTTTCGATTTGAATAAAAATATATATTAACTCATAAAATGGTCTTATTTTCTACTTTAAAGTTATTTCTTTCAACAATATTCTTTAAAAATCGAAAGAGCAATTCTCAAACTAGTATAAACATTTTAAAAAAGCATTATTTAAATCTTAAATCAGTTGAAAGGAATTTCTCTTTTAAAACACTAAGGCGCAATTACCAGTATAATCATTAAGTTGACTAAGTAAATGTTAAAGTCTCTTCTTAAAACTTTACATTATTTCCAAGCAGTTAAGAGTTCGTAAATAATGATAATAAAATGAATAGCATAGTTTTAAAAAGGGGTTAAAGTGTTTTTACTTTATGAAAGCTGTTGCTCGCCGAAATAATGGACGGAAAAACAAAGGAAGATCTTTTAAATTATCTTAGCATAAAACTTTAAAATATTTTCGAGAAAGAAAAGCAGTCTTTTTAAAGAAGAGTCAAGAAACTATATTTTAGTCTTACCTTTATTAAGAGAGATTTTCCCTATCGTGACAGTTTGACGTTTCCCCATACTTTGCAATTTATATTATTTTCTTGAAGTTCTGAAAGGAGAAGGCTTATTTTAGTTCACATAATTTATTCATATCTACTTAATATATACAGTACGAAAACAGTAATAAAAGATATTTGAAACATGTGAAAATATTGTTATTTAGAAAACAAATATTCTGCTTTATAGTGACAAGACAACAAATTTTTATGTGCATTTATCATCTGCAAATTGTAAATAGAAATTTACTACGATTGAACTAAATATTTCAGTCATTGCTTTTTTTCCCTGAAAAAGTATAATTGAAAAAGACTTAAAAATGAATTTTGAAGGCCCTCTGAAATTCAGAGAGTAAAACTGAGCCTCATAGGCCTGTTCATTTAAAAGACCCTGAATGTAACATACGTGCTAACAATGAAATTATTTTTCTTTTGATATTAGTAATTTTTGTTAAGCATGCGAAATTCATAGAGTTTATTCCTATTTTACTGAATTTCTCGTTTTTTATTTCCTCTTCCATTAAAAATAATAATAAAAATATAATATTTATATCATATTTTTTAACTTTCACCTTTCAAAAATCCCCAGTGAACTTCCAATTTGCTTTTAATTTTGCCTTGATCACGTGTGTACGTCATCTGAAATTTGTAAAATTATTGTTATTGTATAAGTGCAGTTTAATAAATACCTGTAATTCTCAAATAAATTAAAATTTTAACACATAATAAATGCCCCTACCTATCTTAGAGATCATAGGAAAAAAAAAAAAAACTGTCTGTAATAGAAATATACGTTCTGTTTTATCACATTGAATCATAAAAAAAAAAAAAAAAAATGCACGAAGGGAATAGAATAATATTTATAACTCCCAGCCAAAATATTTATACCTTTCTGTCGCTAAACGATTCGGTGAATTGATTCATTTCCAAACGAATGCGATAAATCGACTCTTAACGTATAAATATCTCTGATCCATTTCCTTAGCCTATCTTTGGATAGAAAGTAAATATTTTCATTGGCGAAAGTGTTTCAAAAAAGTCGGCACCTTCTAATAACATGCGTAGTTGTGTTAAGCAGGTAAAAAAAAAAAAAAACCTTTTCAAGAATAGAGATAGTGTTTGATTAAAGGGTATGTTTGGAAAAAGGATAAACACAAAAAATAAATTGTTTTACGTTCCCACTGTAGATATTTTCATTTGCAATAAATAAGTGCACAAAATAAATAAAATGTACATAAATAATAAAAAAATTTTAATATAAAAAAATAAATGAGACGGCCTTACTGGCAATTATGTATTTATTTCATCTTATCTACTTATAGTTAAGTAGTTATGGTCGAATAAGTCAGTCAAGTTATATGACTAACTTTCAGTAAGAGACTCCTTGGCGACGAATTTTGCAAATGACGAACTAATGACGAATTTGAGGACTTAGCAACCAAATTTGGCGAAAAATAGTAGGTTAGGATTCCCGAAGTTTCGAAGCTCTATTATGCATGGGAGTCGAGATCTAGAACTTTCCATGGGATTCTCGATAGAACTATACCGCCAAACCCCATCGCCAAAATGTATAAATAGGAGTGAGTTGAATTCTGCTTAAAATGTGTAGTCGCTGCGATTCAGAATTATTCAGAGAGATATTTTGAGTAACAGCACTTTAGAGAGTGTGCTTCAAGTGACTAAACTTTATTCGTGAGCTAGCGAAATTCCTGTTCTGTGGAGTATTTTATGTTATTTGCTCCTGTGGAACAAGTGACTGTTTCCTTGGACTGTTCCAGAACGTTCGTCGAATACTCACTTTTACGGTACGAGTGACAGCTTCATTGGACTACTATCAGAATATTCAATGAAATAACAGTACTACTGGACTGTTTCGAGAATATTCGTTGCAATCAAAATTTTGTTGTTCTGATCCGAGAAGTTACGCTGAAAAAAGAGCATTCCTCGACTAGAACCTGCATGTTTCTTTACAAACTACTTCCTCACACAAGAAAATCAACAATCAATTTTTTTTCGTAACAATACTTACGAATAAGTACGTACTTATACAAACTACCTTTCATTAAAAGCATACATAGAATGCATATTATAGCGCTTTAGGGGTTTCTGAAGGAAAAAAAAAAAGGTAATATAGTTTTTTTATTGACAATATTCCTCCCCGCTCTTAATAATGAGCTGCAGTTAAAGCTAATCTTTTATTATTATCAATAACATGTATCCGTAAGCAAACAATAATGAGAAAAATTAAACAGTTCAACAATCCTTTACATAATAATAATAATAGGTAGTTGGTTTTCAATCCTGCATTTCATGTGCTTTTCTGTTTCCTTTGTGTGCTGAAGAAGCGACTTTTTTTTCACGTCTTTTACTGATATCAAACACTGCTTATTATTTTTCTTCACATTAATATCCATTGTATTCAGAGAAAGATAAATATAAAAATATTACTATTATAATGAAAGTATGATGAGTATAAACAATCAGTCTATTTATAAAAACTTAAATAACCAAAATAAATGTAATGTAATATCTGAAGATATATATTTTTTCCCTTCTAAATAAAAAAGTTTGAGTTCAAGAAGAACGAAAAGGCAATATGAGGTTAGAACGAGAAAATGAAACAGTCGACAAAAATGCATTCATACTTTTTGCGAATGGCTGTAAATTTTTGAAATGGACATGATTTGACCATCTTTAGAAAATGTCCGTCTGTCTGTGTGTGTGATAAAAAAAATTGTAGCAGCTGAAGAATTAATGCACATATTTTCATAAAAATTTTTAAGTCTAGTTGCACTTTAATATATATTGGATTCTACCAATTTTTGGTACTCATAAGTTGGTGCTGGGGTGCTGGAGTTTCCCCATTTACGAGAGGGCTGAAACTTAGCTTGTTTGGTGAATAATTGCACAAAACTTGATATGTGAAAAGTACCCTTTAAGAAATACTATGATGATTCAATTTTTATGCACCCCGACTGGCAGGTGGCACTGCTATGTTGCAAATTCTTTCGTATATGGAAAAGCTATATTTCAGCTTCAATAGCAATATATAAACATATCAAACTTTAGATGTGAGATAGCCATTACGAGAAATAATGCTCACTTAATTTGGGTGTATATCAGCTGATAGGTGACGATACTATTATTCACCTTCTACGATTTTCCACATGGTTACGCTATATCTCAGCATCTATTGGTTAAAATTGTATCAAAATGCATATGTGAATTCTTTATCGCGAGAAATGATTCAGTTTTTGTACATGCTAACTGGTAGGCAGCAATGTTATACAGAATGCAACATTTTAGATGTAGAAGGAAATTCTTTGATTAACAACGTACAACATTCTAGTTTTAATTTAGTATGTTTTGTATAAATGACTTGCTTTTGATTCTTAACGCATGACAATATTGATAATTTTTTTTCTTTCGTTATATTCTAATGCATCACTCAATTTTCTTCTTCCTCCTTTAAAAAAAAAAAAAAAAAAAAAAAAAAAAAAATAGAAATACACTTTTATAATCTGGATTAATTCTGTTATTTTTGTTTAATTTTTTCATCACTTATTTCCCTAGCAGTGACCGAGGATACTGATTTCGAAAATGGTAGACGGGAAGTGCCGGGTTCGATCCAAGGTCGTGTTCATTGGCCTAGTCGTTTGGAGTTTGCCGTTATTTTCTCAGAAACTCCCAATAATACAGGGTAGAATCCCTTTGAAAGACACCCCCCAGAAAGGTATTCTACGTGTGGTCAATCCTACATCATACACCATCCATCACTTATTAAACGTTAAGTGCAATGTGTCACTAATTAGTAGTTCTGTCATGAATGTAATTAAGAAACAGTCAACATTCAAAACTTGTTTATGATATGGATATCTTAATTAAGCAACTATCCACATTAAAATGAACTAAATTTTCCCAAAATGCACTTAAAGTACTATTCAAAGTGAATTGTGTAAAAGTATTTTTCTGTTCTCAATCTTTTTTTACGATTGCAATAAACAAATTTTATGTGTATGTGACACTGCATTTCTATTCACTGCACTTAAATACCACGTATGTCTCTTCCTACACAAGAAATAGGGAATAGAAGGGCAAATACGTGACTAAGTAGAAAATTTAACCAACAGAAATTGTATAAAAGCCGGTAAAAGCTTTTCAGAAATAATTATGGAGACGAGTACATTTCTAAAATCCGTATTTCTTTTTCCTTTTTTACCTTTTTTTTTTTTTTTTTTTTTTTTTTTTTTTTGTCTCTTTTTTATTTATTTGATTAGAAAAATTCACAAAAATTATTTGCTATAGTATTTCTTTTTTTGCTTGTTTAGTCTCTTTCAAATAACGTCGTTACCAATTTTTATATTTCACCATAAATGAACTCGCAAACTTTTTTTTTTTTTTTTTTTTTTTTAATAATATATATAACTTTGTCATTATACCTGTTCGAATTTTTAGTCCAGATTATTAGATTTTATCAAAAATTGGTGCACTTAGTAATCAAGACAAATAACTAACGCCGTATGTTTTAGTTCAATCGAATAATTGGTTCAAAAGATATTAAATAAAACCCCATTTTAACTTTAAAATTATTACAAAAAAGATGCCAAACATAAATAAATTAGTAAGTAAGGTTTTTTTGGGGGGAGTGGGGGGGGGGCAAAACAACAACAACAACAATAAAAAAGTGTAAATAATTTTTATTACAAAACTGAAATAAAATTGAGAAAAATTGTGCTAAAGAAACGGAACAACTTTAGTGTAGAATCACTTAGCGAAAGTTGAAATTTGGCACCGAAGTAGCTCGGACGTTTCGCGCCAAGATCTTTACTGATGCAGTTGCGATAATTATTTTAATTCATCGCCAAAAGGGCAACAGAAATTTAAAAGCCACTTAGAGGCTCCTATGCTAAAGCCATACCAAAGATATTTTAAGAAATGAATATAAATGCAAATAATAGCTATTGGTGGGTGAAACTTGCGAAGCGATTGACCAATAGTGAACATTACACTTATTTTTTATGACGGGAATTTAAGATAGTAACTTCAACTTAAAAGATTATCAATACAATCACAACTGCATAACTTTTCGAACTAGAATTCCTAGTAAGAAATATTAAATCACCAATTTCTGAAACTGTTAGATGGATTTGGGGGGAAAGTATCACAGTCAAGTTATTAATTATGTGAATATACCAATGTAAATACAAATAAACCGTACACTTTGAATTAATAACTATGTAAAATCTCCATTTGAATAAAATTTAAAATTTCTGTCATACCAAATTCAAAGTAAAATTTTTATATTTCATTTTAAAACTTTTGTTTTTCGAAAATAAGTATTTTTGTCTCTATAAAAATATATTTTTCATTTCATTCCAGGAGCCTTGAACGTAAATTTCACTTTTCAAGCACCCTAAAATCAGAAGTAGTATATTTCCTCGTTCCTTTTTATCACCAAAATTTATGTCCACAAGCTTGCAGATTTGCATTTTCCTCGCCGTGTGATATTTATGGAATGTTACCCCAATGACGCATTTATGTTCGCATAAAAAACCACGATTGTGAAATATTTCTTTTAAAGTCGAAAACTGGAAATACTAAGAACTTGTAGAAGGTTAAATATAAAAAAAAGTCGCCTGTCATTGCATAAGTGTAGTGATATATAATATAAAAGCCAAGAAAACTTCAAAAATGGAATTTAATTAAAATTAGGGAAGAATATGTTTCTGAATAAATTAATTAACTGAATTAATTTCTTTTGTATTTTGAAGGAATCTTAATTTATTTATAATTAATTCTGAATAAATTAATTATTGATACAAATTTTACTGCATATTATTATAATTATTAATATTATTTTAAATGCTTTGAAATTGGGCGAGAATTATTTCAAATTGTAAAGGTTCGTATGTATTTAATATAGAGAATTTACTAAAGAAAAGAAATTTTATTTGATAATAATTACGAATACTTAAGAAAACTTGTATTCTGTGGCCGTCATAAAACTTTTTTATATATTATTCTGTTTTAAAGCACTATTTACCGGCTAACTACAAAAAATACATAAATAAAGTAAAAAATAAAAATAAATAATGATATGGCGATATAATATTACATATAAATATAACATTCTCATAAATCTGGGGAAATTTCAGGATAGCATTGCTACTAGTTGGGCAATATGCACCAAAATTTAATATACATCAATTTATGTCGAGGTGCAATTAATTGTAAGTTTTTATGAAACTCCTTGTGCATCAGTTCATGATCTAAACCTGGCAGAAAATTTCTTATCACACAGATAGACAGACGTACAAAAAAAAAAAAAAAAAAAAAAGGTCAAATCTTATTCAATACGTCTCAAACCATGTAAATCTATCGATATTCGGAATCAAGTTTAAATTACAAATTGCTATGCGATACTTTTTAAGTTTTACCATGTATTAAAAACAATTCCATTTAGACGGCGCTGCGTCGCCGCAGAAAGAAAAGAGAAGAACATATATTTTGTTTATAGATTTTGGCAACAGCCAATAAGTTTCGTTTAGATTTTGGATTCTTCGGCTGTGTTCGAAGATAGAATTATTCGATCTCTCACTATGAGAGTTAATTAGATTCGGAACTACGTTCCTTTAAGTATTCTTTTTTGTAAATAATGTATTAAAGTGTAAATAGAACTTTTATTTTATTATGATCATTAAACCTTCAGAAAAAATATGCATCGTTCTATTTTATTCATTCTCTTGTTTCAAAGCAATCCTGCATTTTAATTTTGATTTTTTAGGTTCTTAAAATGTGAATACCACTGAACCGCGAAATATTTATCAACCATTTTACAAAACAAATGTCAAAATGCACTTTAGGTTTCTTTTCCCCTTCCATATTTAGACTGATTAGAAGAACGTTTTAGTTTATATATTTAAAGAGTTTTTTTTTTTTTTTAATAGCAATTGAACAGTATCAGCAATACCTAAGATAAATTAACGACAGAAGATCGAGAAAAAGACACAAATATTGTTATGAAAATCTGTCGACTTTCTTGGCGTGGAAAATGTATTTCGTAAAGAAACAAACAGGTTCTAGAGTCGATAAATGCACACTTTATTCACTGTAACTTTACGAATAGGTACAATAAAGCTGTGATTTCAAGGAATATTCTCGAAATAATCCAATAGTATTATCAATTCAAGAAATATTCTCTAAGCAGTCAAATAATGCTCACGTTGGTATCATAAAAGTTATTATTCGTCGAATGTTCTGGAAACAGTCCAAGAAAACAATCACTTGTTCCACCAGAATAAAGCAAGTAGTGTCAAATATTCAACAGAGAAGGAATTTCGCTGGTCCACATCCACAACAAAGCTCAATTGCTTGGATTACAGTCTCAAAAGTGCAATCGCACACAATAGCTCTCTCTCTGAATAACACTAACTCGCACTGATTGCATTATAACTAGCAGAAATCAACTTAAATCCATTTATACCTTTTGCTATAGTTCTATCTAGAATCTCATGGAAAGTTTTAGATTTCGGCTCATGTGCGATGTGGAACCTCGAAACTTGAACCCCAAACTACCATTTTTCATCACATTTGGTCGCCAAGGCTGATCTTACTGGAAACGAGTGGAAATGTCATTTTTCACTTTGACTGTAAAACTAATTTCCCTGCAACAGGATAGCTGATGAAGAGGAAAATATTAAACCTTTGTAACAATATTGAAGATTGATTTAAAAAGTTTTAAATATGGAACAAAAACTAATACGCAAACTGTTCATTTAAGGAATAAAAGAGAAAAAGATTCAAAACTATAAAAAGTGATTTTTAGTTTTAACACCATTACTGTACTTAAATACTAAAGCTAAGACTTGTGGGTGGCTAACTTGTTATTTCTTTTCGTTCAAGTATACGCTAAAAAAACTTGAAACTCTCTGTATATATTTCATAATTTAACAGTTAAAAATCGGAAAATTTGTTTCACTTTTATCATAAAAGTTTGTCAAATGGACATTGCTGCTAGATGATTAGGAATATTTCTTCAGAAATGCATCAGTGCTTTCACAACTGCGCAATTTTAAAATGGTATAAAGACAAAAACAATAATAAGTACATAAATAAAGGACTATTAAGGAGTTAGTACGTGTTTAAGGGGGCCACTAGTCTGCTTAAATTAATTAACATTATGGGAGAACTAAAATGAATTTCAACACGAAATTTAATTAAAGTTATGAAAAAAAAAAATACATTTTATGATTTAATTAAGATACATGAAATAAGAAATGAAAAATTTTGTGGATAATAAATTGCTGTGCTAGTTTTCTAAAGTTATTATGATCGCAAAATTGCGTTTTATTTACCATGGATGTATAGTTTTCACGAATAAACCAATCATTAAAAAAAAAAAAAAAAAAGTTTTAAAAAGATACAAAACATATTAGAAGCATTAAAATTAAAACATTAAGTATTTAATATTTTCAATGATAAATATGAACTGGAACAATAATAGTTTATTTTTAGTGATAATGTATTTTATTTAATATGAATATATTAGTTTTGATGAATAAACTAATTATTTTTAATTTTTTTTTTAAATAATTTTAAAATGATACAAAAAGTATTAGAAACATTAATATTAAAATATTAAGCATTTTTTAAAAAAAAAGCTAAATTTATACCTATGAAGTGTTAAATCATGAATTTCATCACAGTACACATAACTCAATTTAACAAATTGCTTTATTAATATATAAAAGTTAAATTAGTACAAAATAAATAAAATAAACCAAAAGCATCAATAATGCTTTGGCTAAGGTACTGCAAAAAATCAGTTTTGTCGGAAAAGTCTTTAAAAAAAAAAGAAAGAAAAAAAGAAAAAAAAAAAACTCTGCATTACTTGGTAGTTACAAAATTTCTCGCTTGTACATACATTTGTATCAATATCGTGAAGATATGATTTGCCTTCAGTGAAAAATTATTGCCATTATCTTTTAAATACCGTTACTATGCATTTCAGTATATGTAAGGCTATGAAATTACAAGCAAAATACGTAATAAAATCTTCGATAGTCATACTTCTATTATTTCAAAGCAAAAAATTTAATAAATAATTTAAAAAAAAAAACTTATTTCATGTTTTAAAAGGCAGAAAAAAAAAAAAAAACCACTCATGCACCATAACGGCTTTTAGATAATTTTAAACAGAAGAAGTGTTGACATATGTCATGTGAACGTCGACAATTATCAAAAATCTAATCATAAGAAAAAACACGAAACAATTTTTTTCTAACATTTTATTTTTATATTTTCTTTCAAGTACATCTCTCTCTCTTTTAATCAAATTCTCACATACCACTTCCTGGTTAATATTGTTGTCTGAAGGAATCTAATACTACTTTTAGTTACTGAAAAATCAATTTTTCATATAAACTTTTTTAAGGTGCTAAAGAAAGGAAGGAAACAAGCAAAAGGCAATCTCTTTGTGAAAGATTTTCAAGTACCCTCGGAGAAATCCTAATAAAATTGTTGGAAACAGAGTAACTTAAAAGAAAAAAAAAAAAACAGTCTGTTTCGCTTTATATATATATATATATATATATATATATATATATATATATATACTGCGGTACATCTAAAATCCATTTTCTAATTTTTGCGAGATAAAACGCCAACATCGTCTATATTTTTTTCTTTCTTTTTTCTAATATTTGAGTATATATCTGTCGTATATTTTTCTTTGTTATTTCTTTCTTTTCATTTTTGTGGTCTGCGTTTTGAATCTTTTTTTTAATCCCTTGTGGAGAGTTTTATTTTTGAAATAAATGTTGTTTCCGGATGTGTCAGTGGTTTTATCTTGTGCATGTCTAATTCAGTTGAATATCAGTAAAGAGGAAAAGAACTGCACACAATTTGTAAAACTTTTTTCTTGTTTATTTTATTTTATTTAACATTTTTATTATTTATTTTATTTAACTTGTTTTATTTTTTTGCTTTTATTTCATTGGGTGAAATGTATATAATATAAATTTTAAAGTAGAAAAAATTTATTCCTAAAAAAAAAAAAAAAAAAAAGAAAGAAAAAAAGAAAGAAAGAAAGAAGAAGAAAAAAAACTGTTCATTTAAGGAATAAAAGAGAAAAAGATTCAAAACTATAAAAAGTGATTTTTAGTTTTAACACCATTACTGTACTTAAATACTAAAGCTAAGACTTGTGGGTGGCTAACTTGTTATTTCTTTTCGTTCAAGTATACGCTAAAAAAACTTGAAACTCTCTGTATATATTTCATAATTTAACAGTTAAAAATCGGAAAATTTGTTTCACTTTTATCATAAAAGTTTGTCAAATGGACATTGCTGCTAGATGATTAGGAATATTTCTTCAGAAATGCATCAGTGCTTTCACAACTGCGCAATTTTAAAATGGTATAAAGACAAAAACAATAATAAGTACATAAATAAAGGACTATTAAGGAGTTAGTACGTGTTTAAGGGGGCCACTAGTCTGCTTAAATTAATTAACATTATGGGAGAACTAAAATGAATTTCATCACGAAATTTAATTAAAGTTATGAAAAAAAAAATACATTTTATGATTTAATTAAGATACATGAAATAAGAAATGAAAAATTTTGTGGATAATAAATTGCTGTGCTAGTTTTCTGAAGTTATTATGATCGCAAAATTGCGTTTTATTTACCATGGATTTTCACGAATAAACCAATCATTAAAAAAAAAAAAAAAAAAGTTTTAAAAAGATACAAAACATATTAGAAGCATTAAAATTAAAACATTAAGTATTTAATATTTTCAATGATAAATATGAACTGGAACAATAATAGTTTATTTTTAGTGATAATGTATTTTATTTAATATGAATATATTAGTTTTGATGAATAAACTAATTATTTTTAATTTTTTTTTTAAATAATTTTAAAATGATACAAAAAGTATTAGAAACATTAATATTAAAATATTAAGCATTTTTTAAAAAAAAAGCTAAATTTATACCTATGAAGTGTTAAATCATGAATTTCATCACAGTACACATAACTCAATTTAACAAATTGCTTTATTAATATATAAAAGTTAAATTAGTACAAAATAAATAAAATAAACCAAAAGCATCAATAATGCTTTGGCTAAGGTACTGCAAAAAATCAGTTTTGTCGGAAAAGTCTTAAAAAAAAAAGAAAGAAAAAAAGAAAAAAAAAAACTCTGCATTACTTGGTAGTTACAAAATTTCTCGCTTGTACATACATTTGTATCAATATCGTGAAGATATGATTTGCCTTCAGTGAAAAATTATTGGCATTATCTTTTAAATACCGTTACTATGCATTTCAGTATATGTAAGGCTATGAAATTACAAGCAAAATACGTAATAAAATCTTCGATAGTCATACTTCTATTATTTCAAAGCAAAAAATTTAATAAATAATTTAAAAAAAAAAAACTTATTTCATGTTTTAAAAGGCAGAAAAAAAAAAAAAAAACCACTCATGCACCATAACGGCTTTTAGATAATTTTAAACAGAAGAAGTGTTGACATATGTCATGTGAACGTCGACGATTATCAAAAATCTAATCATAAGAAAAAACACGAAACAATTTTTTTCTAACATTTTATTTTTATATTTTCTTTCAAGTACATCTCTCTCTCTTTTAATCAAATTCTCACATACCACTTCCTGGTTAATATTGTTGTCTGAAGGAATCTAATACTACTTTTAGTTACTGAAAAATCAATTTTTCATATAAACTTTTTTAAGGTGCTAAAGAAAGGAAGGAAACAAGCAAAAGGCAATCTCTTTGTGAAAGATTTTCAAGTACCCTCGGAGAAATCCTAATAAAATTGTTGGAAACAGAGTAACTTAAAAGAAAAAAAAAAAACAGTCTGTTTCGCTTTATATATATATATATATATATATATATATATATATATATATATATATACTGCGGTACATCTAAAATCCATTTTCTAATTTTTGCGAGATAAAACGCCAACATCGTCTATATTTTTTTCTTTCTTTTTTCTAATATTTGAGTATATATCTGTCGTATATTTTTCTTTGTTATTTCTTTCTTTTCATTTTTGTGGTCTGCGTTTTGAATCTTTTTTTTAATCCCTTGTGGAGAGTTTTATTTTTGAAATAAATGTTGTTTCCGGATGTGTCAGTGGTTTTATCTTGTGCATGTCTAATTCAGTTGAATATCAGTAAAGAGGAAAAGAACTGCACACAATTTGTAAAACTTTTTTCTTGTTTATTTTATTTTATTTAACATTTTTATTATTTATTTTATTTAACTTGTTTTATTTTTTTGCTTTTATTTCATTGGGTGAAATGTATATAATATAAATTTTAAAGTAGAAAAAATTTATTCCTAAAAAAAAAAAAAAAAAAAAAAAAAAAGAAAAAAAGAAAGAAAGAAAGAAGAAGAAAAAAAAAAACTTTTTGTTTTAATATTATGTTTAGTCAAGGGTGATTGTGTTCAGGTAATCTGTCTGATTTCAGGTATTTTTTTTAATTTTCAGTACGAGAATTTCAGCTTTTCTGGTAGTTAAATTCATAAAATAAGACTAAAATATCAAAATCATATGATTGCTAAAATTAATATTTTTCATAATAAGAGGATTGGAATCTCTTTGTAATAATAATAAATTATATGTGTTCTATACCAATATGAAAACTTATTTTCGCTAAAATTTTAGGTATTTTTTCATGAATTCTCAATCACGCCTGGTGTAATATTAAATCATACTTGAAGCATAAATGCCTGGATTTTTTGTATCGTGGCACATTTTCTATAATAATAATAATAAAGTTCATAATTAAAAAAAAAATTATAAAGAGTAATAAAATATTTTTCCTTGCATAGCACGGAAAACATTTTTTACTTTCTAAACATATAATATAAAAGGAAATTACTGTAATTATGAAAAATAATCGATTATGACATTTTGATACATCTATATGTTTTGAGTTTATTTTATTTTTTATTTTTTTTACGGTGGTGTTTGTGTATATATTTTTCATTAATGTAGAACTTATTGACATAGTTTTTTTCAACAGGGACACGCTTTCTTGTATATTCAATAGAAGAAAGTATTACACTCGCAATAATTTTTTACTTCTGGCTTTCACAGAATTTACACTTTTTGAGAGAACCATAATACGATATAATCGTTTTTAGGAAATGTCTATTAAACACTGCTCTGGAAAAAAAAAAAAAAAAAAAATCGAGATCTGATACCATTTTTTGGTGATTCTTATGTAAAATGACCTCCTGAATCCGAATATGACTCCCATTTTTTCAGTCACCCACCGTTTTCTAGATACACCACCTCCTCCCTCAATTTCTGTCCCTGTTCGATAATTTTATGACCATGAATTTGATTTGAAGAATGAAAAATAATTAATTTAACACCTAAAAACAAAATAATATAAAGTTTAAAAAATAACATTAATAACAGATTAAAAAAAAAAAAAAAAAAAGATATGTAATGCAAAATTTCAGTGGCAAATCCCCCCCAAAATTTTTCCCTTCTTGCAAATGTACATGTTTTACAATTTTCCAACTCTGTAGCCCCTCAGAAGATATTTAACGGTTAAAATAATCCTCCCCTCTCCTAAAAATCAAATTTAAAGCCATAAAATCACCGAAAAATGATAAAAATAAAGGGTATTCCTAAAAAACGGTGGATGATAGGGCAAAATGGGCGTCCTATTCGGATTCAGGAGGTCATTTTACATAAGAATATGCTGAAATGGTGTCAGAGGCAATTTTCATGCCGAGCAGTGTAATTGATACACCATATCAGATTTTAGATAATTCTAAACAGAATTTCAACCAATGTCAACTTCAGTGATAATCAAAAATTTTATCATACGAAAGAACATTGAAAAGTTTTTAATTTTCTTTTCAGCACTTATCTCTCTCTCCCTTTTTTAAATCAAAATCTCATATCCCGCTTTTTGATTAATATCGCGGTCAAACGGAATCTAATACTTATTTTTAGTTGTTGAAAAAAAAAAAAAAATCGATTTTTCATATTTGAAAGAACGTTTTTTTTTTTTTTTTTTTTTTTTTTTTTAAGTTACTGAAGAACGGAAGAGAAGCAAGTATAAAAGACGCAATCTCTTTGTATGACTCTAAAGTGCCCTCGGAGAAATCCCAATAAAATTGCTGGAAACAGAGTAACTTAACAAAAAAATTCATTCTCTCTCAATAGATATACTTCCATACTCCGGTATATCTAAAACCCATTTCCTAATTTTTGCGAGATAAAACGTCAACACCGTCTCGATTCTCCCCCCCCCCCCTCAAGTATTTGAGTATATAGCTGTCGTATTTATCTTTGTTATTTCTTTTTATTTTATTTTTGTAGTCTGCGTTTTCAATTTTTTTAATCCCTTGTAGAGAGTTTTATTTCTGAAATAAATGTCTTTTTCTGATGTGTCAATAGTTTTATTATGTACATGTCCAATTCAGTTGGACGTCGGTAGAAAGGGAAAGAACCGCATAGAATTTTTTTTATATTTTTATTTTTTTTTAAATTTGTGGTTATGTGTTTTACTTTTATTTTATTTGATGTAAAGTAATAATATAAATGTAAAAATAGGAAAAATTATTATATTCGAAGAATACCGATGTATTATTATTATTATTATTACTTTCTTCTATATGTAATATAGAGAAAGTATTGGATTCGCGAAAATTTTCGACCTCCGTTTTTTGACGGATCTACACGTTTTGGGATGTCCTGAACACGAATTGATAGTTTTTAAAAAATGTCTGTCTGTGTGTCTGTCTGTGGTTTAGTGTTTTCACCGTATCTCACGAACCAATGAATGAAATTCAACCAAACTTGGTATATAGTTGGACCTGTAGTTGGACCATATAGTTGGACCATAAACTGTGGCTGATTAGATTTGGGGATCAATCGCTCAACAGGTGGCGCTGTGATCGTATTTTTTCTAAATTTTTAACATGGACAAAAGTAGTACAAAATTTCGTATAAATGTACATAATGAGCGTTATTTTAAACTTGTGATTGTAAAATTAATATAAATTATTGATAATAGTAGTAGTTAACTACGAAAAAAATTTTGTGCATGTGGAGGCACCGGGAAGTACCCCCCGGGGGGGGGAATTTTCAAGATGGGTATCTTTCGAAAGATCTTGTCAATACCTTTAAAACGAATGGTTGAACTATAAATCCGTGACAATTTGAAACAAAGTTATCGATTTTTTTACTTTTAACAAAAAAAAACTTCGATAAAAAAATCGTATTTTTTTTTTTTTTTTTTTTTTTTTTTAAACGAAACTTAACCAAACTTGGTATTTAGTTGTTCCCAGACATAAACTGGTGCTGATTACATTTAGGGATCAGTAGCTCAACAGGTGGCGCTTTGATCGCATTTTTTCTAAATTTTTAACATGGCAATATAGGACAAAATTTCGTATAAATGTACATAATGAGCGTTATTTTAAACTTGTGATTGTAAAATTAATATGAATTATTGATAATAGCAGTAGTTAACTACGAAAACAATTTTGTGCATGTGGGGGCACCGGTTCCCCCCTGGGGGGAAAGTACCCCCCAGGGGGGGTAAATTTTCACATTGGGTATCTTTCGAAAGATCAGGTTGATAATAGTAGTAGTTAACTAGGAAAAAATTTTTGTGCATGTGGGGGCATCGGTTCCCCCCCCCCACACCGGGGGGGGGGAAGTTCCCACCCGGGGGGGCAAAGTTTCAAGATGGGTATCTTTCGAAAGATCTCGTCAATACCTTTAAAACGAATGGTTGAACTATAAATCTGTGATAATTTAAAACAAAGTTATCGATTTTTTTTTTACTTTTAACAAAAAAAAAAAAAAAAAAAAAAAAAAAAAACAGAAAAAAAATCGTATTTTTTTTTTTTTTTTTAAATATTGTTACTGGTTGAATATGTATTACTTTTAACAAAAAAAAAAAAAAAAAGAAAAGAAAAAAATCGTAACTTTTTTTTTTTTTTTTTTTTAAATTTTGTTACTGATTGAATATGTATATATAGGAAAATATAGAAGAATGTCTTGTGGTGGCCACAACATACTAGTTTTTAATGTAGAGAATTTATAATTTTTTAGATAATGTATTCTTTTAAAAAATCCTTTTAATATTGTGTTTAATAGGAAATCATAGCTGAAACGTAAAGCACTAAATCCTTTGAATTTTGGTATTTTTTCCTCTAATAATAATAATAATAACGATAAATATTTATAATTATGAAAAATATTATACAGAGTTATTTAAAATGTCTACTTTCCGATGTAATCTAGAAAAAATCAGACTACTATATTTTCGTAAATTTATACGTTTTGAATTATCATAAATTCATTTTTACTTTTCTTATGGTGATGTATGTATATGTTTGATAGGAATGCGTGGGCATTTAGTGACGGTCGTGTCTAAATGCTTTATTTACTTGAGCTGAAAATTAGTAAATATGTTAAATGTAACTCTTTGTATAATTTTTCTTAAGTGTAGAACTTAGTTTTTTTTTTTTTTTTTTTTTTTTTTAACAAGGACACAGAGTAGGATTGTTTTTAGAAGTATGGCATATACACTCAAAGTATTAGAGTGTATTGTAATGTTAAATAATTTAAAAGAGAATGAAACTGATGTACAGTCGGTAACAAAAGTGTCCGAACACTAGCAAAAATTCCTATCTAAAAAAAGTACACTTTATACGGTTTTGTTAAATAAATAATTGTCGAATCCTGGTCTTAGACTGACTAAGAACATGATTCGACAAGGATTTATTTAACAAAACCTTATGAAGTGTATTTTTTTTTACATAGAAATTTTTGCTAGTGTTCGGACACTTTTGTTACCGACTGTATGTTTTAGAGTTATCAGATCAGAATGATCGCCAAGTCAATGCACGGAAGAAATAGGCCACATTATGGTTCCTTGTACAAATGTACAAGCATCCCTCCTCCCCCCCCTTTTTTTTTAAATTTTATTCTAATTTACTGAACTATTTACTAATTCAAATCTGTTTAAACGACTGTAAAACTACTAAATGTTCGGAGAGTTAAATGCAGATATTTCGATTTTTTTTTTTTTTTTTCTGATCATCATTAAATTTAATATTTGCAATACTCTCATATCTCACATATTGAAATTTAATTGTTACCAAAAAAAAAAAAGTAGAAGAAAGGGAGAAACAATCACCCGTTCAAAAAGAAAAAGAGCATTAGAGGGCTCTACATTTGCTTTCGGCGGAAACCACAATTTTTATGGGAATAAAAATTGTCTTGTTGAAAATGGAAAACTTGGAAAGCTTGTTGTAAATTTGACAAAATATTGAAACTCGGTGACTATTTCATTCGGAAACATGGATATTTTCTCTATTCTTAAACGAAAGAGATTTTTCTAGGTATGAATGATAAAAAATGTTACAAACATTCTTGAATTGCATAAATTTTCTAACTGGAATTATATGTTTCTATAATTTGTGGTTTAAGAGATTATTATCGTTACAGATAATATTTGTATTTGAAATTAATCCATTTTGTTTTTCATCAATAATAAAAATGGAATATGTGTTTGAGTAAAAATAGATCAAAGTTTTGGACATATGAATCTTTAATTAACTTAAATTCTATTTGCATTGAAAATTTCAAAATATTTTTTACTTTCTCGTACCCATAAGGTAGAGAAAGTATTGTTTTTGGGTCAAATTTTCGAACGCGAGATTTTGTTATATTTACACGTTTTGAGGTCCCCTGAATACGAAAATCATGTTTTTAGCAAATGGTCTGTGTGTATGTGTGTGTGTGTCTGTCTGTTATCAGCATATCTCAAGAACAAATAGTAGCAGACATTCCAAACTTGGTATTCTAAATGTGTATCATATATAGATGCTACAGTAAGCTTTACGTTAAGATCAAGCAAATGGTTCGTGTACAGGGACAATCAAGAGAATTCTAATACATTACGTCTATGGGGGAAATTGCAGGTAAGTAGAGTTTAACGTCTATAAACTGCACTAAACCAAATGAAACGAATATATATATATATTTTTTGTAATAGAGATAGTCAACTGGGAAAAAAAAATTGTGTATGTAGGAGCCTCGCCTCACCCCCCCTGGGGGGGGGGGAAGTCCCCCCTCGAGGGGAGTAAATTTTCATGATGGGTATCTTTCAAAAGAGCTCGCCAATACCTTTAAAAGGAATGGTTGAACCATCGATCTGCGATAATTTAAAACAAAGTTATCGATTTTTTTTCACTTTTAACGAAAAAAAAAAAAAAAAAAAAATCGTTTTTTTTTTTTTTTTTTTTTTTTTAATATTGAGAATAAAATGGACTTTTTTTGGATATTTAGTGTTATACTACTTCTCTAATATGGAAATTGTCTGCATAATCATAAAAGATAATTTTTTTAAATAATAATTTTAATAAATTATTTTTTAAAAACAGAACTATTTTTTAATAACCGAATTAAATTTTATATAAATCTAGGTGCATTAATAGAACGGGGGGTTGAGGGGGGCTTTTTCCGAAGCCTAATTTGAATTGTTTAACATAGGTTTACATAACATTGTTATCTTACCTCTTATTCTCCAACCTGTATTTATAGTATTAAATTTCAGGGTAAGAGAAAGTCGTGTGAGTGACACACCAGATTATTTTTTTAATAAAAATATTAAAAATATTATCATTATCACTTTTAAATGTAATATCTTCTCTTAAAAAAAGAAAAAAAAGTAAAATTTTTTAGGATCTATTCAACTTTTTAGTTATATATATTAAAATATATATAACAAGCAGTTTTGCATCATTAAAACATTAATGTATGCATGTGTGTAAATGTCTGCAGTTGCATCTGAATTGCAGAATAAAGGGAAACGTTTTACGGATTAAATTCAAACTTTATGGTAAAGAATAATGTAACCGTTCAAATATATAACCAAACATCTTTAAGGTTATGTAAAACACGTGCTCACTTATAATTCCTGATGAAAGAAACAATCAACTATTTTAATATTGCTGCAACATTTTCCTTACAAAACTTAATATAATGCCCAAAGTTTACTATTACGATATCGATTACTTGATTATTATTTAGAAAATATTCTTGCAAATTCCCAGGGGAAAAAGAAAATGTTTATTTATATATTTAATTATTCCAGTTTTTTATCATCTGCAGAACAATAAAGCCGACATGACGATCTAAAAACCAGTTAAACGTCTCGTTTTTTCTGTTCAGTGGAGCGAGAATAAGGCCAATTATTAAGGCGTAAAGAGAAACTGCGCAGCACCTCTTATTAATAAGCTCTCATAGGTTAAATGTTAGTCTTTTCCATGCAGTTTTCGATCTTTGAAAATATTCACTTAAAAATCTTAATATATGTATGACTGCTAGTTATATTTATTTACTTAAATATGTAATTTCAAATTTAGTATTAAAAAGTTATATCACTTTAAGAAATCATTTAAAATGAAAATTTTCAGATTGAAGTTAATGTTAAGTAAAAAGAATATGAAAATAATGCTAAACACAATTATAAAAAAAAATAAATGCTCAATAATAAAATTAAACAGTGATGGCCAGTTTTAATCCCCCCCCCCACACACACACCCACACACGACACGCAGGTAGTGAGGGCGTAAAATCTTGTTGCATAGTATTTCTGCCTCAATTTTGCAACAGGGATTTCCATTCCATATTTGCTTATAGTAACTGACAGGCTCTTTAGTTTCTTACGTTGCAAATTTAAAAACTGTACCTAAATTTTTTGTTTAACTGGAGAAGAGAATATATACATATGGTGTGTTTTTGTTAATAACCGGTAACGAATAGCTTCAGTGAAATATTCAAGAGAATTTAAAAAAAGTAGCATAATAACGGTATTCGGTGATTTTGTACTCGGTGACTCAGTGAAGAAAATTTTAGAAAATATGAACTCAACGGATAATAAATAGATAATAAATTTGTACAGAAATAACCTCAGTAACACAACAGTGGATAACCTGGTTAGCTAATTTTATTTGATCTTAAGAGATATTAACTTCAATTTCTACAGTATATAAACTTTATTTTAATTTTAATAACTAAAAAACAAAGTGCTTGCATTGCTGTGCATCCACATCTATTAAACTGAAACTGAAAACAGTTAATCTAATTTGACATCTCTCACTTAATTCAACATAGTTTGGAAAAAGTTGAATGATGAAATTCCTATTTACTTTTATAGTAACAGACTAGTTAGCTTTGCCATGTAAGAGTGCGGAAATGATATATGTCTTTACTTATCCAATACAATTTTTTTATTTTTCACCGATGAGACTTGAATTGGAGCAGGAAAAGATGTCTGTTATTTTAATCTAGCAATTTTATGGTGATTGCGCATTTTGATAAGATTTTTTCAATTCTAAAACTTATAATTCCCGAAAAAATACTATACTCCTGGACTATACAACATTCCTTTCATAAAACACAACACGGCATCCACGAGTACAAAGAAAAAAAAAAAAAGTATTTACACTTTGTACAAAGCTTTTTTTGTGGTTTTCGCTCGCTGGAAAATTAAGAAACACCATAGAATTTTAGCAATTGTACTTCAGTCAATAGACTGCTAACAACTAACTACAAATCAACAACTCTTTCCATTTCAGTTCATAGCATTAGCAAAACATCTGATGATATTGTGCCAAGAATCACGACAGCTCCCTCTGTTTGATTTTTAAAATTAGGAAAGATGGTTCAATATTTAAAAGCTATTTTACATACTAGTAAGTGTATTTATTTAGCCTGTTGCAAACTGCATTTATCAATATTTGTCAATTCATTGCGGTTAGTTTCTAGGTTGGTTGGGTTGAGTTTAACTTTGCACTAGTAATGCGCAATGGGTGATTGGCGGCGGTCTGGGGACCCCCCCCCCCCCCCAAGGATGGTCCGGAGGCATACCATCATAATTTTGATCCTCCTAATTTATTGCAACTTTACAGCATAACATTCGAGTATAATTCGATTATCAACACATAGCCATGTACATCTCTCCGCTGCTGTCTTGTAAAAAGTAACATTCTTGCTAATGGCATCACAAAGCTGTAATCTATAACAGATGTGTGTCATTAAAAGAAAGTATCAACTATTATAATAGTTTTGAGAACAATATGTTTCACAGGTCAAACATGTATGAAGATTAGCGTAACAACCTTCATAAATACGTCATTTTCAAAAGATTTATGATCGCCATTACAAGCAGGAAATAAATTTATGGACCATAACCTTTTGGCAAGTATAGGGTTTCTCTTCATACACACGCTCTAAAATCTACGCTTTTGAAAAGACACTCTTAAATCATTTTGGATCAATTGAAATATCAAAGCGAACGTACCATTTTGCCGCAGCAATTTCAAATCATTTGTTCAGCAGACCGAACAAAATGTTCAGAACTTTGATTGCACCTCCTCTCGCTCCCTCCGCCCACAGACGATTGAAACCGTTCCAGCTGCTTGGATGACTTTGAAAATCATTGGAATAGAAAAATCAGAACTGAACAATTGCTTATATTTTCAACAAAAATGTAAAATTTGTCGAAGAGTATTTCACATACTTCAGAATGTAGTTACATCTATCGAGAAATGTAAAAACAGTTATAGAAAATATTTTTTTTTATAAAAAATGAATAGGGTAGGTGCACCAGTGATTGACATGCTCCAGTAATTGACATCTATCCCAAAATAATAAATAAGAAAAATAATAAAAGCATATATTTTACATTTTAGAATTTTAACATTTTATATCAAACACTGGAGCTTAGGGTGCTAAACACTGGTAAAATGAATAACTGGCAGTGTGAAAAACTGGAACATAGGGTGCCAATTACTGGTAAAAGGAAAAACTGGCAGTGTCAATTACTGGAACATTGAGTGGATGTAAAACAAAATTTCATTAAAAAAATATCTATCTATCTATCTATCTATCTATATATACATATATATATATTATAAAATGTATATATTTTAACATATATGTGGTTCTGAATGTCATTCATGCCATATGTGTTTTCTTAAGATTACTAAAAATATTTTCTGATGACTAGAACATTAAATATATCAGTGATTGCTCTAAATGTGTCAATCACTGGAGCACTTACCCTAATTTGAGAGAATTTTGTGAAATTTTTGGTATAATTTTTAAACTGTACTCTAGTGATATAGTGTGAACAAACTGGCTAATATCTATGGGTTTTCAGAAGGAATATATATATATACATATATATATATATTATAAGCGCATATATATATTTAAATCATTCAATTTTTGCAAATTATTAGCTGTGATATAATTTTTTTTTTCTTTTTTTTTTTTAATTACTGAGCACAGTTAAAAAGAAATTTTTCAGAGACTAATTACTTAAATTTTTATTTAAAAAGAAAAAGTATTTATAAAAACAACATGTATTTCTGCATATGAATAATATATACTACTTTCCTTAAGTTTTGTGCACAAAAATGTTATTTAAATATGTTTTATAGAAATATCTCTCATACAATGTAAAGTTTTAAATTTATTTTGGATATCCCTGTACACAAACCTGTCATGCTATTTATGGCATTTTCGATAAGGAACATATCATAGTGAATTTGTATAATTTATATCATTTTCGAAGCATTTTAACAATATTTTCTGAAATTAGAGCAAGGACGGACAGACAGACACTTAAGACAGACATAAGCACTTTTCAACTTTGTAGGAAAACGTTAAAAAGGCAAAGTGAAAACAACTAAAATGAAACTTGTAAAAATGTAAATGAAATATATTCTTTGCAGAAGGATATTCTATGCTTTGACCCGATAACTATAATTCAAGATAAAACGTGAGTTTAATTCTAAAATAAGGAGAATATGGCGTAATTATGAATGCTGTCGTAGTTCCGTTAAACTCGTGATGGAAATTCTCATAAGTTTATGTAAGCTTTAAATAGGTCGTCATTGTCATTTGAAAGGTTTTCTTTTCTTTTTTTTTTCTTTTTAAAATAGAGTAGTATTTAGATGTCTGGATTACAGAAATTGTTTGAAAAACGTCAAAAGTAAATTATTTAATTAATCTATTTATTTTTGAAAAAGAATTGTGAAAAATTATTTTAATTAAAGGCACTTTTAACCCGAATATACTACTACGTCAGAAACGCCAAAGAAAAATATTGGTAATGCATACAGCTGTTTCGGTAGCCTATAGCGTACCGTCTTCAGTGCAATGCAAAAATCCTTTTTGCACTGAAGACGGTACGCTATAGGCTACCGAAACAGCTGTATGCATTTCCAATATTTTTCTTTGGCGTTTCTGACGTAGTAGTTTATTCTGGTTTTAATATTCCAACGCCAAGTCTCCTGTTATTATTCACTTTTAACCATTTCATGAGCAATTTAATTACACTCATTTAATACCTAAAGGCACCAGAATTTATAAATAAAATTAGAAGAAAAAATCTGAAGTGACTCCACTCGAATTACCGATCATTAAGTAATTAACGGTTGTATAGACAAAGTAAAGTAAGAGAAGTCGTTAGATAAATAAAAGAGAATATTATTATAAGGTGTGTCGGTATTTTTCTCTATATACTATGCTGTTTAATTTAACGCTATTGTATTTCAAATAATTTGAGCCCATTAATCATAATGATAAAGAATTTCTCGCTATATCCCTGTAAAATTCTATAAGCGTTAGATTCATCAAAATATATACATTTCGTGCGACAGTGACCTATAACGTATATATAAATTTTCAGTTCAATTGGATAAGGCGTTTAGACGCTATCGCACTTGAAAAAATTTGAGCCAATAGGCCATAATGATAAAGAGTTTTTCTTTGTGTCCCTCTTCCTGTAAATAAAACCTGTAATAGATTCATCAAAATCAATAGGGTTCTTGTTACAGTCACTTTCAACATATGTATCAACTTTCAGCTCATTCGAATAAAGCATTTTAACGCTATCGTGTTCACTCACACACATACACATATACACATCATCGTAAAAATAGCAAAAATGAACTCAGGGAACTTCAAAACGTATAGATGCATCAAAATCTCAAAATCGAGTTTCTATCGTGATTACAGTACTTTCCTTCATGTTCGTAAAGTAAAAAATATGAATGACTTTTTTTTTTCCAATACATTATAAAAGTAAAATTCTATTGAAAAATTCCGGGATGAATTCTTCTAAGTAGAAAGTAACATAAAATGAAAATAACATGTCCCATCGCCTTGAAGGGATTAAGTGACTCCTTTTAGTGCCTATGTATGTGTGTGTGCGTGTGACGGAGGGGGGGGGGGGCAGAGAATTAAGTTTTTCTTGGCATTTTAGAACATATGGTTAGAAAAACGATTGCAATTTTGAATTTTTTTAAAATATATAATCAGTTATAGCATCATAATTAACTGAATGTATTCTTCTTCAATATCATATTAATAACAATTTTACTCTGTTTCTGCGCATAATTTATTTTATACAATGGTACGTTTTTTTAACCTTTGAAATGTGTGCGCGTATTTATAGCATTCCATATTTGTACACTGCAATTAACATACACAAATTTTGAAACAGTACTACTATGTTCTGAGAAACAACATAATATCGTAGCGAAAACGCAAATAATCGGAAAGTATGAACTAAATAATTTAATTTAATTCAGGGAATGCCAAACACACAGATAAAATACAATATGTATACACATCGCACTCGGGAAAAATAATAACACAACTCAAAAAATCAGTATTTGAAAAGAAAAAACAAAAATCAACTTAAAGATAACGATAAAGCATTGATTAACATTATAATAAAACTGACACTATTATCTATTAAATGGATAATTTTCGAAATAGACATATGACACTTTTTGTACACGTTGAGGCACTTCATACACATTTTTCAATGATAAACACAAAATTTTAATTTTTTGACTCATGTCACTTTTCTTGTCGGCGTGCGATACATATATATATATACATGATATTTTTTATTTTATCCCGTCTGACGTTTAAAAAGGATTTCATCATATATATATATATATATATAAGAAAATCAAGTGAAATAAAGTTATTGAATTTTTATGTTAAATATAAAAATACCGTATTTTATTTTTTGGAAAAGAAAAAACTCACAAAAAACATTTAAATTATAATGGTTAGTGCGTGCAAACATATAGAGAGCTTGGAAATACATTCTTATAAAATTTATTACAAATTATTCTCGAATTCTTTCAAATAAACAAACGACATTAAGAGAACGCTCAGTACCAAGAATGCGGCACTCTAGCATAATTGAAGAAAATATTCTCTGATACATTTCAAAATAAAAAACACAATCTACAAATTAATATAAAATTGTTGATTTTAAGGTTATCCTAAAGTTTTAGATTCCTATATAATTTTACAGTGTAAATATTTAATGTCGTATGTATCTTCTAATTTGTCTCTCTTAATTCTTATATTATTTACAAAAACTATGAAGTATTTTTTCACCAAAATATTTTTTAACGCTACTGTATATAACATAAAGAACTGGTTAATCTGTTATTATTTTCTATTAGAAGCATATCAGGATTAACATATCAAATTTTTGAAATCGGTTTGGGTTTAAATAAATTCACGTTTAGGATATAACATGCATTTCACTCCAACGGATAAATTAATTAATTTCAAATCACAGCTCCCCCGTCGAATACACTCTTCTGAATCTGATGAAGCACTGAAAAGTCATTTCCGAAATATTTTAATTAAAGAGCTAAAGTGTGCTTCCAGCATTTTGTTTCGAAGCATACACCGAACGAAAATCGTTTTAAGTGTTTATTCTCCTAGAATAACGATACAGACAGACAAACATCATTATTGGTTTGAAATGGGACTTATGGTTGAAATGAAACTTATCCGATGTATGCACATCGAAGAGGAATAACAAAATGGTTAACTCTGATGGCGTTTGTTTCACTATTAAGATTTGTGATATCCTTTAACAGGTTGTTATGATATTTCAGCACATTTTAGATATCAGCTTGAATACAATATAATTTCTTAGAGGTATTAGTGAAATGGTTACTAGGCTGCCTGTTAATCGAAATAATTTGTTTCATACATTTTTATTGACGATCAGTTCGCTGTGTTAATCAACACTTTCTTCGTTATATTTAACTGGGCATTCTGCCTGTAATAAAATGCAGTAGTGTGCTTACTTGTTTTGCCTGATGAAGGGTCGTACTCAGTTATTTCGATATAAAACATTTGTTGCGTTTTTACTCTCAGATATTAATTGTAGAATGTTATTATTATGGTGCTCATTCTACTTTTTTATACAAGAAAGAAGTAACGTAAAAAAATCTATTACTTTCTTCTATATGTAATATAGAGAAAGTATTGGATTCGTAAAAATTTTCGACCTCGGGTTTTTGATGGATTTACACGTTTTGAGAGCTGTAGAACACGATTTGACCATTTTTAGAAAATGTCTGTCTGTCTGTCTGTCTGTCTGTCTGTGTGTGTGTGTGTGTGTGTGTGTGTGTGTGTGACAAAATTTTGTGGCAACTGTATCTCAGGAACTACTATACAGAATTTCATACAAATTGGTGTGTAGTTGCACCTTGACATAATTTAGTGCCTATCAACTTTTGGTAAAAATTGTCTTACAGGTTGCGTTGCCATCCCGCTTTTTCAAAATTTTTATCATGGTGATATAGGACAAAATTTTGTATAAATGTGCATAAAGAGAATTATATTTTAGTAATCATTATGAAATTTAGAAGAATTATTTATAATAGAGATAGTCAACTGGGAAAATTTTTTTGTATGCGTAGGAGCCTCGCCACCCCCCCTGGGGGGGAAGTCACCCCTCGAGGGGAGTAAATTTTCAAGATGGGTATCTTTCGAAAGGTCTCGTCAATACCTTTAAAACGAATGGTTGAACTATAAATCTGTGATAATTTAAAACAAAGTTATCGATTTTTTTTACTTTTAACGAAAAAAAAAAAAACAGAAAAAAAAATCTTTTTTTTTTTTTTTTTTTTTTTTTAAACGAAATTTAACCAGACTTGGTATTTAGTTGGCCCCTGACATAAACTGTGGCTGATTAGATTTGGGGATCAATCGCTCAACAGGTGGCGCTGTAATCGTATTTTTTCTAAATTTTTAACATGGACAAAAGTAGTACAAAATTTCGTATAAATGTACATAATGAGAGTTATTCTTAACCTGTGATTGTGAAATTAATATGAATTATTGATAATAGTAGTAGTTAATTAGGAAAAAAATTTGGGGCATCGCTTCCCCCCCTAGGGGGAAGTACCCCCCGGGGGGGGATAAATTTTCAAGATCGGTATCTTTCGAAAGGTCTCGTCAATACCTTTAAAACGAATGGTTGAACTATAAATATGTGATAATTTAAAACAAAGTTATCGATTTTTTTTTACTTTTAACGAAAAAAAACTTTGGAAAAAAATCATATATATATATTTTTTTAATATTGTTACTGCGTGAATTTGTATAAGAAAATATAGAAGAAAGTCTTGTGGTGGCCACAACATACTAGTTTTTAATTGAAAAGAATTCGTAAATTATTCATACTGAAAACATTAAAAAAATTACATACGTAAATTCAATTAAAACCTACATCCTCTTTTTGGTTAATATCTTAAATTTGTGTGAAATTTGTCAAAATTAGTAAAATGTGTGTGTGGGGAGGAGGGGGGGGGGGAAGCACGTAAAATTTGTTTTTTAATCATAAAAATTTATGGCATATATATATGGTATAACTCTTTATGAATTATATGAATTTATTATCTATAAATATAATTTATTATATATATATATATATATATATATATGGCATGAAATTTTTTATTATGCGATGGAAATCTTAAAAGTTGATAAACACGTCTTTATGTCGATTATACGAGACTATCTGAAGTATGAAAATATGGACTCTTATCCTACTTAACACTACATTTACCATATATTTACATGTTTATACTTCAGAAACATTTTACATGTTTATACTTCAGAAACATTCTTTCATGACATGTAAGTTAAAACTAATTCTGAACGAGAAATATACACTTTTATGTTAACGTATCGTCGGCTATTTCAAGAAAAGGTCGTATCTCAAAAAATAATAAATAATCCATTTTATATATATTAGAAGCACATTTAAAGAATAAGAATAATAAAACGTTAAAACAACGATTTTTTTCCCCTTTTACAAACAGCTTTTCTTACTTGCCGTCAGTTATTTTAGGTAAATAAAACAGAATTTTCGGGCTTCAGAGTGGATTCAAAAATAGAGCTCTTTGTATTTCCAAAGAATAAAATTTTATGCACTCGGTCTGACACTCACTTCAGTGCAAAAGCTCCCCCGGAAGCCAGTCTTTTTGAGCAAAATTCCTTTGAGTGTTAACACTGCCAAAGGAATTAAATCATGCAAATTAGATGCATTTTCAAAAACATCTTCGCAAAAGTAAATGTATAGGGAAAGAAAGCAGCTAGAGTATTTGGTTTTCTTAAGCAGATTTTAATGAACATATAAAGATGGAGGCTACAAATAAATTTTTCTGACAGAATTAAAATGTATTCAGTGTGAATAAATAACCAAACATTTTCTGCCTACGGTATTAAGATATGAAAACAGTGGAATAAAAGAGAGAGAGAGAAAAAAAAAAGATATTTTTTGCTGAAATTTAATTTTTAAGGACAGTTTGTAATTAATATATATATATATATATATATATACATATATTAATGTTTGTAGCACATGTTCACGTTCTTTTAAGTACGACAAGACTGTTTTTTTCATATAGCAATTTTGCGTTGTCGCCCTTTTATTGCACTACACACTCATACAATGATATATATTTTTTAAGATTAAGATGATACAGTCGAACCTCGTTAACGTGAACACTGTTAACGTGAATTACTTTTAACATGAACTGTTTCCATAATTCCCGTTAAAATGAAGATTAGTTTAGTTATATGAAGATTACTTACTGATAACATATAAATTTTTTTTATCCCCCTTGAGATTCATGTTAACGAGGTTCGACTGTGTTTAATTTAGAAAAAATAAAATGCTCGTAAAGCATGAAATATAATGGTACTGGATAATTTAATTTAATTGGAAAAACTGCTTTAGCCATTTTCTTTCTTATATTATTTATATTATATTAAAAACACTTTAAACACACGTAAAATTAAATTTCATTTAAAAGATACGTTTAATTTTACGTGTGTTTAAAGTGTTTTTAATATAATTAACAAATGACACGTGTTCAATTAAACTCTTTTTTAGTGATAATTTATAACATTTTCTTTCTAATAAACAGAACGGAAAATATATACTATTTTACCTGGAGACATTTTGTATATTTAGACAAAAAAAAAAAAAAAAAAAGTTTTTCCCTTTTTTCTCCCTCTTGCATTAAGTTAAAAAATATTTTAAATAAAACTGAGAAAAATAGTGCTAAAGCAATCGCACAGCTTGAACCTTTTGGCGAAATTTTAAATTTGACACCGAAATATTTCAAACCTTTCTCGACAAGTTGTTTACTTACACAATTGCGATACTAATTCATCACCAAAATGACAACAAAAAATATAAAAACCACCGTTGGGCTCCTATGCTAAATCAATATCAAAGTAATTTTAAAAATGAATATAGAAACCGATGCTAGTGAAAGAAATACAGTTGCTGCATGTCATTATATGGAAGAATAGATTGAAATAAGTCCTGTCATACTAAATTAAATTCTGCTTACAAAGAATGTAAGCAGTTTTTTTTTTTTTTTTAATTTACTTTAATTTATTTTATTATTTTACAGAGAAAGGACAATGATCATATCTAACAATTATTAAAACAAGCATTTCTGTTTTCCAAAGGAATATTCCTTCTTCAACAAGCTTAAAAAAAATGATATTGAGATTTTTTTTTTTTTTTTCATATTCTATGTGGAAAGAATATTTTTTAAGCGTAAATCTCTAAAATTTAATTTTAAGAATGTTCTCTGGTACATGAACTTGTCTTCCATATAGTCATGCTATAATTTTAGTGATATTTAAGCTTGATACAAAATATACAAATAAACTAATTTTGTAGACATTATATTTTAGTAACAGTTTTTTTCAGTTATTATCGGTTATCTTAGATACACAAACTAAAATTCTTTATGTTGAGTGATTTGTATTTTCACACACCAGAACTTTTATGTTTCATCTCTTTCTTAAATGTAGAAGTTTCTGGAAAAGGTTGCCTTTAAAATTTCTTTGAAAATTACTTAAAACATAGTAATGAATTATGCAAAAATGAATATAGTGCATTTTAAAAATAGCTTTTTATATATAAATGCGGTCAAAATTTGGTAGATCGTTTACATATTTTTAAACCTTTTTTTAACAAGCAATAAAAAATAAAGGAATGAACATTATGTTTAACTATAATAAAGAAATAACCGTCAGGGGTAGTTCTGGATTTTATCTACATCTAGCTAGGGCCATCTTGCAAACATGGAATATTCCAGTTAAAAAAATTTAAGAGGGCTATCCAGACCTAAGACCCTAGCTTTGCTAATCGGTCCTCCATACAACCTGAGAGGAATAATGACATTGAAGTTTTACAATGATTAAAATATTTCATACTATAGGTAGGCTGACCATATGTCCTCGAATCTCGAGGACAAAACTACCTTCGTCCCCCAAAAATTACAACACATTTGGGGACGCCAGTTATAAAGTTATTAATGTTTTATTATAGTAATTTAATATATGTACAATAAATGAACTGAAATACGTTATTGTAGGTGTTTTACCTATAAAAAATTACTAAAATTTTACAATTTAAGGTGATTTAATTATTTTTTTTATTTTTTGTCCTCGAAATTCGAGGACACCGCCATCTTTGTCCCCAAATTCAATGAAAAGAATATGGTCACTCTAACTATAGAAGACTTTGTCCGCTGCGTTAGTCACTATATTTAATGCTTTTTTTTTTTAAATAAATAATTGAAACATTTAAATAAATATATTTTGATTGGCGGAAATCAAAGGGAAAAACATATTAGTGCATTTGATTAATTGAAATTTATAATAATAATAATAATAAATAATAAAATAAAATATATTATGACGCCAGTTTTATAAAAAAAAATTTTGATGGTTTAACTTTTTATTATTATTATTCACGTGTAGAGAAACGTTTCTTTTTATTCTAATAAATAAGTAAATAAATAAAAAGCTGTGAGAATTTTATTTTTCTTGGCATCATCTTGAAATTACAACTCAAAGAAAAATTTTCGGAAAAAACACAAATAATCGCATAAAACATAAAATTTTTAAAAACCATATAGGAATATCGAAAATCCAGAGGTATATGTTACAAATCTGAGCATATTCCTTTATCTAGGAAAAAAATAGATAAACAAATAAAACTATACGTGTCATAGTTTTTTCTATGCATCGCAAACGGACAGACATACTTTTTTTATTAGTATAGATTGTTTATATATATATATACGTGTCCCATAAGTCTGTAGACATTTTAAAAATTCATAACTATTGAATGAATGGACAGAATTAAACGCGGTTTGCGAAAAAATCATTCTCGTGAAGGGGGATTTTTTTTTGGTAAAGAAAAAATAATATTTAAGCTATTTACCGATAGAGGGCGCTGTGTGTGACCAGATCACACATTTTCATGAAAAACTGTACGTATTCGCATGCAAATGTTTCCAGGCATATTAATCCTATTATATGTGTCCGTCGTCACCACAAATTACAGTTTACAAACGAGTTCTAACACTGCTAACTGCGGATTCCGTCGGAGGTTCTTACCTGAGGGAAAACATCTTCTCCAATAACGCTTTATCCGCCAAGTTAGCATCGCAATTAAAACTTCATCACAAGTAGGAGGCAAAATAAGAAATAAATTAATCGCAAAATTGTGCAATTTATAGGACTTTCATTTGCTTATTTTTCTTTCACATCCGTGCGAAAAATTTAACTATTTGTCTAACCATCGTCGACAAAAAATTTAACCCTTTAAGCGTTAAGCCCGTCTTTTTCCGTCATGCTTAGTCGAAATAAAAGGCTGGTGTGACTAAATTTTGAAATATATGTAGCTTTTTTTTTGAGAAAATAAAATTAATAAATATCTGTGGCGTGTAGTACCAAATTTTCATATTTATACTGTGCATAGTAGTAATTTTATGAATCATTAAATATATATACTGTAAAACGGCTAACGCTGAAAGGGTTTTCTATACTTTTTCTTCCCCTCCCCCCCCTAAAAAAAAAAAAAAAAAAAAAAAACAGAAGGTCCTAGAGAATGATTTTTTTCGCAAACCGCATTCAATCTATCAATTCATTCAATAGTTGATAATTCATAATGAATTTTTAAAATGTCTACAAACCTATAGGACAAAGACAACCGATATATATATATATATATATATATATATATTAAGTTGTCTATCATTTATATATATATTATATATATATACATTTGGAATTTTAAGTGTCGAAAAAAGTTACATGACTATTCTGTTGCCATTTTTTGCAATTATATTGGTTATTTTTCATAGATATGAGGAAGTCATGCTGCGGGAAAGAAAGATACTGAAAGCCATGCGGGTATAAGAGAACGTCTCTAATATCAATGCATTTATAAAGTTTAGAGGCATAAATACCAAATACTTATTATTTTTTAATATTTTTCACTAAAATATTATTATATAACACTTTTCTTAGGTGTCTCATGTGACATATTAACTAATTTATCGCATATTAAACATCAGAATAATATTTAAATATGTTCATTATTAAAAAAACATGCCAAAAATAAAATAAAATAAATAAATAAAAGAAGAGGAACTACTTTGGAGCCTGAAATAATACCTGAAATTTTTAGATAGTACATGGATATGAAAGGAGGTTATTTTGAATAGAGAGTAAGAAATAGATTACTCTGATACGCGTAATCTTGTAGGAAAACCAATAATAATTCATTACATTTTAAGACAACAAGTTTCACTGAAAAGTAAATAGATACGGAAAATGAATTTTTGATTCCTGACGAGAAAATTGAAGCCAATTGGAAACTATAGGGAGCTTATTGATCCATCAGTAGAAGCTTCGAAATTTTGCTGTATAAATATCAAACATTGATATTAGTATGTTTTCATTAAGTGCTTCAAGCATTGTTTAAAATAATAATAGTAATATTCAATGATATTGAAGATGATGATGATAGTACTAATAACAAAAGGTAAAAAACAAAAATAAAATAAATATAAAATAAGCTGCCTGTACATATTTTGATTTATGGATATGTGTTTTGGTGTCCGTAAGTATGTAGTAATCCTTTTCAAATTGTTAGTGTGTGTAATGACTATACCCCCCTCCCCCCCCCCCACCAAAAAAAAAAAAAAGTAAATAAAAAAATAAATAAAATAAAACTATTTGTGTGTTAATTTAACTGAGCAATATAAATCTTTGTAAGATTGAGTTTGTTAAATGATTTCTTTAAAAAGAGCGTAAAGTGTAACGTTGGGCTTTTATAACGTAACATGTAAAGTATAAAATAACGCGGATTTCAGATAGTACCCTAGTTCAATGTAGCATCTACAGCCGGTAACAAAAGTCTCCGAACACTAGCAAAAATTCCTATGTAAAAAAAGTACACTTAATATAGTTTTGTTAAATAAATCCTTGTCGAATCCTGTTCTTAGTCAGTCTAAAAACAGGATTCGACGAGAATTTATTTAACAAAACTGTATTAAGTGCACCTTTTTTATGTAGGAATTTTTGCTAGTGTTCGGAGACTTTTGTTACCGACTGTATGTTAAGAATAACGAAACACCGAAGAATTCATGTACATATGAAAAACAAGTGTTAGTGAAGGCATATGGTTGTTTTGGGGAGAAAAATTGTGATATTGAAAGCATGTTTAAAATTTATAATATTTCAAATTATGAAATAAGAAGAATTATTAAAGGTTAATTAAATCAAATAATATATAAATAAATCTTCTCATTTATTATCAATCATCTGAAACTAGAATCCTTTGTACTTAAATATTACTTAAATGTAGACATTTCCATAGACTAAACGATTCTGGTTAAAATCTAATATTCACGTAAGTGTGTAAAAGCTCCCGAAAACGCCAGTCTTTTAAATCAAATTCTTTTCAACGTTAGCATTACAAGAGAAATTAAGTCATGCAAATAAAAATGAGTTTTAAAAATTTCTTTTCAAAAGTAAATGTTGTGAAAACGGTGATGTATACAATTTTCTTAAGCATCTTGTTATAACGAGCAGAATTTAAAATGCGAAACTGGATGGGATGCTACATGAAAGCTTTTATAAATTTTTAAATTAATGATGTGGATAAAGGTATGTAGGAGTTGTGAAATTGTTTTTAAAAGCACGTGAAAACAATAATAAAATAATGTTTTCTTTTGATTTAAGTTTAATAAATAAAAATTAATATTTATTGAGTTATAAAGCATAAATTTTGATTTTCAGATTTTTCATTTAAGGTATCTGTTTACGTTCAGAACAGTTTTTTGCAAAAACACAGAATATGGTTTAAATATACACTTTTTTTGTTAAAATGCGAAATTTTGAAAACATATAATTTTCACAAATATTCCATAAATTTTTAAAAAAATGGGTTAATTTGTATAGAAATTAAGCAAAATTTTACATTTACGCCAGATGCTCTAAATTCTATTTAACTCAAAATATTTTAAATTCCTTTTTACTGCATATTACTATGACACTTACCTGTGCAATGAACTAAAATGTTTGTGATATTCCTTAAATTCACTGAAATATATCAAATCACACAGAAAAATACTTTTTCTTTAAAAAATTTCATTATTTTACATATAAGCCTGTATAATCATCAAGTTTATACATAGGGCTTAATTTTTAGTTCAAAGCATAAAAAGAATTGATAAAATACTGTAGAAAAATTTTATCAAATTATCTTTAAAACTTTTGAAGTAATCAGATTTATCGCATACACTAATCATTAAAAATGTAGTTTCTCAGAAAATTCCTTTAAAGATTTTGCTTTAAACAAACACTAAGTATATACTATTCATTTTCTACATTTAAAATTCTCCACATTTATATGTCACTTCTTCGCTAATTGTAAGTAATTTCGATTGGCTTTATAATAATTGTTGTATAAATAAGTAATTTTGATTAATAATTAAGTAATTAATTAAATAATTTTGATTTAAGTAATTTGACTATAATTGCGGTTCTAACTATCGTACAAACAAAATTAAAGGTGTTTTGGAAACCTAAAAGATTCCTCTATAAAACAGAACAATAAACAGAAATTCGAATTTTTCTTCAAAAATAACAATTTTAACGTAGACACATAGAACCTTAAAGCTAGAAAACGACTTTGTGATGTTTGAAGTTTTGACTTCAAAAATTGGCTACCGACTAAGCAATTTAGCGCGAAATATTTTATTCCGGTTAAACTTGTTCGGGTTTTTACAGTTAATCTTCCGTAGTAGAGTCCATTTCATGAGTTAGTGTAAATATAGTCTTGCTAAAGTATATTTCTTAAAATCTTTTTTTGATAACACGAAATTTCGTGCGTATTAATTTGTTGTACAATACACATTGCAGTTTCGTAACACTTTTAGAAATTATTTTTATAAAAACACACGTGTATACAAATCTGCTGTTTTGAATAAAATTATTTTAAAATGAACGTGACATGTAACGTTGATGAAGATAACTAAAGTCCTTTTTCATATAAAATTTGTATTTCATATAAAAGAAATCTTAGAAGAAAAACACATATTTAATGGTTCTTCATAATTTTTAAGGAAAATGACTAGTTAGAAGCATTTTGCATCAAAAGCTTAACAAAGTTGGAAAATTATTAATTTACCAACTAATATATTGGTGCTAATTATAATGCATTATAATGTAAATATACAACTAATATGTGCTAATTATATTAGCACACATAATATCAATTGTTTAATAATGTTTTACACCATTTTAATAGATTTTTTTTTTTTTTTTACATGAAAACTTTTTTAAATATTTTTTTATTTCTGCTATAGATAAACACTTTCTTTTTACAGTTCCCGCCGCTTATTAAAATCGCATTCGTTCTGAGTCAAAGTGATTTTATTAAGCGGCTGATTTTTATATTCGGCGAAAGTTCCTGCACTTAAGGAAAAGGTATTACTTCCCTGAATTTGGAAAGAAACTTCAAAAGGTGACGAATAATGGAATTAGTAAACAATAATAATTAATTTTTGATAGATAATTAATTAATTGTTTCTTCGATATAAATAAATCAAACGTATTCCAAGTTCCCATGTACTTTCGTTTGAGGAAAATCATCATTATTTTACCAAAAGTTCACGTTGTTCTTATAAATTTAAAATCTTTTCGTTTAAACCTCATGAATTACAGTAATTTTAGAATAAGAACTAGAAATTGCCTTTTAGTATTTAGAAATTTAAAAAATATATCATTTCAAATCCAATTCGTAACTTATTACAGCGTTTTGAAGAATACGTTCCTTGAAATTGTTACGGAAATAAGTGATGGGGCGTGTTTAATTTGTAACTGTGCTGCAAGTGTAAAATCTTCGACAATGATCGATAACGGAGGGATTGTTGTTCTTTAATTTATTTTCTTATTAAAAAAAAAAAGAAAGAAAGAAAAGAAAAGAAAAGAAAAAAGAAAAAAAATCACAGTGTAAAATTTTTTTTAATGTATATTTTTGGCTGCTGAGGTGATATTTTTGAGTTTATTAACCGGCGATGCTGATTTTATTAAGCGGCGGCTTCAAAAGTAATTTATATTGATTTAATTCCAGTCCTGGTAATTTGATCAGATTAAGCGGCTGATTAACCAGTGAATTTATTCAGCGGCGGTTGCTGTATTATATTTTAGGTTTACTGATATCATTTGAACATTAAGGGCATTTAGTTATCAATTAAAAATTCAGTTATAAAGTCAAAATTCTTTATTTTAAAATTTTTCTTTTGTAAACATTTGTACTTATTGAAACAAATAATAACAAATGTATCTCTATTCATTGTACAGCATACAAGAAATAACTTCCTTTTAACAATGATTTTGTAAAAAAAAGGAACATTTAAACATTTCCCTTCTTTTCTCTAGATAACACACATTCCTTTTCAAACAATCTGAAATCTAACTGTCATCAATCGAGGCGTTAAGATGTTATTTAGTTAACTATCGGACAAAGAAAAGCACTGCATTTCGGAAGACGGTTTTCATCGTTAACTGAATTAAGAATTGTAGTGAATGCTAATGAACAAGGAATACGTTTTATATTCATTTATTGGGACTCCGGGCTGTTTATTCAGTTCGATCGAAGAAAAATAAAGCTTACCGTGATAATAATACTGGTAATGAATATTAATCTTAATTCTTTTTTGTGTGGTGAATTTGTGACTAGGGTATATTGTAAATGGGATCAAATTCATCTAAAATGCCTGTTGGTTATTTTGATTTGGTGACATATGAAAGGCAACGGAGGGTCAAAATGCGTTTGTTTTAAAAAGCGTGACGAAATTTTAAATGACTATAAGAAGAAGTTTCGAAAGCATTTATTTAAAAATTTGTTTTTCTTTTCTTAGAAATGCTTTTATTTACCCTAAAAAGAAGTTTTTAATATGGTGAGGCTTTTAAAAGCTTTATAGTAAAATGCCCAGAAAAACTCTTGTTGAATAATGAATAATAAAAAAAACATAAATTGTAAATGCTCACAATAGTTATTTCGGGTCGAAATAATTAAGTATTACCCTAATGTTAAAGAGCAAACAAAAACAAAAAAGTATGCGGTTACACGTAGATTATTACCACTTTCCAATTTTACATACTTAACCTTCAATGTACTTCGTTTACGTGAGAATACAACGGACAAACATGAGGACAGACAAACTAACTAAATTCATAATCACTCTTATTATTGTTGGAAAGTGCTGAAAACGCTAAACATAAGCAGAATATTCCACCAATTTTCATTTATAGACATTAATGTATCTAATTTTTTAATTTGTATAGCTTTGTAAATTTTAACACTAAACATACTATCCCTAACAATACACTTGTCCACAATACACCCTAAGATATCCACAGGATGTCCATAGACGTCCTTTTCATCCATAGGACATCCTGAGGATGACATTTGGAGAACATGTGCTGTTAGGATATCTACTACATAAAACATTTCTTTTAGTATATAAATAATAAATGTCAATTTTAATGATTTGTATTGTACAAAGTTATTTATATACCTTTTAAAAATGTCTCCCATAAAACGCAATGGAATGGCATTCTTTTGAGTGTCCAGAAAGACAAGACAGACTGATTCAAATCATGATGACTTTAAACATTGCTATAAGGTGTAAAAAATGCTTTAAAAAATCAAAAACGCTGTTACAGAAATTTCCGATTATAGTTCTTAATATATCTGGATATTTTTGTGTGGCCCTGTAAATCTTATTGCTAATTCTTCTATATTCAATAGAGCACACTTTTTTGTGCATATGAATAACATATTTCAATTTTATTAAGATTTGTGAAAAGTAAAATTATTAAAATTTGGTTTATGGAAATACCTCTCACAGAACGCAATCCTTTGGAATAGTTTCGGATGTCCCTGTACACAAACCAGTGGTGGTATTGCTCCATTTTCTATACAAAACATACGATAGGGAACTTGAGTAACATATTTTAATTTCATTATGATTTGTGCAAAATATAGATATTAAAATATGGTTTATTGAAATACCTCTCATAGAACGCAATGTTTTAGAAAACTTGCAAATGTCCCTGTGTATAAAGCAATGATCTCATACTAAACAAACCGACGTTATACTTTTCAGTTTTTTGGAAAGTGTTTGAAAGCAGGCACGAATTCATTAGGAAAGCAGTAACGGATAAGTTCTATGCAAGTGCCAATATTTAAAAATGAATGAAAAATGGACAATGCAAAGAACTTCCATCATGCCTACTTGTTTTTCGTCGGATGAAGGGTTTCAGTTAATCATTTTATCCCGAAACAATTACGTGTTTTTGGCTTTCATGATATCTGCCTAAAAAGTTTTTATTTATCATTAATTTAAAATAATGTGAAGAACCCATACGTTCCTTTTACTTTATTTTGTTTTATGAAAATGTAAATCTCAGTAAATATATACAGGCATAGCTAATAAATTTTTGTTTAGCACATTGCAGAAACAATTATTTTCTCACGCACTAGAGAAGGGATGATATAGTATTCCCATAGTCGATTCCTAACTCGAGACTTTTATAAACCTATATTTACGAAAGAATTTTTAGTGTGTTCACTCTCCCTCTTTTTTTTTTTTTTTTTTTTTTTTTTAACAAAATCGATGGAGGCACTTGTGATAGATCATAAATCAAAGTATTGACTTTTTAACACATATATTTAAAGGAATGTCAAGCTCGATCAATAGGCTTGCAATCCATAAGTCAGATTATCTTTTTTTTTTTTTTTTTTTCGTATAATAAAGAAAATGGTACGGTTTTAAAACTAAAATTAAAAAAAATAAAAAGAACGACGTCTTTCATAATTAAAAGTTATTTCAAAATCGAACATCTTAAAAAAAAAAAATAAGACGATTCTAAGTTTTTTTTTTTTTTTTTTTTTTTTTTTTTCTCCGTTATTGACTATAACAATTTTTCTTTCTTTTTTCCTTCCTCCTTTTATTCTTTCTTAAAAAAAAAAATCCTTTTATTCATTTAATTTCTCAAGATATATCATTTTAAATTTTGTCCCAAGGTTTCCATGTCTCTCCCCTGCCTTAAGGAATTTTTCAATTATTTTAGAGAATAAGAGAGAATTTTTAGACTGGTGCTTAACGAACACTATTTATTCCCATCATTTTGTTGGATTCATAGCGTGATTTGAAAATATTTAATTCACCGAGTGTTTCTATCATAATTTTAAAGTTTTAAACTAAAGTGTGTAACATACATTTTATGCTTTCACTCTCCTAAAAAACATTTTATTACATTATAACCAGATAATTATAGATTATAGTATTGTTATTTTTTAAAAGTAGAATATATGTTTAATTAAAAAAAAAGTTGAGGCTACATTTCCATGGAATAACCTCATGTATTAAATAAAATATATTCACAAAATTTGTGTAAATTTACTACAGTATTGACCGGGAAAGGATAACATTCAAGAAATATCTAGAAATCATATTGCAAAAAAAGTAGGGCTTATCTAAATAAACAGTTAAAGGTTTTTAATAAAACTCGTATTTAAAACCCATTCTTTTTCTGATCAATTTTATTAAGTGTATACTACTGGCTCCGAATCATTTAACAATTATCGCGAGTTTGTTTCTAGAATTTCTGAAATGTCGAGAATGAATTGCATTTACTCAATTGTTAGATAAAGTTGAATTTCCAATTCACATCATACAGTGAAAACTAATTGAATTTCCCTTTGCCATGTCATTTGTTTTTGTGAACGTGAGATTCAGACCAGAGTAATGTCAAAATTTGAGTATAGCGGGGTTTGGAAGGAGGGGGGGGGGGGGGCATTCACATCATTATTCATTAGTGTGGCTCGAATAACCGACAATAAAGGGTAACGAATTTTGCATGCGAGTGTAAAATGGCTGGCATGATCAATGTTACCTCCCTTAAAAGCGCCCTAAATTGGAAAAGGGAAATGAAATGTATGGTTCCTAGGATTTATGATTGGAAAATAAATTTTATTTTTATATAACTCTTTTAAAATAAAAATTTAAAGGATAATTTTATTTTAGCTTAGCTATAGTTTTTCATTTAGCTTAGTTATATGTGATCTGTATTTATTATGCAGTGTTTTCTCCCCCTTAAGGACGAGAGGATTATTTCTTTCAGACAGTCATCATCGCTCCACCTCCCTCCCCCCCCCCCTAAAAATATAAATAAATAAAGTAAACTAAAGTAAAAAATAAAGAAAGAACTTCATCATCTTTTTTTTTGCTGTGGACTAACTCGAATTAAAAAGGGAGTCCTACAAAACCTAGTTAAAAATAAATAAATAAATAAATAGGCCTTTCGTTCTAAATTAACACCGGTTTATGATATAATTTTAATTGTGTCCTTTCTTTCTTTTTCCTTTTCCTTTTCCTATCATTTTCCTTTTATTTATTTATTTTTTTATAAACAAGCATTTTTTACCTTTTAAAGTAACATATATCTCCAAGCATAATGAGTAAATACAGAGCAGTATTTTAATCATAATTATTTTAAAATTTGTTTTAGAAAATCTTTTAAAATAACAACTGAATAAAATAAATAAATAACCCGAAACTAAGTATTCCAAGTTTATTTAAAAGCTAGTAATAAAATAATAATAATAATAATAAAGGAAAGAAAGAAAAGAAAAGAATTGATCTCCCTCTATAAATTTAAATAATATACTCTTATATAATGCAGTTGTTTAAAGTAAAATAAATGTCACTTGCTTATTTTTTCCCGTTCTTATTTATACCTCTTTGTTATTCCTTCTCTACTACCGTTATTCGGTAACAGTTGAATTATTCCTTTTCAGCTTTAATACTTCTATTGAATTTCTTTCTTTTTCTATTGTAAAAATTGTAAAAGAAAAAGAAGTTTCTAAAAAGAAAATCAATGAACCATCTGAGGTAGAAATTCATTGTGGTGTAGTACATAAAAATTTGCGGATTTGTTTACAATTTTGATCAGTGGCTTTTTGAAAGATGAAATAAAATGGGAGAAAGAATTTAAGAGGTTCGTTTAATTTAAGAGTCTATTTAATAGAAAATAAATCCGCTGAAAAACACTAAAAAAGCATTCAAAAAGTAGTTATTGAATTGGAATATATATGAACACTAGTAAGTACAAAACTTTGATACACCATAAAATACAAGAATTCGCAACAATTCTTTTGGGTCGGCATTGCCGCTTTGTATGCATTGCAGCACACGTGCCTATTTTGTTCTCCTGACGAAGGGTCGTGTTTTCTTTCGACCCGAAACAATTGTTGCGAGTTCTTGCATTTTACGGTGTTTATTTAAAATTTTGTTGTGGTGCTTTATATATATATTATACAATTTTTTATAATATATGGACACTGTATTTCGTAATTAAATTTTTGGATTATAAAATATTATATATAAACCGTTAGAAAATATATTTATATCTATTAAATCACATCTCATAAAGAGATATTTAAAACCACGTGTCATTGTATAAATTAGTTAAAAATACCACTTTTAAACACGTAAATATTTTTATTAAAAACTATACTTTCATTAAAAACATTATAAAAATTTTACAAATATATTTAGTCTAAGCTTTTCGCCCACCTTATCTGAGCATCATCAGGACATATTAAAAACAGAAGCTTGACAAATGCAGCACGAGCCATTCATTATATAATAAAAAGTACAGTACAGTTACAATTAATTTCGATCAGTCTTTAAGTTACAAAAGAATCTTTTATTAATTGAAACTTTTTAGGAAAGTTTGTTGAAGTTTTTTCCATACAGCATGTTGCTCTATGATGACCCTAAAAAGTTTCAACTATTGTAATAAAAGATTCTTTTGTAACTTAAGGACTGATCGAAATTAACTGTAACTGTACTGTGACTTTTTATTATATAATGAATGCCTCGTGCTGAATTTGTCAAACTTCTGTTTTTAATATGTCCTGATGATGCCCAGATAAGCTGAGCGAAAAGTTTAGACTAAATATATTTGTAAAATTTTTATAATGTTTTTAATGAAAGTATAGTTTTTAATAAAAATATTTACGTGTTTAAAAGTGGTATTTTAAACTAATATTTATATCTGTTATTCATTTATAATATTAAATCTAATCAGCGCAGCAAGTAAAACATTTTTTTTTTTTTATTATTGCTGTTTTTAATAATAACATATATATGTAAATATCCAACAATGATAATTTAAGGCATATTATGCCAAAGGTTTTAAGAAATTAAATGTACACGAATCATTGGATAATTGGATCAGCAGCTTTTATGTATTAAAACCCTTAAATGCCGAGTGTTGCCTTTCGGCAACATACCCAGTTTAGTCTTCTAAAATATTATTAGAATAATATTGAAGATCTAATGCCTTAAGTTTGCCGATTGGCAACAAATTGCTTTTCAGCAGTAAACCACAGTTAAAATAAACTATGATTTTTAAAAGTATTTTTCACGTGATTTTATTTAATAGAGGAAAGAAGCAAAACATTTTTAAATTGATTTTAAAATAATCAGGTATTTAAGAGTTAAATCACAAGGGACAAAATTTAAATCGCTAAACTCATTATTTATTTATATAAATTAGTCGCCTAAATGACTTTAAAATCTTTACTTATAAATCTTTAAAAATACTTTACTTTAATTATACTACTTTTATGTAATATTCACTTCTTCGCATTTTAAGTAGTCATAGTAGTCACAATATAATTTATTATTATTATTTTAATATTCAAAAAAGTCTGTAGTACTATAAAACGAGATTCTGTCACCTTCTTTGGTTGTATTTATTATTATTAATTTCATTCTATAGTTGATCCTTCGAGTTTGATCTAGAGTCCTGCATCGGGTCGAGTACGGTTCGAACTAACATTAATTATTGACCGCGGGTAAAACGCGAGTCTACCCGCAAAGTATTTTTCTCCAAATAATTTTTATGTTGCTTTTTTTTTTTTAATATAATCTTTTAAATGCAGAGACTGGGTGACATTCTCTTCCTTCATAGCAGTTTAAAGCAACAAGACTCATGACGTAAGTTTAATTCGTTAAACGGAAATGCGTAAATTAATACTTGACGTTTTCAAAATGTTATATATGAGAAAATTATTTGTCTTCCAACGAATATTTCTTCATTATTTTACTTTTTTTATTTACTGTGAATGTTTAAAACAATTTTTTTTTTTTTTTTTTTTTTTTTAATAAGTTTAAGACACGAGAGATTTTGTAATATTATAGATTAAGTTTTGCTTATAATTAGATTAGTTATTTTTAATATAATTTTAATTATTCACTAGTTTTTTTTTCTTTCTTTTTTTTTTTTTTTTATAATTATATACTTGTAATATTTATTCACTGAATTAATTAATTCTCAGAGAGATATATTCAATAACATATAACTGTATTTAGTGAAACAGATTTTTAATTTAGTTTCTTATAATACTTTTCTTGCATGTCACTTGCGGGTTGAAAGTCTTCCTACAGGTCGGGTGCGGGTCAAGTTTACTCGACCCGCGCAGGACACTAGTTTGATCATTTGAATAGGAAATAATTTCAACACACAAAAAATGCATAATAATTATAATAAACACTCCAGTATAAATGGTATTTTTTCGACTCAAAATCTCTCTCTCTTGCTCTCAAATGACGTGGAAATGACACTCACATGCTTTTCACACTGAGGTAGATTTCACAACTCGAAGATACCATTAAATAATGAACATATTCCAAATTGTTTGTAAAGTTGGTTGAAGATTCTTTAGAAAATGCATTTTAAATATTTTAATTATTAAATGTAATACAATCATTTGAAAAAAAAAAAAAAAAAAAAAAAAAATATATATATATATATATATATATTATTTTTACAAAAGCTTTCATTATTAAAATTTTCTTAATGGAATGTTTTCGCTACCATAAATCATGAAAATATGTCTCTACATAATTGTCTCTAAAGAGACAGTAAAATTAATGGACAAAGAGCTGAACTTAACAACAGATTCGCTGGCGCCACATCCGAAACTATTTAGCATAATTTTGTTGGCAAATATGCAATAATTACTAAAATAAGCGTCTTTTTAAGTTGAGTTTGTAATCGTTTGTTATATATGATATTATATTTCATCCATACTAAACTGCTTTATTATTATTATTATTATTTATAAAAATATCTTTGTTGCCTCTAAAATAAAAATAAAAAATGAAAATATTAATTAAAGAATAAAGTTGATTACAGAAATGAATAGTAATTTAAATCCTTTAATTTATACTTAAATTCATATTAACTCATTAAGTCTAGAATATACCTGAATTCAATTGCATTTGATAACTGAAGAATATATAATATAATATGTAAAAATAAATATACGTAATACATATAATGATACATCCTTATAAAATTCTCATAATAATAATTAAAGAAAGAAAACATAATTTAGAGTTACTATTCATTATGAAAACCAAATTATTTATTTATTTGTTTAAAAAATATTTAAAAGTAATTAAACAGAATATTTTTGTATTTTGCCGTATCTTTTTTTTTTACCTCTATGTACCAATGGTACAATAAAGTACAATCTCGTTTTCTCCCCATTAATTACTATGATGAAGTAACATAAATAAATTTTATTGTTTATATTTTTTAAAATCTCATTTCGAATAACTTAAACACTATTCTTGCCCCTTAATTAAAAAATTACACTCTTATTGCCTCTTGTATTACAGAATTTCATGATGAACGTGTGCGCTTAATAGTTGCTTTCTTATTCACACATCACACATAACCATTTTTCTTTTTATGTATTCTCCTAATACGGTCGAACTTTATTAGCGTGAGCACGCTTTTAATATGAACTGTTTCTACAATCCCCCATCAAAAATGAAGATTAGTTTCTGAGTTACTGATAGCATGAACTACTGATAACGTGAACAAAGTTTTTATTCCCCTTGAAATTCACGTTAATGAGGTTCGACTGTATTTTAAATTCCTCATAAGCAAGCATTTTTTGCTTTTGTATCGTATTATGGGAAAGCTAACTATCAATGTATTAATTATTATATCAATCATTTTCTTAAAAGAATTTTAGCCTGTTCTTACTAAACAGCCTTTGAAAATTGTGTCAAATGTTACTTGTTACAACAAATTATTATCTATTATCTATTCAAAGAGTACGGGACAAAGGAAATATTTCTCTCTGTGGGAAATTTTGCTAAGAAACAATTTATATTTATTCGGTTTAGAAGAAAATAGTCTTCAACCTGAATATAAATGTCGTATTTATATTTAAAAAATAAATAAAAATAAACTATTGTGCATGAACATTCACATTCTTTTATACATTAGTAACAAAAAAAAAAACTGTATACATATTTATAACAATCTTCAAATGGGTGTCTTAATTTTAAATGTTAAATATGCTCTTACTCATCCGATACCGCATTCAATAATCTAAAAATTGCTTTTTTCTTTTCTAGCAGCAGCATGCCCCTTTCTATATCTGTAGAAATTTGAAGACTCTTCTGTTTAATAAATTGCATTTCTAATTTTCAATGCACTAAAATTTCTATACAGCATCTCCATAGCCAAGGCGGAGAGGGAGGGGTCAGGGGTTCAAAACCCTCCGAAATTTTCCAGACTTGTCGAAAATTTTTGAGTTATATTTCATTTTTATCACTCAACATTTATATACTAAAGTTTGAATCCCTTCCAAAAAAAATTTCTGTGTACGGCCTTGCTATACTTCGAACATCTTCCGAAGGATAGAGTTTGTTCGCTGTTGAGATTAGATGAAGTATCTAAAGGGTTCACAATGGAAACTGAAACATTTTTCATTAAATAGAGGCATGTGCTATTTAAGGTTGTTCAATATGGATGTTTACAGCACCTTTTCCTTCTATATTAGTCTAATTAGAACATTTGTTGGTAAATTTTAGTTTTTAGAAGAGTATGAAGCCCTACCAACTTTGATAATTTTTATTAGTTTTTCACTCACTCTGACATGAACTCAGCTATGAAATGTGAGTGCGACATTGCGGTAACATTTTTATTAAAATTAATGTGTGGTATTTTTATACAAAATTACCCTCACAGCGGCATTCTTCCTATGGCAATCCTTCCACAGAGTTTTGAACGACGATTTTATCCAAAACATAAGAATGATTATTATTTGATTACTATAATGACAATACTGATAATAATTATTTAAAATAAAACTTACCTTCCTTTATCTCTTCTTTTTATCTCCATCTCCAGAAATAAACATTGTCATTCATTGTAAGATTTCTGTCCTCATTAATCCGTACGTGTTTTGCTAAGTTTTTCGCTCATTAGTCCGTCGATAAGTATTAGTCTTTGTAACTCAATAACAAGTTCATCTTGCCGATGACATTCATCAAACTTGCTTTCGATTGTTTAAACTTCCTCTAAAATAAAATCCAAAAGCTGTTGCTGGTTTTTCGAAACACGTGACTTCACACAGCTTGTTCGATTTCCTGTCAGCACGCGGCACATCAAAATGCAAGTGAAGGATGTTGCTGGTTTGTTTTTGTTGTTAGTGTATTTGCAGAAAATTTTGCAGAGAGGAGAGCATCACTTATCTTTGCAAAAACTGCGCAACACTTATAACTGTCATTTGCAGTAGTGAATTGCGGCACAATTTAACAACAAGTAACTTTAACATGGAAAATGTTTATTGTTATTATTGTTATACATAGACTAAATTACATAGTGATATATTTTTTTTTTTCATTCTCGCATGCTTTGTTTGCGTTGCTGTTTTCTTATTAAATCAGTCATCTTAATAATGTTGCATATAGTTCAAAAATAATAATATTAATTTTGACTAAATTTTCCTTTATATCACCATAGTAAAATTTTTGCTGAAATATCATTTCACTGGTTAACAATATAATTTTATAACACTCAATATTAACAAAAAGTAATCAGCTGATTTAAATTAATGCAAATTTATACAAAACATATATCTAGTTTTTTTTTTTTTTTTTTTTTTTTTTTAGTAATTCGTATTTGTATTTCGTTGTAAATATATATATATATATATATTAATAAAAGAAGAGAAAGAAGAGAAATTCTTTTCTTTTTTATTTATATATATATAAAGATCTAAACGCCCAAAGTAAAAAAAAAAAGAGAGAGAGAGAGAGAGAGAATTTTATGAATAATTAATAAACTGTAATATTCACACGTTTTATCATTCGCCGCGCTTTAGATAAAAGAAACGCTTTTAATTCTAGGAAGAAGAAGAAAAAAAAAGACTTTGCAACCAGAAAAAAAAAAAAAAGGCACGGTTCGACTTGTTTGCATAAAAAAGAAAACATAATTGTGACATCACAGCAAAATTGACAACGCTTTTTTAACAGGAGTATTTATCAGACATGCAGTTGAAGCATGATGATAGTTTCATAAGCTCCACTTTCAAATAAAAACTTAAATCTTATTCGATTTTTATAGATTTAAAATTTCAGTTAGCGATGAAATAAGTTATAATTTATTTTATATTTTATACGCAAATTTATATGCATTAAAAACATTGAATGTTTGAATATCCTAAGTGTTTTAAATATAGATTTGCACAATATATCCTTCGTTCTATTGTAAAATATAATTTAAAAAGTACTTTGCGTCGTATGATTTATGATTTATTGTAATATTATTTATCACAATGCTCAAGTTGATACATGTAAAATATTTTTTAAAGTAGATGCATATTTTAATATTGTCATTGAAATTAAATAAATATTATATTTTCCTATTATTTGCCAGAATAAACTTTATTTTGTATACGTTGAAACTTAAAACTAAAAAGTACTTATATTTATCAATTCATTTTGCAAACAATAAAATCTCCACGTGATGAATAAAAAACCCTTACAAGTAAACACCACAAATTACAAAAACAATCATCAACTGTTTCTTTGCGAAACAACGAAGCACAACTCTTCATCAGGAAAAAAAGAAAGAAAGGAACGAGAGAAGCATGTCAGAGTTGAATGTATTTTTGCTGACAAAAATTCTCATAGCATGCCATTTATTTTTCTCCTTGTTTATATAAAAAAACCGTAAATGATTTTATTATTATTATTTTTCCCTCAATATGTGAAAAATATAAATTTCTAATTACTATGCATTCATTTAATAAAACAAGTGTTTATAATTCTTCTCAGTTTCAGTTAAATAACAATACAAAGTATTTCGAAATAATTTTCAAAATAAAACACATTCACTAGTCCTCACCTACCGATAAAATTGATTTATCCAATGGTACCTCAACTGATTTCTTTTCCTACTAGTTTTAAATTTCGCACCCTTCACAGCTTTGCCAGGAAATAAACACACCACAAAATCCAAAACAGTAGCACACTTCGTTCGCCGATTTCTCTTTTCTGGTATGAACCATGCACCCCAGCCAGCCACCGAATTCGGGGCATCTGAGCTTTTCGCTACGGTTAATCGATCTTGTCGTTTGGTGGCGCTAGTGAAGCTAGGATAGAGAAGTAGAAGCTGTTTTGCGTTTTATTTAAAACGAAAAAAATATTTTTGGGAGGATTTGGAGCTTGATGTTTATGACTATCGAATACGTTTACATGAAACATTTTGTAGTTCGGTGAAAATATGATGTAAAATTTTCTGTACTTGTGTTGTACATATACAGATGTATGTTTAATGTTTTTCCTTTTTCTCTCGATTTAGAAATCAGCATATAGTTTGTGAAAATATGTTTAGATATTGGATAGAGAAAATGTAGATGATAGATGAATACCTTTTGTAGATTGTTTTTATTAATTTTGTTTTATAATAATGGTTTAATTAAATAAAGCATAATGAAAAAGGGGGCAGGAGAGACGGTAGAGATATTTTTAGTTTCACGTTTTTAAGTATTGTAGTAAAATTTTGTTTTTAAATTTCCGTTTAAATGTTTTTTGGAAACATTCTTTCGAATTTTTTCCCGTTCCTTTCCTTTCTTTTACTTCTTCTTTTTTACTTTCTTCTATATATAAGAAGAAAGTACTGGATTTGTGAAAATGCTCGACTTCTGTTTTTCGATGTATTTACATGTTTTGAGATGGCCTGAACACGATTTGACCATTTTTATAAAATGTCTGTCTGTTTGTCTTTCTATGTGTGTATTAAAATTTAACAAAACTTGGTATTTTGTTGTACTCTGATCTTAACAGGTGCTGATTACATAAGGAAATCAATCGCTGTACAAGTAGCGCTGTCATCCACTTTTCTTTTCTTTTCTTCTTTTTTTTTACAATTCTTAATATGGCAGTACAGGACAAAATTTTCTATAAACGTACATAATGAAAATTATTTTTAATCACTGGTATTCCATAAAAATATGTAATTTGAATACAGATAGTAAAATAAATATGTTTTATATAAGAGCATTATACCATTAGTTAATCTCTTATACCACACCATTACGGATGTACCGCTCTCTTTATCAACACATTACAAGTCCATTCATAGATGTTTTTGTAAGTTTTGCCAACGCGCGTATCGAACGCTATTCCAATGATTCTACAGGTTTTGCTCGAGCAATAATTTAATTCAATACAGCCAAAACCATAGCGTTATTGTTGCTTTTTCTGTTTTTTTAATAAGGTTTGAGTGACAGTGACATAATGCTACACAGAAGAGTGCCTGAAAGGAGTCCCATTCTCGGAATAGATAAATTCAGGACCAATGTAATTATATAGCTTTCCTCACGATCAACCCCATAGTTAAATTCAGAATTTACCTATGCGTTTCCCCTATACTCTTGTAAACTGAGAGATTTTCCACTAATATAAATTACATCGATAATGTTGCCATTTTTTTTTAATTTAACGAGTGATTTAACAATTTAAACTTCTTAAATTTAGTATTGTATTAATAAATGCAGTTTCAAAAATTATTAATCCATATTAGTAATTTTATACAATTACTGTTGTATATCAAAACCAAGTATAATCTTCCAAAAGAACCCAAAAATACATTTTTAAAGAGTAAATAATTAAAATATTTAAAATATACACATACAAATATTTAAAATATTACATTTAAAATATTTACATTATACACATTTAAAATATACACAGACTAGTTTAATTCTAGTCTGAACATATTTAACAGTTTATAAAGTTTTAAAAGAAATCAAATAATAACACTTTTCTTACAAGTGTCAAGATAGATTTATGTTAAAAATAAATAAATAAAAGACTTGAATTTAATTAAATATTACCTGTTCATACAAAAATAATGGTAGAAAAGTTTTTCTTTTACGTCAAATTTTCGAAATTGAGATTGTGCTATAATTACACACGTTTTGAGGTCCCATAATTAATCAGGTTTTTGTCCGTTAGTTTGTGTGTTTGTCTGTTTTTTTTTTTTTTTTTTTTTTTTTTTAAGAGTAAATAATTAAAATAATATTTAAAATCTACACACAGTTTAGTTTAATATTAGTCTGAGCATTTTGAAATACTTTTCAAGAAATCAAATAATAACTCTCTCATTACAAATGAGTACTTTATTTTATTTTATTTCTCTATTTATTTATTTTTTAAGTCCTTAAATTTAATTAAATATTTTCTCTTACCTATATAATGCTAGAGAAAGTAATGCTTTTGGAGTCAAATTTTCGCAATTGAATTTCTGATATAATTACACGTTTCGAGGAGCCCCAAAACCGAAATCAGGGTTTTATCGGCTCGTCTGTGTGTCTGTCTCTGTATTTGTTATCAGCATAACCCAAGATCAAATAGTAGCAAAAAGTTTAAACTTGGTATTCAAAATCTGTATCGTATAGGGATGCTGCACTAAATTTTGCGTTGAAATCGAGCAAATGATTTGTGAGCAGAACATCTAGAAGAATTTAAATACATTAAGCCTATGGGCGAAATTTCTGGTAGATAAAGTTTAACACCTTTAGACTGCATAATTTTTATAGTAATGAAAGCATATTTAGTATTGAATATGATACGAATATCATTTACCATTCATACAAGGCCACACAGAAAATTCGCCTAGGCTAAGTGCACCAGTGATTGACAGTTTTAGAGCAATCTCTGATATTTTTAATGTTCTAGTCAGAAAATATTTTTAGAAATCTTAAGTTAGTACATATGGTATGAAAGACATTCAGAACCACATTTATATGTTAAAATATATACATTTGATAACAATTATTTTTTTTATGAATTTTTATTTGACACCCACTCAATGTTCCAGTAATTGGCACTGGCAGTTTTTCATTTTATCAGTAATTGGCCCCCTATGTTCCAGTGTTTGACACTGCTAGTTATTCATTTTACCAGTTATTAGCACCCTGTGCTCCAGTGTTTGACATAAAATGTTAAAATTCTTATATGTGAAATATATGATTTTATTATTTTTCTTATTTATTAATTATTTCGGGATAGATGCCAATTACTGGAACATGCCAATCACTGGAGCACCTACCCTACATTAATATTGTACTTGGAAATTACTGGAAGTGCATTTCAAGTAGAGTTCTGCATCGGGTCAGGTATCCGCGGTTAACCGCGGGTTATCCGTTTTGCGGATCGGGTGCGGGTCGAGTTAGCATTAAATTTTTAACCGCGGGTAGAACCGCTTATCTACCCGCAAATTATTTTTCTTCGGAGAATTTTTTATGTTCCTTTTTTAAGAATATAATCTTTAGAATGCAGAGATTGGATAACATTCTTTTCCTTCATAGCAGTTTAAAGCAACATGACACATAAGTTTAATTAATTCATAAAGAAAAAATTGTATGAATATTAATACTTGACGTTAAAACGTTATATGAGAAAATTATTATTATTTCCCAACGTATATTTGCGTCCTTATTTTACTTTTAGTACGGAGAACTATTAGTCTCAATCTACGGATAAAATGTTGTCGCCAATTTTAAGATGGTTGGACATTTATCGAAATAGAAAATTTATCGAAAATATAATTGAATAATTTGAAAGCGATGTTATAATTAAAAAAAAAAAAAAAAAAAACTAATAGTCCTCCGTATTAAATTCTGCTTTTGCCAGAATTTCACCAAAATCTTTTTTTTTTTTTTTTTTTTTTTTAAAGAAAAAGAAAAGAAAGTTAATAAGTTAATTGTAATCAGTATCGAAACGGGCAGTATCGAAAAAGTTAAAGACGAGAAAGTTTTACTGTTTTTTTAAATACTGTGAATATTTAAAACAGTGGATTTTTAAAAGTAAGTTTAATAGTACACAAGAAATTTTTGTTATATTATACACTGCTATTTTGTTTATAATTAAACTAGTTATTTTTAATATAATTTTAGCTATATACTAGTTTTAATATAATTATTTATTTGTAATATTTATGAAACAATTAATTTTGTGAGAGATATGTTCAATAATGTAACTATATTTCATGAAATAGAATTTTATTTGAGTTTCTTATATAATGTAAATTGAATAATACGTCTGCGGGTCGTGAGTTGGGTTGCGGGTTAGAAGCTGCGGGTTCAGGTGGGTTGCAGGTCGAAAGGTCTTCCTCCTGGTCAGGTGCGGGTTCAGTTTACTCGTCCCGCGCAGGACTCTAATTTCAAGTTGTGTTATGTGTGTTTCATACTTTGCTTCTTTGCTAAATTTAAGTACAGTGCGCGTGGTGTGTATATAATTTATTGACAATATAACAGAGTTACCCAAAATTAAGTAAATAAATTTTTCTTTATTGAATGTAATTAACAGAAGTGCTTCACTAAATTTTACTAACTCCAGGAAAACTACCGAGGAATGATAATTACTTTCTCATACCTATGGTAAACAAAGTATTAGTTTGGATTCTAAATTTTAACGCTGATTTTTCTGTAATTTCTGCGTTTTGAGTTCCCCTGATTACGAAAATCATGTTTTTAATAGTTGATCTGTGCACACTTCTGTTATGAGCATAACTCAAAAAACAAATAATTTCAGGAAATTTAAATAAATTATTTTGTAGTTTACATAACGTTTCCATATAAAAATTTTGACCAAAATTGGTATGTTTCAAAGAGTGATATGTGGAAAAATTGTCTTAATAATTTGTAATAAACATTTAAATTTTATAACCACCTTAAATTTTTATTAATGTGTTACTATGGTAAATTGGGAGATTAAGCATGGAAGTAACTTCCTTCCCTTACACAAAAATACTTATCTGATAAAACTCTTTCAAATTGTTTTTAAAGTATGATTTTATACACTATACCTACTTGTTACTACCCCTTAATCTAAAATATGTCTTTATAGTATTGAAATTTGTGTGAGTGACACACCACACAAATTATATTATTATTATTTTAAATCTCCAGTTTTCTGCCCAGTTTAGCGATTTTAGAACTGTGATCTCATAATTACTATTTATAGTAAATTTTTAACTTTTGTCAAAAACTGTTTGAAATTCGCTTAATTTTTTTTTTTTTTTTTTTTTTTTTAATTTTGATTTGCGTGTTTTTATTATTATTAAAGTAGGATTATGCTACGGTATTAAATTTAGACTACGAAACATCTGAAGAGTGAAGATCTTCTTTTAAACTTGTGACTATTCTTTCGCGTTTTACGAATTGAAAAGAGTTATTTTATCTCTTCAAAAAAGCATAGGTAAATTCGGGACCAAATGTCGGTCCCGAATTTAACTATTGGATTGCTCGACTCCTCCCTTTTGGACCCGAATTTACCTACACCCAAATTTTTAAATAACAACTAAAAACATTTATTTTAACTTGAAAAATTTTTTTTAAATAAAAGTGGAGCAGAGATTGTTTATATGCGTATTACTCATTAATACGACATGACTATTTCAATACAGTTACTGTATTAAGTAATAAGTACAAGACTGAATAAACACATAAAATGCAATAAACTCGCAACAATTGTTTTGAGTCGAAAAAAACGCGAGACCTTTTGTTAGATGAACAAAGTAGACATGAGTGCTGCAAATCAAAGCGGCAACGCACCTATTGATTGTAGCACTCGTGCCTACTTTGTTCGCTTGACGAAGAGTCATATGTTTTTTCGACCCGAAACAATTGTTGCGAGTTTATTGCATTTTTTGGTGTTTATTCAAAGTTTTGTACTGATTACTTTAAAACGCCAGTTCTGTGGTGCTTTATTATTATTACAGTTACTTGTATGCCTTTTTACGGAAGAATAGATTAAAATAAATCCTGTCGTACCAAATTAAATTCTATTTACAAACAATGTAAGCAGAATTTTAATTATTATTATTATTATTATTATTATAGTTATTTTTAGATAAATATACCTAGATAAAAAGGATAGACTTCTCTAAAAAAAAAAAAGCTTCTTATTGAACAATATTATTCTACAAGCGAATAAAAGTTTTCAAATGCCTGTAAGAAGAAAAATCGTGGCCTACTCGGTAATATAATGAAAATTATTTCCAACGTCATATTTGTGTGAATTTCGTGCATTCACCCGAATTGTAAATTACTAATTATCGATTTTTTTTTTTTTTTTTTTTTTTTTAATTCCATTTTCACGCTTATAGGAAATTTACAATCTTTGTTAAAATATGTCTTGTTTACCAAAAATTGATTCTTAAAATTTATACTATTTCATTTTGGAACTCTAAAGTGCAAAAAATGATCTTAGTTCACTTTTTGCATTTTACGGCTCTAAAACGAATTATTAATATAATGATAATAATAATAATAATAATAATAATAATAATTTTTAAAACGTTTGAACGTTATAATTATCTACTAACAGATTTTTTTTTTTTTTTTTTTTTTGTCCTTTAATTAGAGAAAGCTATCATAAGTTATCAGGACCACATTGAGGACTTTTTTTTTTTACGCATCCAGATCCTACCGGATGAATTTTTCAAATTCCTTAATGAAAATTTTATAAAATATTTTTTAAACGTTTTTTTTTTTTTTTTTTTTTTTTTTTTTTACCATACATACTAAAAATTTTGAATAAATATACATATATATATAGACAAAAATATGCATTTAAAAAAAAAGTCTTTGAAACGCCCTTTAATTCAATTTTGTAATTAAATGCCTATATGTAAATCGTTTCATAATTAGTTCTTAACCCTTTATATACCGACGGTACTTTAAAGTACCACTAGATTAAAAAGCATATAAAACCGAATTTATGGATGAAATGTCAAAGATATTCACAAGAATAGAGCGTATATACCTCACTTCAATATCGCTACAACACATTAGATGCCTACATATAGCCAATTTTTGTTCTAGAGAGGATTTTATAGAGTGTTATCGCTGCTTTTACATGGCATTTTTCGCGATCTTTACGTGTGTTATACTTCATTCAAATACAGTCACTGTTATCCATTAGACATCGAAATTATATCCAACGTTCCATAAAAGGTACAAAATATCCTAAGAATGTCCATTAAAAGTCCTGAATATTCTGTACTAATTATAGATATCTATTAGATGTTTAAATATAGACGAAATTTAGACGTGATTTTTTCGATGTCTAATAGATGTAACATGTTAGATCAAAACAAGATTTAGATATTTTCAATATCATTTAACAAGTCCAATTATTGGATATTTGGATATTTATCGGATATGTAACAGACATCAAATGGATGTAAAAAAGAGTGACATTTGTCGTGCTAATAGATATCTGTAAGATATTTATATAGAATGGATCATTTTTAAACTTTTATGCGTGTTTATAGGTCTTATGGATGTAAGTGGCTGCGTGGGTTCCTATGATACAACAGCCTCAGAAAAAAAAAAAATATATATATATATATATATATATATATATGTATATAAGGATCATAAAAAGTAAATATTCTTTTACACTTGTAAAGGTCCAAATATCTTTTTCAACCTCTTATGTACCAGTGGTACACGAAAGTGCCACCACACAAAATCCACTATGATAAGGTGATATGCATAATTTGTATCGCATATATCTTTAAGAAACACTCTTAAGTAACTAAAAATATATATATACAGGGTGATCCCAAAAGTAACAAAAAAAAAAAATTATTATTCAAAAAGTATTGACCGTAGCACTAAGGCGGTTTTCACTGAAATGCCAAGAAAGACAGGGGATTTTTTTTTAGGTTACAAAAGATTTAGTAGCAAAATTTAGCAAGTTAGTTCAAAATTTCTTAATCAAATGGAGCTTTAATTGTGAAATTATTTCTCTTACAGTTGCGAAGAATTAGAACGCAGTTTGGGCGATAAATCCTGAATGTCACCGTCACCCCGTCATTCACTAGAATGACTATCAGACGTTTCGCATTGGAAATTCGCCTAAAAAAAGCTTCAGTATTCGTAATATGCCGTTATTCGATCAAACGAATCTCTTTAAAATGGGAGAAGATACCACAAAAACAGTGCATATGTTCATATAATGTAACTAATATTTTTTCTTATATATGTAAAAAACATCCCATGCTCTTCTGTATATTTTAGTGAAAACTGCATAGACCTACAGTCAGTACTATTTGATTAATATATATTTTATTTTTTTCTGAGACTTTTTGGATCACCTGGTATTTCAAATGCATTTTTTGTCTGTTTCATGATGGGATAGATAAAGGGTTTGAAACATAAGCAGTGTTTATTGTATTAGTACACTATTCATACTGAAGTTAAGTAATCATAATTACCACTTAAAATATCCAAGTAAGCTGTAATTCTTTCTAATGTACATTTTAATGAAAGCTGCATAGACCTACAGTCAGTACTTTTTGAATAATATATATATATATATATATATATTTTCTGTGACTTTTGGATCATCGTGTATTCCAAATGCATTTTTTGTCTGTTTCATAACGTGATAGATAAAGGGTTTGAAACATAAGCAATGTTTATTGTATTAGTACACTATTCATACTGAAGTTAAGTAATCATAATTACTACTTAAAATATCCAAGTAAGATGTAATTCTTTATCATTTTTTTTTAATGGCGTAATTTATTTATTACTTTCTTCTATATTCAATAGAAGAAAGTATTGGATTCGTAAAAAATTTAGACCTCGGGTTTTTGATGGATTTACACGTTTTGAGAGCTGTAGAACACGATTTGACCATTTTTAGAAAATGTCTGTCTGTGTGTGTGTGTGTGACAAAATTTTGTGGCAGCTCTATCTCAGGAACTACTGCACAGAATTTCATACAAATTGGTATGTAGTTGGACCTTGACATAAATGAGTGCCTATCAACCTTTGGTAAAAATTGTCTTACAGGTTGCGTTGCCATCCCGCTTTTCTAAATTTTTAGCATGGTGGTATAGAACAAAATTTTGTATAAAGGTGCATAAAGAGAATTATTTTTTAATAATCATTATGAAATTTACCAGAATTATTTATAATAGAGAGAGTCAACTGGAAAAAAAAATTGTATGTGTAGGAGACTCGCCTCCCCCCCTGGGGGGGGGGGAAGTCCCCCCTCGAGGGGAGTAAATTTTCATGATGGGTATCTTTCAAAAGAGCTCGCCTTTAAAGACCTTTAAAACGAATGGTTGAACCATTTATCTGCGATAATTTAAAATGAAATTATTGTTTTATTTATTTATTTATTATTTTTTTTTAATGTAATATTGACAATAAAATTGATCTTTTTTTTTATATTTAGTGTTATACTACTTCTCTAATATGGAAATCGTCCGCATTATCATGAAAGATTTTTTTTTAAATAATAATTTTAATAAATTATTTTTACTGAGTGAATTTGTATAGGAAAATATAGAAGAAAGTCATGTGGTGGCCACAACATACTAGTTTTTATTATTATTGTTGTTTTTAATATAAATACTACTATGAGATAATAAACTACCTTATCCACTTTTAGATAAAACTGCATTATTTTAGAGTTAAATTTGTAAATATCAGAATTTTTTATTAAACAATTTTGATTATACGTCTTTTTTATACCGTCTTCTTTTGTCAGTCCCTTGAAAGAAGTATAAACGGTGCTTTACTGTATACTTTGTAACAAGAGATACATTCCTTAAAATATATGGCATATATAAAATGTTAGAATTCTTTAGAGGAAAAAATCGGAAAAACATATTTAGGGATCCATTCAAATAGTAACATTGCGCTATAGTGTATGTGGATCGGTATTTTTGCGAACGAATTTCATTGAAGAAATATAAAATTTAGAACTTCAATAAAATGTATAATGAGGTTTAATGGAATTTTAGCATATTTCATAAGTGATCTGAGAAAAGTTAGCGCGATCAAAATTATCATAATATCCCTATAAAAAAATATCATTTAAATATCATCAGAAAAATCGATTAATGAATAAATTGCTGTTGTTCAAAGTAATATAATCGAGTTATATTTTTTCGATTTGATTTTAGTAGGACGTTTTGTTGAATTGTGGAAAACTTCTGAAACAAAGATAAAGATCATAGTATTTGGTAGTTTTTATCTTTATCTAAACTTTTATCAAAAAATATTTCAACGTTTTGTATAAAAATTTTTTTTTAAAAAAAGTCGTTTAATACTTAATTGATAAGTTTATTAACGACAAAAATTATCGACGATATATCTGTACTGATAAATATAAAGGATTTAAGTCCAAAAATGTCGATTTTGAGTTAAGTACATAGTCAGACTCAGAAAAATATTCTCTATCGATTGGTATAAAGGATTTAAATCCATGTCATTTAGTCTTTGAGAAAATCCATTGGTAAAAAAAGATTCAAATCAGAAATTTAGTATTAATCTTTGGTATAAAATATTTAATTCAATTTTTTCCCTTTATTAAATGAAGATTGACAACCACTGAATGGTATAAAGCGTATAAACCAACATAATCCCTTTTCCTAATCGATTCTGCTGATTAGTTTTTAATTAGTTTAATTTTATTTTTCGTCTCCTGAAAAATCAAGAATATGGGCTTAAATCCTTTATACTTATCAGTACAGATATAACGGTTCATTTGAAAAAAGATTACACTTTCTTTTTTTTTCTTTTTACCCTGTAGAAAAAAAAAAATAAAATAAAATAAACTGCAAAAAATAAAGAACACAAAAAACTAAACTAGAAAAACTATTTAATAAAGTTAACGCAGGACTCTCTTTCGAAACCATTCGTCCGTAAATACTCTTCCATCGTCACTTGTCGTCTTTTGGCATCTCTTCCTTTTTTTTGTCATCTCTTGCGAACTTTTTTTCCCTGTCTCTTCATAGATCGCTTGCTCTTTTGTGTTTCCACTTCGTGGACGAATTTATTTATTTTTTTCTCGCCGTTGTCTTTTGTTTTCCACTTTAAAAATATTTTGAAGGAAGACTATATTTTTTCCACTTAAGAAAATTTTCAGACAATTTATTTAAACTATCTAAACTATCATAAATCGTAGTGGATAGTGATACTAGTGAATAAATTCTAGTACATTTTTTTAAGTTATTTGAGGAAATTTTAAATCCATATTTTTCAAGATTATGTAAGTAATTTATAAGTAGCATCTCTGGCTGTTCTCTTTTTTGTTTAGCGCTATCGATAAACTAGCTGTTATAGTCGTTTTGCCTAAATATATTTCTTTACTCTCGCAATTTAAATAACAGTTCGATTCTATCTTTTGAAATCATAAAAATACAATTTAATTATTTTAAATTAGTCGTAAAAATTATTTAAAATAAACTGTTATACGAAATTTAATTTCAAGTGTAACTGTTATGTAAAATACACTGGTGTTCAAAATTAAAGCAACAGCTTGTTTTCTCGTTTTCTTCTTTTGCGCATAACTTTTAAACAAATGAGAATATGAACGTAAAATTTAGATGGCATGTTCGTTATCATATCATTAATCGAATTTAATATAACTTTAGTATAAGTAATAATTTTTAAACTAATAATTCTTTATTTTTTCTCAAAAGGAATAAAATAAAATAAAAATAAAAATTTCAACAATTTTAGAAAATAAAACTTAATAAAAATGATCATAAGGATTCATTATAGATAGGTGAAACATGAAAATTGGATAAAAAGTTCATTATAAAATTATTTTTAGATTTTTTTTTATCATTCTGATGATACTCATAGTTTATAAATTAGTAAGTATATTTTTTTTAAAGTCCGTTATAAAAGTAAAAGAAAAGCGAATGCAGAAAGAAAAATCAGGATTTAGTTTAACATTTGAAGGTATGTGGGTCTTCACCTATCTGTAATGTATCCTTAACATAATTTTTCATTACGTTTTCTTTTCTAAAATTATTGAAATTTTTCATTTTTTCCAAAGCTTACTTTTGAAAAAGAAGAAGAAAAAAAAAGTTAATAATGTGTTTAAAAATTAATACTTATGCTAAAGTTATAAAGAAATTAAATTAATTATATGATAATGAACATGCTTTCCAAATTTTATAATCATACGTTTACTTGTTTAAATGCTATGCTTAAAAGAAGAAAACGAGACGGTTGTTGCTTTAATTTTGAACACCAATGTATTATATAACCAAGGACAGCGTTGAATTTCGCAAACAGCCATCTATTAGGATCAATTCATAGAAAACAATTTAAATGGGACAGAAAATAAAATGGAGGGAAATAATTTATTTTTTCAATTTATCATTTATTTTTTCTTTTCGCCTTTTTACTCTCTTTTACCCATTAGGTAGAGAAAGTATTGTTTTTGGGTCAAATTTTCGAACGCGAGATTTTGTTATATTTACACGTTTTGAGGTCCCATGAATACGAAAATCATGTTTTTAGCAAATGGCCTGTGTGTCTGTGTGTATGTCTGTGTGTCTGTGTGTGTCTGTCTGTTATCAGCATATCTCAAGAACAAATAGTAGCAGACATTCCAAACTTGGTATTCTAAATGTGTATCATATATAGATGCTACAGTAAGCTTTTTGTTAATATCAAGCAAATGGTTCGTGTACAGGGACAATCAAGAGAATTCTAATACATTACGTCTATGGGGGAAATTGCAAGTAAGTAGAGTTTAACGTCTATAGACTGCACTAAACAAAATGAAACGAATATATATATTTTGTAATAGAGATAGTCAACTGGGAAAAAAAAATTGTGTATGTAGGAGCCTCGCCTCCCCCCCTGGGGGGGGGGAGTAAATTTTCATGTTGGGTATCTTTCAAAAGAGCTCGCCCATACCTTTAAAACGAATGGTTGAACCATCGATCTGCGATAATTTAAAACAAAGTTATCGATTTTTTTCACTTTTAACGAAAAAAAAACCTTAGAAAAAAAATCGATTTTTTTTTTTTTTTTTTTTTTTAATATTGAGAATAAAATGGACTTTTTTTTGGATATTTAGTGTTATACTACTTCTCTAATATGGAAATCGTCTGTATTATCATAAAAGATAATTTTTTTAAATAATAATTTTACTAAATTACTTTTTAAAAACTGAAATATTTTTTAATAACCGAATTAAATTTTATGCAAATGTAGGTGCATTAATGAAACGGGGGGTTGAGGGATCGGCAGCCCCCCTCACACAGAATTAATTATCATATAAAACTCTTCCGAAGCCTAATTTGAATTGTTTAACATAGGTTTACATAACATCGTTATCTTACCTCTTACTCTCCAACCTGTATTTATAGTATTAAATTTCAGGGTAAGAGAAAGTCGTGTGAGTGACACACCAGATTACTTAGAACAGTGAAAAGCGGTTTTTTATACGAGTTTTAACGTTTATGCTTTTCCAAATTCTGACTAGATCCTTTACCAACCTGTCCATTTCTGCCACCACATTTACTTGTGCGGCACAATATGTGATCGAATAATACATATCTGTTTTTATCGGCTTGTTTTTCTGTTCTCGCGTAATAGAAATAATATAATTTTATTACAAATAAATCCATTAAATGATACTATTTTAATAACATTGAATCATTAAACATCAAAATTATACAAAATAATGCGTTATATATATAAAATCCTGGACTTTTCATATGTGCATCTAAGAATAATTTTACTATTATGTTACATCTTGACGCTAATAAATTTAATTTGTAGTTTTGTAAATTAAAAAGCACAGTAATTTCTTACACACACACACACACACACACACACACACATACATATATATATATATATATATATATATATATATATATATATATATATATATGTCTCTCGTTTACATGCGTCTATCAATTATATTTTATCAATGAAACCTGTTTTTAGTTTCTTATATATTCAATAGAAGAAAGTATTGATTTCGTAAAAATTTTCAAATTCTGCTTTTCAATGGATTTACACATTTTGAGAGATCTAAAACACCATTTGATCATTTTTAGAAAATGTCTGTCTGTGTGTATGTGACAAAATTTTATGGCACCTGCATCTCAGGAATTACTGCGCAAATTGGTATGTAGTTGCACATGCACACTGACATAAATTAATGCTTATGAACTTTTAGTGAAAATCGTCGAAGAGGTGGCGTTGCCATCCCGCTTTTTCTGAATTTTTAACATGGCGGTATAGGACAAAGTTTTGTATAAAGTGCATAATGCGAATATTTTTTTAAGAATAATTATGAAATAAAAAAGGATTATTTGTAATAGGGATTGTCAACTGGCAAAAAAAAAAAAAGTGTATATGTAGTAGTATTGCTTACCCCCTGATGGGGAATACCCCCCTCCCTCCCCCGAGGGAAACAAATTTTCATTATGAGTATCTTTCCAAAGAGGTAGTCAATATCTTTAAACGAATGGTTGAATCTGTGATAATTTAAAATAAAGTTATATATTTACAAAAAATAAATAAATAATAAAAATTTAAGTTAAAAATTAGTAAACTGTCATTCAGAGAGAATAAAAAATGACTTTCTTTGGATATTTTGTGTTATTCCTGTCTGGAATGAAAATCGTCTGCATTCATCAGGGTAGATAATTTTAATAAAATATTTTTACTGAGTGAATTTGTATAGGAAAATGTAGAAAAAAATCATGTGGTGGCCTCAACATACTTGGATTAGGAAGTAATGATTTAGATATCCGAACCTATTAGATTTATCTCACCCAGAATTTTGAACAAAAAGTTGGTTCTCATTCAATGAATATATTTTTTTTTGTAAAATGCTTCGTAATAACGACACAGCGATTACAGTACGAATCATTTATTATTGTCTTCTATATTCACAAGAAGAAAGTATCAGATTATGAACATTTTTCGCCTTCCAGTTTTTGATCGTTTTGTACGTTTTAAGAGGTCTTGAACGTGCTTTGACAATTTTTGAAATTATATAGTTTGTACGTGTGAAACGTCTCATCCGAATGATCTGAAATTTTATATACATGTTATAGGTCATCGTCGCATGAGCTGTATAGATTTCGGTGAGTCTAGCACTTACAGATTTTTACATCATCACGATCTAAGAGGGCTCTAATCATTTGAAAGGCAATAGCGTTAAATTAAACAAAATACTTCTATATACAGAAAAATACTCAAACACCCCATTATAAAATCCTCATTTGCGTATTTAATGATTTCTCTTACTGTAATTTATTTGTACAATCATTAATTACATAATGTGCGGAAAGTCGAGTGAGGTCACTTTAGATTTCTTTCCTTTTTTCTTTCTTTCTTTCTTTTTTTTTTTTTAAGTGAATTAGAAATCTCTATCTTTTTCTGATTTACGGCTTCTTTGTAACTATTTTTGATTCGTTATAAAAATATGATTGATTTAAAAATTAAAATGATTAAAACTTTCTTTCTTTATTTTATTTAAAAAAAAAAAAAAAAAAAAAAAAAAAAAAGAGAGAGAGAGAGAAAAGAGAAAAAAGCAAAGAAAACAAAACAATTGAAAGAACGTATTTATACGTTCCTACTTCTATTAATGCTAAATATCTCCCATAACTTCCACTGTAAAGTTTCATCTAGTGCATCTCTCTTCTTTACTTAGGAAGATGATTTTAGGAAAATGTTCAAAAGTGAAATAATTTTTTTTTTTTTAAGTTTAAAGAATATGCTTTGGCATCTTAATGATAGTTAATCTAAATCAATTATGTATTTATAATCTAAAATGACGTATTGTCTTTCCATAAAAATGTTTTAGGTTGATTTCTTTAGAAATCGACCTATTTAAATTTTATAACTTTTTTTTGCAACTTTTTATAACATTTTATGTCTTTTGTAATAAGGATGATAAAATGTTTTCTATAAGTTTCGCATTTTTTAAGCGAGAATGCATGTAGAACTTCCAACCGAGGCAACTCGCGGTGCCTGCGCCTCAACTGTATGCGGTGCAATTTCCGAAATTTATAAATTGATATATACTCTGTTAACACAGAAAAAATTGGACTGACTCCGAGTAAAAACAACAGAAAGGGTCATAATAGCTGTGATAACAGAAGTATGTTGAAGCTGCAATTTTACAGCTTCTGCTTGATATTTCTAAAACTAAACAACTAAACTATATGTTGTATTTAGGGTCTTATGTTTTCTTATATATAAATAATGCGGCTTGCCGGAAACAAATAAAATTTACACAGTGGCCTCAAATTCTTTGCGATTCGACAGACCTGATCTAAAAATTACGAGTGTCTTTTCATAAAAATGATTTTAAATTTTATAACTTTAAGACTTGAAAATTAAAATTTTAAGTTACTTTCTAGTGGCCGGTAAATCCTTTTTACTTACTCGTTATTATTATTACTTTTAATTATTTTGCTGATTACAAAGTAAACTATATTCTACATACGATTCTATATACGATTTCTTTCTTTCTTTTCTTTTTTTGAACAAACTTTTTTTAAAATGTCCGTTTTTTATGAAAGGCCCGGCAGTTTTTAAGATCACCCATTTTTGTTAAGTGTGCGTTTTAAGTTTATCGATTGTATGTGTAGATCACTTTTTGGCGAAACATGTAATTGTTTCATACAAATAAAAAATGTTCCATTCAAGACCGTAGCCAATTTTTTTTTTTTTTTTTTTTTTCGGAAGACAAGACGTTTAAACTGTAGTAAAATAGTACATAATGTAGTATAACTCAAAAATTTTCGACAAATTTGCAAAATTCGGGGTGGGGATAGAAGAAATTCGCGCTTTTCTCTAACCTGGATTTCCGAAATACGCGATGCTCCCACATGCACTTTTTTCCCTAGTTAACTACTACTATTATCAATAATTCATATTAATTTTAAAATCACACGATTAAAATAACTCTCATTATGTACATTTATACGAATTTTTGTCCTATACTGCCATGTTAAAAATTTAGAAAAATGCGAACACAGCGCCACCTGTTGAGCAATTGTTCCACAGATCTAATCAGCACCAGTTTATGTCAGGGTCCAACTAAATACCAAGTTTGGTTAAATTTCGTTCATTGGTTCGTGAGATAAAGTGTTCACAAAATTTGTGATACACACACAGACAGACGTTTTCTAAAAACAGTCAAATCGTGTTTAGGACATCCCAAAACATGTAAATCCATCGAAAACTGGAGTTCAAAAATTTTTACGTATCCAATACTTTCTCGATATATACATATATAAGAAAGTAAAAAGTGGCTCACTATTTAATTTTTTAAAGTCTCCACTTTATTACTTTCTTTTATATATATAAAAAGAAAGTATTAGTTTCGTGAAAATTTTCAAATCCAGTTTTTGACAGATTTACACGTTTTGAGACGTCCTGAACACAATTTGACTGTTTTTAGAAAATGCCTGTGTGTGTCACAAATTTTGTGGACGCTGTATCTCACGAACCAATGAACGAAATTTAACCAAACTTGGTATTTAGTTGGACCCTGACATAAACTGGCGCTGATTAGATTTGGGGATCGATCGCTCATCAGGTGGTGCTGATATCCCACTTTTTCTGAATTTTTAACATGACAATGTAGGACAAAAATTTGTATAAATGTAAATAATGAGAGTTATTTTAATATGTGATTGCATTATTAATATGAATTTGATAATAGTAGAAGTTAACTAGGTTAAAAAGTTTGTGCATGTGGGAGCATCGCTTCCCCCCCCCCCTCTGGGGGGGATTGAAGAACCCGCCGGGCAGGTTAAATTTTCAATATGGGTATCTTTCGAAGGATTTCAATACCTTCAAAATGAATGGTTGAATCATAGATCTGTGATATTTTAAAAGAAAATTATCGATCTTATTTATTTATTTATTTTTTATTTTTTTAATGGAAAAAAAAAAAGAAAAATTAGATATTGGCACAAGATTGACTTTTTTTAGGCATTTATTGTTATTCTGTCAGATAAAAATCGTCTGCATTTGTCATGGAAAATAATTTAATAATGTAACAAATAATTTGTACTGCATGAATTTGTGTAAAATTATGTAGAAGAAAGTCTTGTGGTGGTCACATCGTACTACTTTGGTTTAGTCGTCACGTAGCGAGTGCATTTTTTCTGATCTAGTTTAAAATGAATTGTTTTGAGGTAAGGATAAAAAAGTTCTTTCGTTGTTTCCATTCTTAAAAAAAGAATGTAGAGTTGGTCATGTGAAAATCAGAATGCATATAAATGAAGCCACAGAATTTTTTTATGATTAAAAATCTCTTGAACTTATGTGATAGAAGTGATGTGTAAATCGATTATTTTCATCGCGGATATTCTTCGTCAGCAAAATGAGGAATATCAGGAAAACAGCAAAAATATCTTTCTCTATGGATATAAAATTTAGATGAAATGTTCGTTATCGCATTATTAATCGAATTGTATATAACTTTAGCATAAGTAATAATTTTAAACTAATAATTATTCAATATATAGGATATATGTAGGAGTGTCACTGGGGGGGGGGAGGAATCACCCTTCGACGAGGACAAATTTTCAATATGGGTATCTTTCAAAAAAAAAAAAAAAAAAAAAAAAAAAAAATGAAAGAAAGAAATTCGTCGGTGTTTTTAAAACGAACAGTTGAACCACTAATTTGTGATAATTTAAAATAAAATTGTTAATAAAATAAATAAAAAGAATAAAATAAAATAAAAAGCTTCCACTTTTTAAGATGTTATTTGTAGAGAATAAAATTTACTTTCTTTGGGTAGTGTTTTATTTCAATGGAAGGAAAATCGTTTGCATTTGTTATGCAAGACAATTTTAATAGATAGTAAATTTTAAATATATTATTTGTACTAAATAAATTTGTATAGGAAAATATAGAAGAAAGTTTTGTGATGGCTACGACATACAATTTTTTCCTCCTTGTTTTAATCGATTTTTACACCTTTGCCCCTTCTCTCTTCGGTAGATAGAAGCACTACTACGAAATTTTACAATTGCAGTTTCAGAGGAAGCAGAAGTCATTTAAAATGTTTTTACTGGCATGAGTGCCCTTTGGTGATGCAGTCATGCCTAGTTTTTTTCTTTTTTTTTTCTACCTGATGAAGGGTGTCATCAGGTGTCATTCTATGTCAAATCAACACAAAAAAGCTGCATTTTTAACTTGACCCCCTCAGATTTTTATCAAATTGGGCTCATTTATTTGTTCTATAGAGAAATGAATGTATACCAATTAATAAATCTTTATCTCTTAGCTTTTGATGTACAGGGCTGCAAAAATGGATAAAAAAGGCAAATTTCCAAAAATTTTCTACTACAAATGTACCCATATTTTCTTTCCTAATTAACTTAGAGATATAAGACTGATATCATTAGAAAGCTTATAAAACAGGCTTCCAAATGATATACCACACTCATATATGTATATATTTTTTTAAATTTTCATTCTAGGGTCAAACATTTTGATCTTTGATCTTCAATATGTCAAAAAGTACATATTTAATTTTCTTTAGAAATATTTATCCAGTTTAGAAATATTTATCCATGAATTTATCAACCGTGAATATTCATTTTAAGTAAATTGGAGTGTAAAGGTTGATATTTTTTATTTAACAACTGTGTGAAAAATACCAGAGCCGGGAATCGAACCCGGGCACCTCCGCTTAACGCACGGATTTTTGGACTATGAAGTTGTGCTGCGATTAATATTGTCACTTGATACAGCTGCACTTGCAGACTCGGTGACTTGACCAACGAATATCATGTGAGAAATGCCTAGCTGGTTGTCAGCCAGGGTAGCTCAGTGGTAGAGCATCCGTGCGTTAAGCGGAGGTGCCCGGGTTCGATTCCTGGCTCTGGTATTTTTCACAAAGTTGGTAAACAAAAAATATCTACCTTTACACTCCAATTTACTTAAAATGAATGTCATACCAGTTTTAAAATATCAGTTTTGATGCTGGAATGAACACCAGTTACTATAAACATGCTACTTTAAAAATTTCGCAAGTTATTGGATATTTACGAATTTCTTAACATGGCAGAATAGGACAAAATTTCACATAAACGTCAATTTTAAGGGATGTTTTTATCGTAAAGATGTCAGACTACTTTAGAAATATTATTTAGGATACTGTCATGCATATTGTTAACTATGAATTTTCCAATAAAATATTTCGTAAGTTATTAGAATTTTACGAATTTCTTATCATAACAGAATAGGGCAAAATTTTACACAAACATCAATCTTGAGGGATATTTTCATCATAAAGATGTAAGACCGCTTTTGAAATATTATTTAGGATATTGACATGAATGCCATAGCGTATGAATTTTCCAATTTAAAAAATTCGCAAGTTATTTGGAATTTACGATTTACTTAAAATGGCAGAATAAGGCAAAATCGAGCATAAACGTCCATTTTGAGGATCATAAATATATCAGACAATTTCAAAATAACATTTATGATACTTATGTGAGCATGATTGACTACAAATATTCTAATAGGAAAGATTCTAATAAGATTTTATCAACATAGCCAAATGGCGCGATATTTCATATAAATATGCATTATTGGGATTGCATTAGAAATAGTAGCATAAAAATAAACTACGAAATTGATCTCTATAAAATAAATTATTAGATTAAAATAAGATAAATATATCGAACTGAATGGTGAGTAGCCTATTAGGCGAGGATTTCGTTCTGTCACTGTGCCAAGCGTTTGGTCAAATTCATTTCTCTTAACATGAATGTAATATGTCCTGTTCAAGAAATTTATGAGAACATACATATGATGGGGAACTGAGCAGAGTCCACCTATGCCAACTAGTTTTGTGTGTTTCTTCACTGCATTAACTTTCATTCACGCATAATATTAGTAATAATAGTAAAAACAATATATTAATAATAATGATAACATACCAAAAAATACTCTAATGGTTATACGGTTCTTATTTTATTTTTATTTTCCTGGGTACAAAACATTACCTAGGTCCCAAATATCACTAATCCCTGATAGTTAGGATACAAATATTAAATGGAAGCAATTGAAAGTTGCAATCAAATTTCACTTACTTTGTGTATTTTATTATTATTATTATTATTTTGGGGGGGAAATCTTATGTTTGTTAGTTTGAAAATAATGATAGAGCATTCCATTTTAATTTATAAATTAGCATCCCATGACCGTCCCCGTCTTCAAATTCACAATAATTATAGACAATAAATGTAAGAATAACATATAATTTTTAAACGAAAATTAAATATGTACTTTTTGAGATACTGGAGGTCAAAGGTCAAAATGTTTGACCTTAAAATACAACTTTAAAAATATATGCGTGTGATATATCATTTAAAAGCCTGTTTTATAAGCTTTCTAATGTTAATAGGGAGTTAAGTTAATTAGGAAATACAATATGGGTGCAAATGTAGTAGCAGAATTTCGAAAATTTGCATTTTTTACCTATTTTTGCAGCCTTGTATATCAAAAACTAAAAGAAGTTGGGACTTATTAATTGGTATGCATTCACTTCTCTATAAAACAAATAAAAGAGCCCAATTTCATAAAAAATTGTGGAGATCAGGTTTTTAACTGTGTTGATTTGACATGGAATGACCCTGCCATTAATTTGACCTAAAACAACTGTTGTGAGTTTTTTAATTTATAGTTTTTATTGACAAAACTATTATTTATAAATTGTATATTATTTGAATTTAATCAAGTTAACATATAGAGGTTTTAAATCAAAAATTTCTTGAAAATTAAAAATCCGATTTTTAATTTTTTTTTTTTTTTTTTTTTTTTTTCTATATTCAATAGAAAAGGTAATTTTGTAAAAAAAAAAAAAAAAAAGTATTTTTTAACGATATTATATAGAGAATAAAAGTTAGAATAGATCTTTAGAAGAGATCTGAGATTGATCTTTGAATTTATAATGTTAAAATTACAGTGTTATACTTTTCTAGAATAAAATTCGTTTGCATTCACCAGGGAAGATGATTTTAATAAATGATAATTTAAACAAATTATTTTTTCTGATTGAATTTCGATAGAAAAATATAGAAAAAAGTCATGTGGTGGCCACAACATACTGTATATATATTGGTTATTTATTATCAATTACCAGCTATGTGACTAATTGTGATTTTTGAAATTACTTTTACAATTTACGAAAAAACTAGTTGGCATAGGTGGACTCTGCTCAGTTCCCCATCATATTTATGTTCTCATACATTTCTAGTGAGAGACATATTATAATCATGTTAAAAGAAATGAATTTGACCAAAGCTTGATGCAGTGACAGAATGAAATCCCCGCCTAATAGGCTATCCACCGTTCACTTCGATATAGTTATCTTATTCTAATCTATTAATTTACTTTGTCAGGGTCAATTCCGTTGTTTAGTTTTCATGCTACTATTCCCAATGCAATAATCCTCAAAATTCATATTTATATGAAAAATTTACAATTTCGCTATGTTGATAAAATCGTAAATTACGAATAATTTACGAAATTTTCCTATTAGAATATTTGTATTCAATCATGTTCAAACACATATCATAAACGTAATTTTGAAGTTGTCTAATGTGTTTATGATCCTTAAAATGGAAGTTTATGCTCAATTTTGCCTTATTCTGACATGTTAAGTAAATCGTAAATTCCAAATAACTTACGAATTTTTTAAATTGGGAAAATAATAGTCTATGATATACATGCCAGTATCCTAAATAATATTTCGAAAGTGGTTTGACATCTTTACGATGAAAATATCCCTCAAGATTGACGTTTATGTGAAATTTTGCTCTATTCTGCCATGTTAAGAAATTCGTAAATTTCAAATAACTTACGAAATTTTTATATTGGGAAATTTATAGTCATTAATATTCATGCCAGTGTCCTAAATAATATTTCAAAAGTAGTCTGACATCTTTACGATGAAAATATCTCTCAAAATTGACGCTTATGTGAAATTTTGCTCTATACTGCCATGTTAAGAAATTCGTAAATTTCCAATAACTTGCGAAATTTTCAAAGTAGCATATTTATAGTTACTGATGTTCATTCCGGCATGAAAACTGTTATTTTAAAACTGGGCTGACATTTTTACAGTAAAAAGTTTCCATTTAATGCACGTTTAAGTGAATTTTTGTCCTATTCTCCCATGTTAAGAAAATCGTAAATTTCTAATAACTTACGAAGTTTTTTAATTCGAATGTTTCAAATGAATAGGGTTCTTGCCAGTATCGAAAGTAATATTTTAAAACTGATCTGACCTCTCTGCGACAATTTGTTCTTGAGATATCGTGTACACAGACTAACGGACTAACACACTAACGGACTAACAAACTAACAGACACCCTACAGACAGACACCATACAAATTTTGTCATTTTCGGATTCCTCACACCTGAAAACGTATAAAAAAGTCAAAAAACCGAGGTCGAAATTTTTCACGATTACCTAAGTTCCCCATACCTATAGTATGATGGGGAACTAATATGCAGTTGAAATGTACGTACCACATTTGTGATTTAATCTTTCACTGTTTCGTGTAATTATTTTTATTTTCCGAACGTACATATGTAAGGAAAGTATTGTTTTAAAGTTATTGTTGGTTTTTCCACACGTTTTGAGGTCTCCTGAATTCACATTTACTATTTTTACGATGATGTATATATGTGTGCATGTATGAGTGCATGTATGAGAGCGAACAGTGAACATGATAGCGTCTAAACGCTTTGTTCGAATGAGCTAAAAGTTGGTACATATATTATAGGTTACCATAGTACGAACCTTATTGAATTTGATGAATCTAACACTTATAGTTTTTTTTACAGTGACACAAAGAAAAATTCTTTATCATTTTGGTCTATGGGCTCAAATTTAAAGTGCGATAGCGTCTAAATGCCTTATTGGAATTATCAGAAAATTTATACACATGTTATTGCTGACCGTCGCATGAACTATATAAGTTTTGGTGAATCTAGCGTTAATAATGTTTTTACAGGAGCACAAAGAAAAACTCTTTATCATTACGATCTATATGGGTTCAAATTTTTTAAAGTGCAATAGCGTATGAACGCCATATCAGACTGAGCTGAAAATTTACATACGTGTTATAGGTACACCTTCACACTAACTATATGAATTTTGGACTATGCAACACATATAGTTTTTTTTAGAGGAACACAAAGAAAAATTCTTTGTCCTTGTGGCTTATGGGCTCAAATAATATAAAATGTGATAGTGCCTAAACGCCTGATTGAGCCGAAAATTTATGTACGTGTTACAGGTCACCGTCGCATAAACTGTATGGATTTTTGTGAGTCTAGAACTTATAAATTTTTACAGGGACAGAACGAAAATTTCTTTATCATTATGATCTGTGGGCTCAAATTATTTGAAGGGCGCTATCGTTAATTTAAACAACACACTATATAGAGAAAAATACTCATATACTCAAATATAATTTTCTCTTTTGTTTGTTTAACGACTTCTCTTACTTTAATTTATTTATACAACCGTTAATTATTTAATGTTCGGAAAGTCGAGTCGACTCACTCCAGATTTTTACTTTCTTCTATATTCAATAGAAGAAAGTATTGGATTCGTAAAAATTTTTGACCGCAGGTTTTTGATGGATTTACACGTTTTGAGAGCTGTAGAACACGATTTGACCCTTTTTAGAAAATGTCTGTCTGTCTGTGACAAAATTTTGTGGCAACTGTATCTCAGGAACTACTGCACAGAATTTCATACAAATTCGTATGTAGTTACACATTGGCATAAATTAGTGCCTATCAACTTTTGGTAAAAATTGTCTAACAGCCTTGCGTTGCTATCCCACTTTTTCTAAATTTTTAACATGGTGGTATAGGACAAAATTTTGTGTAAATGCGCGTAAAAAGAATTGTTTTTTAATAACAATTATAAAATTTAAAAGAATTATTTGTAATAGAGATAGTCAACTGGGAAAAAAAAATGTGTATGTAGGAGTCTCGCCTCCCACCCTCGTGGGGGGGGGGGGAAGTCCCTCCTCGAGGGGAGTAAATTTTCATGATGGGTATCTTTCAAAAGAGCTATGGTTGAACCATTCATGTCCGATAATTTAAAATAAAGTTATCGATTTTTTTTTCATTTTTAGCCAGAAGAAAACTTTTTTTTTTTTTTTTTTTTTTTATGTAATATTGAAAATAAAATTGATTTTATATATATATATATTTAGTGTTATACTACTTCTCTAATATTGAAATCCTCTGCATTATCACGGAATATAATTTTTTTTAAATTAAATAATAATTTTAATAAATTATTTTTACTGAGTGAATTTGTATAGGAAAATATAGAAGAAAATCATGTGGTGGGGTGGCCACAACATACTGGTTTGCTTTTGTAATAATTATTTTTTACCTTAAAATAGACTTACTAGCAAAATTTAAAAAGACAAATTTGAAAATTTCAAATTATTTTAAAAGATTGCTGTTGATTTTTAACATTATATGTTATCTGATGACTTAATTGACTTTATTTGATAATTCAAAATTAAGAATTTTTTAATTTTGTTGAATTTATAAATATGCGGCGAATTTGGCTGATTTTTTAAGAGTGATGATTTAAGGATTTTTGTAGTTATGTAATGTATGTATCAAAATAATTTCTAATTTGTTTGAAATATGCATGAAATTAATTTTCTCTTTCAGAGAGAATCTCTTAGGAGGTTATCTTTACAAAATCCTGTGCTGCCATCTTATAGTGAGAACGAGAACTTAAATCCAGAAATAAATCCTATTAAAACCATTTTAATTAGAAAAGAAGCTGAAGTATTTGGTAATAATTATTTTATTTTATTTTTATTTTTATTGTTATTATTATTATTTTTTTCATGAATTAACTAAATATATTATAGACATAGAATTATATCCATGCTATTACTGATCTTCTGTTTAAATTACTTTTAAACTATTAAATTAATAAAAATATACGTTATAAAATATTATGTAAAAGAATGTTTTCTCATATGTATGCACTATTTTCTATGTATGAATTCTGGTTTGTAGAAAATACTTTTATTCTATCATACTTAAACTCTTTCAGGAGCAATTTAATTTCAATCAATCACAATTATGAATGCTAAATAAGAAGAAAAGATATAAAATAATTTTTTCCAGTAACTTATAAAAGTAAAATTATATTGAATAACTCCTGGATGAATCTCTGCAGTTGGGAATTAAAATTAAGTGGGAATGATATATCCTACCCCGCTGAAAGGGTTAAGAAAATATTCTTTGTACTTTTGTGTTTATTTTGTCATAAAACAATTTTGCGGAAAAATACCGACTCTATCTTTCTGTTATGCTTCAGTAAAAGATTTATAAAGTTTTTTCTTTTAACTTTAAATTAATTAGCATAAATTTTTATGGATTCAACGGTTTTATTATCGATTGAATAACTGAATAAATGCATTTTTCTTACTAATGTTTGTTGAATTTTGCATGTATAGAAATATATAGTTTAATAGTTTCTTTGAAAACTATTTTGAAATTCTGTCATAGTGAAAATTTCGTAATATTTGAATTTCCCAAATTTTAGACACGTAAATAAAATAAATTTCAATTGTTGCAATTTTAAAATGTATTTCAGTAGATGGCAGCACTACACAACATTGTCAATGTTTTTATTATCGATTGAATAACTGAATAAATGTATTTTTCTTACTAATATTAGCTGAATTTTGCATGTATAGTTAAAACGAATATCTAATTTAATAGTTTCATTGAAAACTATTTTGAAATTCTTTCATAGGGAAAATTTCGTATTTGAATTTCCCAAATTTTAGACACACAAATAAAATAAATTTCAAATGTTGCTATTTTAAATTCTTTCAGTAGATGGCAGCACTACCCAATATTGTCATTATATTTCATACGTATATTCCTCGGTCTCTCTTTACCATTGAAAAGTATGCATTTAGTTCATTTTTTGCATTTTTAGCTCTACTTATAATAATAATAATAAAATATTAATATTAATTTTTTTTTGAAACAAAAATAAATTTACCGGTTGCGAATTTTATGAGATGAGAATTGGAAATATATATATATTTGTGTACGAGTACGTAATTCTTATAAGTATCAAGACTAGTCACTTGTTTTTCAAGGGAGAGATTTTATTCTGAATTTTTTTTTGCTTGAATGTTCATTAGTATAGTCAAACGAGTTGAAATGAAATCTGTAATTGTACATTTCTTCGTAGTAATAATATAACAACTGTTGTTATAACTGAAATTTTAAATAAAAACAGTACAATGTCAATTTAAATCAGGTATATCGAGATTTAAAAAATTTTCATTTCTTTTAAATATTTTCTAAAATTATTAAATTGTATGCAGTCGAACCTCGTTAACATGAACTGCTTCCACAATCGGTTTAGTTGTATGAAGATTTGTTACTGATAGCATAAACTACTGATAACATGAACATGTTTTTTTTTTTTTTTTTTTTTTTTTTTTTAATCCCCTCTTGAGATTCACGTTAACGAGGTTCGACCGTATTTACTCAGATTATAATAAATAAATAAATAAATAAATACATTTATATTTTAAATTTTATCAAGGTTTTATTTAGGTGATTGTGTTACTCCACAAAAACTCTTCGTGTAATTAATGTTGTTTTCTTTTAAATATTTCTAATTAAGGGTATGGTAGATGTTTAGAATCGATCTTTGAAATTACTTCCTTAGAATTACGAAAGTTTGCATACATATGCATTGAAATGTATTAATATTAAATACATTAAAATTTTTCGAAAACTATTAAAATTAAAAAAAATTATAATTCAAAATTATAATTTTCTTCAGAATTTTTAAAATGTTTCAAACTAACGAGTTTTTATAGTTTTATCACACGATTTTGCATTATTATAGTTCATCAATCTATTTGTGGGTTAATTTATGGATTGACTGATGAGTTCATTTTTTAAAAATATTTTTATATTTGAATTCTGAAATTTCAGGCAAACTTTTAACATTCAAACATAAAATATTTTTTTTAAAAAATAGTAAAAATGAAATCAGGGGACGCCAAAATATAGAGAAACACCAAAATCTCAAAGTCAGGTTTTTGACATGAGTACAATAATTTCCTTACGTATGTATGTTCGGGAAAAAAAAAAAAAAAAAAAAAAAAAATATATATATATATATATATATATATATATATATATATATGTATATCAATCCACAAGTTAAAGCACAAGTACGTTTGGAATATGTTGATGAACTATAATAATATAAAATCAAAGAAAATCTGCAGTGACTTAATTTCTCAAAAACTATTAAAATAATAAAAATAAGTAAATAAGTAAATAAAAAATCTCTGTTAGCCTGAAACATTTTTAAAATTCTCAAATAATAATAATAATAATAATAAATAAAAATAAAAAATAAATAAATAAATAAACATTTTGAATTTTATTTTTTATTTTGGATTTTAATAGTTTTTGAGAAATTCTAATATATTTCATATTGATATTGATACATTTCAATGCACATGTATGCAAACTTTCATAAATCTAAGACAGTAATTTCCAAATGCTGATTTTCAGCGATTTTCAACACCCACTGTAACGTTCCTATATATATTTAGCAGAATTACTTAAGATGAAAACTAATATAAAACTAACTAATTCACTAAGCGAAACCATTTCGCAGCACATATTTATTAGAACGTCAAACACACAACTGCGTACTTACAACATAACTGAGAAGAGAACAAATCTGGACCGTTGCCAACTCTATAACATAAAACATGGTGTTGCCAAACAATCATACAAATATTATGACATCTTCCCTTTAAAGGAAATAAAAAAATTTAAAATAATGATAAAATAAAAACTATATACAAAATTTACAAATCAAGACGTTCTGGTGGTCTAACAACTCGGCCAGAACGGGTGGTCACAGTTCGAGAAAGTTTATTAGTCTTATAAGAATTATTAGAGTCTAAATTGTCAAAAGTTCTTATAGGTTTTGGATCTAATTGAGTCAAAGGACCTGGATCTTCAGAAGTTTTATGCTGAGCTGATGGGTGAACCACAATTTCTCTATTTGGAGGAATGTCTGCTTTTGATTTCTGTATCACTCCTGAATTCCGTCTAAATGTGCTACCATCTTCAGTAGTAACCATATAGGATCTAGGAGCATCTGTAGTACCAGTAATAGCAGCAGGAATCCAATTTCGTGGGGATACTCTAAGTTTTACTTTTTCTCCTTCCACAAACACTGGAGATTGAACACTCGCAGTCGTTGAGCTAAGTCGCTGTTTCTCTCTGACTAACTGAAGGGGTATAGATGATGATTCTCGTTGCAAACGTAGAGATGGGTGTATGGGAATTAAAGTTCTAGTAGGACGTCCAAAAAGTCTTTCTGCAGGTGAGGTCAAGTTATTACGAGGAGTATTTCTCCAATTTAGCAATGACAATCTGTAATCAATTTTTTCAATATAAGATCTTTTAAGTAACAATTTAGCTTCTTGCACATAACGTTCTGCTAAGCCATTAGACTTTGGATAATGTGGGCTTGATGTTATATGCTTGACTTTCCAGGAAAGTGTAAATTGTCGAAAAGCTTCTGAATGGTAAGCACGTCCATTATCAGACTCCAAAACATCTGGTATACCATGAATTGCGAAACAATCCTTTAAGAATTCAATTACAGCATGTGATGTTGGATGATGCAATTCCCTAAACTCAAAATAACCAGAATAACTATCAACAACAAGGCAATAGGTTTTTCCTTTAAATTCAAACAAATCAGAAGCAACTCTTTGCCATGGAAAACATGGTACAGGTTTCATCAACAAAGGCTCGGTGTTGGGTGCTCTTGATGTTTGTTGGCAAATAGCACATTGTTGTACATAAGTTATGACATCTTGTGACATACCATGCCAAAATACAATTTCACGTGCCCTACGCAGTGAAAGATTAGTTCCCAAGTGTCCCTGATGGATAAGTTTTAAATACTGATTTTGGAGACTCTTAGGGATAATAAGTCGCTCTGATTTGAATAAAAGATTTTCATAAACTGACAACTCATCTCGATAGTTCCAATATTTACGAAGCTCTTGGGGAACCTCTTGAACAGTCGCTGGCCATCCATTAAGGATTAAAGACTTTAATTGTTGTATTTCATCATCTTCATTCACTGCAGACAACATTTCTGGATATAACGATACTGGAAAAGGAACATCAACAGTTACTTCAAAAGTTTCTTCGTCTAAACATTCTTCAATAGAATCAATTTCACAGTCACGACTGAGAGCATCTGGTATTGGAATATCTTTGCCACTTTTATAAACAATAACCGGAGAATATTGCAACACATCAAAAAGCAAAGGGTGTAAACGAGGTGGTGCTGACTGCAACGGCTTTTTAAAAATAGACTCCAAAGGTTTGTGATCCGTTTCTATCACAACAGATTTACCATAGATATAATCGTGAAACTTTTTACAACCATGACGAATAGCTAAAGCTTCCTTTTCTATTTGTGGATAGCGTTTTTGAGTAGGTGTCAAGGCTTTAGTTGAATAGGCTACAGGTCTACCCTCTTGTAAGAGAACCGCTCCCATAGCATGAGAACTAGCATCAACAGAAACCACCACAGGCTTGTTGACGTCATAATAAGCTAATTTCGGTGCATTTTGGAGTGCTTCTTTTAATTTAACAAAAGCATCTTCTTGATCTTTAGACCAGTCCCATAATACATTCTTCTGAAGTAATCTTCGCAAAGGCTCAGAGATTGTAGAATAGTTTGGAACAAACTTTGAAACATAATTAACCATACCAATGAATCTCTGCAACTCTGATAAACAAGTGGGAGTTTTTAACAGTTTAATACCTGTAACTTTTGAAGGATCAATCTCAATACCATCAGAAGTAAATAAATGGCCTAAGAACTTAACTTTAGTTTTCCCAAAATGGCATTTTTCTTTATTTAAACGCACACCACAATCCAATAGTCTTTTAATAACTTTATGGGTCAAATTTTTCATATCATCTTCAGTGTTAGCCCATAATAATATGTCGTCCATGGAACATTCTACATTTTGAAAATCTTTCAAAATACTTTGCATCACCTGTTGAAAAATTTCGGGGGCTGAAGCAAGTCCAAATGGAACCCTTAAAAAGGAAAATCGTCCCCAAGGTGTATTGACAGTTAAATATTCTGAAGTTCTCTTAGTAACCCTCAATTGCCAAAATCCCTTCTTGGCATCTAAAAGAGTAAAGAATTTAACTTTTCCTATTCTTGCCGCAATATCTTCAACAGTCTTAAGAGGAAAATGTCTTCGCTTAATTACTTTATTTATATCAGTTGGATCCAAACATAAGCGAACACGGTCACCAGATTTAACAATAACCAATGGGCTGACAGCAGGTGTAGGTTCAGTGACTGGTTTTAAAATATTCATCTTAACCATTAAATCAATCTCTTTCTTAACAACATCTCTTAAAGCATAAGGTATTCTACGAGGTGGGTGTATGGAGAACGTAACATTATTTTCAAATTCAATGTCATATTCAAAATCTTTAATACATCCTATACCTTCAAATATTTCCTTTGGAATTTCTTCACTAAATTCATTTAACTGCAAAACACTCACATTTCGTTTAATTAAACCCAAATTATCACAAGTTTTACATCCTAATATACAGTTATAATTACCATCAACTACCAAGAATTTTAGACTAACTGATTTACCATCTACAGAACACACAGATTTTACTTCTCCTAGTACAGGTGTATATTGATTATTAAATGATTTTAAACGTTGTACTGAAGTTTTTGAAATAGGTAGTGATAATTTATTCACGACATCTTTAGTTATCACATTACTTTCCGCACCTGTGTCAAGTTTAAATTTAACTTGAATGTCATCATACCAGGCATTTTTACTATCAACATTTATCAATTCCCCAATATGCAAAGATTGACAGTTTAAATCTTCATCAGAATCCTCCTTAAGCTCATGAACTTTTTTATTATAAAAATTATAAGACCCTGAATTCTGTTTCAGTTTAATTCTACACTGACGAGCATAATGACCCTTCTTAGAGCAAGCTTTACAAATTACATTAAAAGCAGGACAATTTTTAAATTCATGAGTTAAACCACAACGCCAACAGACTTTATTTTGTTTACTAGAATCAATTTTCAAGTTAAAAGCTTTATCACTAGAATTTTTATTTTTCGCTTTTCGTATCGCTAAAATTTCTTTCTCATTAGATGTGGTTATACTATGCATTTCTTTTAACTGATTAGTAGCCTGCTCACTTGCTCTACAAATATCAATAGCTTTCTGTAAAGTTAACTCTCTTTCCGATAATAACAATTCACGAACTTTATCGGAACTAATTCCTCGAACAATTTGATCACGTAATAAGCTATCTTGCAAAGTTCCAAAAGAACAGTCACTTACTTTCGTTTTTAATTTTGTTAAATAAGAATCAAAAGTTTCAAGCTTACCTTGCATTAAGTTAAAAAATAAATATCGAGTATACGTTTCATTAGGCTTCGGTGAAAAATATTCATCAAACTTATCAGTAATCTTCTTTAAATCTTTACTATCATCTTCATTCAAGTCGAACGTATTAAACACAATTGTTGCTGCAGGCCCAATTGCCGACATAAATGTAGCTGCTTGTATTTCCTTCGGTTTCGTCGATAATTGCGTGGCAGTTGCATAAAAGTTAAACGTTTGTTTCCACAGTTTCCATTTAACTGCCATTCCATTGTCAGTAACTTCCAACTCACGTGGAAGACGAGCATTTACATTAATACTTGAAGCACTCTCGCCAGGCATTTTAAAAACTACTATTATTGCAAATACTTATAATACCGTAATTTTTACTTTCAAACAATAATTTTCCTTCTGACACCATGTAACGTTCCTATATATATTTAGCAGAATTACTTAAGATGAAAACTAATATAAAACTAACTAATTCACTAAGCGAAACCATTTCGCAGCACATATTTATTAGAACGTCAAACACACAACTGCGTACTTACAACATAACTGAGAAGAGAACAAATCTGGACCGTTGCCAACTCTATAACATAAAACATGGTGTTGCCAAACAATCATACAAATATTATGACACCCACCATCTTCTTAACAAGCAAGGAAAATATAAAACATAATTAATATGGATTCAGCAGATGTCTTTCACATATTTTTTTCAGTTTTAACTTTTACTTCTTAGCCTGCTAAATCAAAATTTTTCTCATTATTAAAAATATATATATATATATATATTATGATATAAAATTTTATTATGATTGTTATCATATTAGGTGTCAGTGTGAATATTGTTGATTCTGTCGGCGTGGTTGTAACATCCTTAACTCCAGAAAGTTCAAGCGCACAGGATGGTCGTCTGCAACCTGGAGATGTCTTAGTGTCTCTTAATAACCAATCACTGGTTGATGTGGAACCTAAAAGAGTCGGAGAAATCCTCAGAAATATAGACAAGTCTTCCTCTGATGTTCTGTATGTTTGTTTTAATATAGTAGATTACGTTATTTTCTACACAATCTATACTATATAAATATACACTATACTATATACACTATACTATATAAATATGTATTGTAAAGTACACTACTTTTCCCTAAATGACCGAGAATTTCGATTTTAGAACTTTTTGTCAAATAGCATAAAGAAAAACATTTGACAAGTTATCCTGAAACTTTGGGGGTGTAAAGAACATGTTATAGCCATGTATGTTTTAGTAAAAATTTCGACCCGAAGACGAAAAAGGGACGAGTAAAAAATTAAACAAACTATAAAATGTTTGGAATTAGGGTAGGCGCTCCAGTGATTGGCATGCTCCAGTAATTGACATCTATCCCGAAATAATTAATAAATAAGAAAAACAATAAAATCATATATTTTATATATAAGAATTTTAACATTATATGTCAAACACTGGAGCATAGGGTGCTAATAAAACTGGTAAAATGAATAACTAGCATTGTCAAACACTGGAACATAGGGTGCCAATTACGGATAAAATGAAAAACTGGCAGTGTCAATTACTAGAACATTGAGTGGGTATAAAATAAAAATTCATTAAAAAGAAATATATGTATCAAATGTATGCATTTTAACATATATGTGGTTCTGAATGTCTTTCATACCATTTGTACTAACTTAAGATTTCTAAAAATATTTTCTCATGACATTAAAAACATCAGCGATTGCTCTAAAAGTGTCAATCACTGGTGCACTTACCCTACACTGTAAAAAACAATGCTTCAAATGCCTTATAACTATGTATTATATAAACATAAAATTACCTATAAAAAAAAGTAGTTTTTTTTTTTTTTTTTTTTTAAACATGCAGCGTATGAAATTAATGCACTACCATTTTTAGGAATCTTAATACTGCGCATTAGACACCATACTGCGATCACAGTACAAAAAATAAATAAATAAATAAATAAATAAATAAATAAATAAAAAATTAAATATATCTGATGAAATATGAGTACTTTAATTAAATGTTGTTTTAATTGCGCAAGCACTAGCAAAAATGTCTTTTGCATAATTTATTAACCAAATGTATTGATTATTTATAGGAAAAATCCAAGAAAATATCTCGAACATTCAAAAGGAATATAGAACTCGATATAGAATGAAATTAAATTTATGTCCTCTCAAATAATAATAATAATAAGAAGAAGAAAAAGATTATAAGAGATTTTAACAATTTTTATTTTAATTGAACCAATGGTAATGCATTTTACGTTGATAGTAAATGAATATGAATAAAACCCCCTATCGTTTTCTTCTTCTTTTTCTTTTTTTTTTATTCCCAGAGGAATTGAAATTCAACTACCATTTATGGTAAGGTTGTGTAGTAAACTAATATAAAGTATGTACAAACAATATTTTTTTATATTATATTTATATTCTTATTCTACAATTTACATTCTGAGTATTTGACTTTTTATGAAAGGTTTTTGTACTATACGGAAACTTTGTTTTTCTTCTAGAGTCCAATACATTACATCAGATAATGCACCAGAACAGCCTGCGCCCCAGTCTGCAATTCTATACCCTCCTTTAAAAAGGTAGTTACTTTGATTGTGTAACATGGTAAATTCTAATGTAATGAATGAGGAGTATTTAGATGTTAAAATCAATTTGCAGCACCTAAAAACTAAGATGATTAAACATCAGAACATAAAAAATTATAAACAACTATTAAATAAAAAGCATGCACGTTCCTCTCGTGCCGTGTTCCCCTTTCTCTGTAAGGGATGGAAGAACGGAGGCCTATTTCTTTCAGACAAAATGGATCAAATTAGTATATATATATTTCTTTCTTTCTTTTCTTTTCTTTTTTTTTTTTTTTTTTTTTTGTTCTTTATTGTCATTTGCTTAAAAAAATACTATTAACAACAACAATAAATATAAAAGAATGAATGAAAATCTTTGGAAAAGTGAATATTGGTACATCATATGTCGCCACGAAAGGGAAAGAAAATTGTTATCTATGGTAAGGGGAAAAAACTTATCAGCCGAAGCTATTTTGTGCTTGAAATATTTTTATTGAAAAAAATACCTGGTAATAAAACTTATTATCCAGGATTAAATTAATTCAACTTGTAGAAGGCAGTGTAATGTCAGGAAGAAAAAAAATTAAAAAGAAATAGACCATTCGTTCAAAATTATATTCCATTTTATGAACAACGAAAAATTAAATTTGAAATCACATAATTAATGTGGAGAACAATTTTAATTTAATAGAGCATTTCATTTTCAGAGTACTAACCAAATCCGATGAAGAAGAAGATGAATATTTTGACGTGTCAGAAAATGAACCGCCAGCACTTCCAACAAGCCCGCCTCCAACTCTTATATCTGAAATTCCTTCTAATGCGAAAATGCATCAAGAGACAGCCTCAGTTTTAACAACGAAACCATCTCTTCCGAAGATGGAAGAGTCGTCTTCCACAAACATCATGCTGCCGAAGATATCTCCTATCATTTTGCCTGCTAAGCCGAGTGTCCTGTCACCAAAACCTGTAATAAGGGTGACATCTTCGGAGGTTACTAGCAAAGGAGTCGACAGTGTGGTGACTAGGGTAAAACCGACTGTGCCTTTTAAACCAATTAGGACTTCTCTAACGCCCAAAGATGCGCTTCCAAACAAAGGTAAAATTAATTTTTTTTTCAAAGGCTTTTTCACACCTCGGAATATTTTTAAACACAGTTACAAAATAATTTTTATTTTAAGATATTTTTATAAACACTAAAGTTACAGTATTTTGATTTGAAGGTTAGTGTAACTACGCTGGTTATTGTAGTGTTACAGACATAGTTGCCAACTGCAGCGCTTTTGGCTACCAGAAAATTTAACAAAAATTTTTTATGTACAGTAGTGGACAAAAAAACTGCCTCGTCTGCGAAATAGTGGAAATGTGTGGAATAATGTTTTTCATATATATGTTTTATGAAATGATGATATTTTTATGATATAATACAGTTGTAAGACTTAATCTCAATTAAATTTTATTAGGATTACTAAATTATTTACATTTAATTTTTGTAAAAATGGGAAAAAGGTAAAAAATGCAATATATAAGAAGGCGTGGAACAAAGCAATAGCTACACAAATTCTGTAGTAAATGTAAATTTTACAAACTGCAGTCATATTACATATACAGGTTGATTCAAAATTAGTGTGACCAATTTCAGAGAATCAGAAATATTTATTGAATTTAGTTATTTACATGAAATTTTCAATGTGGTTTCCTTTTGCATAGTACAATTTACGTAAACATTTAAACCAAGTCAAAAGAGCTTTTTCGACCATTTTGGGGGGAGGGTATTTTCCAAATTCCTCTTTGACTGAAGCCCTTGAAGTGTTCTTACTTTACGTATACTTAATTGTTTTTTTAAGTATACTCATAAAACATAATCGTAAGCAGCATAGTCAGAGGATAATGGTAGCCATTTCTCAGAAGGAAGAAAAAATGTTTTTTTTTTTTTTTTTTTTTTTTTTTCTTCTTTATCTTTTAGCCATTTTATAGCTTATTTTGCAGTGTGACTTGGTGGAGAATCTTGGTGAAAAACGAAGTTTCCTTGCGGGTAAAGCCGTTTACTTTCTTTGATCATGTGTTTCAAAACTGCATTCTGATAGTATTTAGCATCAATTTTAGCCTTTGGTTCTACAAAATCTAGTTTTGTTAAGCCTTGAGAGGCCGCATTCCCATCCATGACATAACACCTGACGGTCAACTTGCCTTTTGCAAAACAGCTGCGTCTTTGCAACGCTTTTCGCGTGAAATATATTGTATCTTGTTTTTTCCAGTATTGGGTGATATATGAAACATTGCTTCATCCTAAGTTATCCATGTTTTATATCTACCTTTGCGTAACATTAAATACAGAGGCCAAGAACGTTTACTTCATTTTCTATGGATTTTGCAGACATTTGATGACAGACTGCTTTATTCACTTTTTTATAGATAATTTTCTTCATCTGACGACAGATTGTCGATTGTGATACCTGTAATTTCTTTGCTAAAGTTCTTTCAGGAAGAGGATTTTCTACAGCGATAAGTCTTTTCAGCTTTTTTTTTTTTTTTTCTTTTTAACCAAAGACTTCCTTTCGTCCACATTGTTTTCCTGGAGCTTTCGATTGCCAGCCAAATTTTATTTATTTTCGGAGTTCAAATAGTAATCCATTAGAAAAATGTCTTTTCTGATTTTTAAATGGGTTATATATAACAGAATTTGAGCAACCATCCTTCAAAAGCTTTAAAGTTTCGTTTCGGGTTTGAAGATCTAATTTCGGAGCCATAATTTACTCCCACTAATAAAAATAGCTAGATTGGTAATTAAAACGTCTCACTTTTAAAATAAAACTGGTGGTAAAGTGATTAAAATTTCCCGTAAATAGTTACTGGCTTTTAAAGTTGGTCACACTAATTTTGAATTAACCTGTACTTAGATGTGTATACACGCAGGAGGATCCCTTCAATACTTAGTTAGTAAATTCTTTACGAGCTGCGCTGACAGCTTTGCAGTGGTCCGGTATAGAAGATATCAACTTCTGAATGTAAACCTGCCGACTTTCATGGAACCAGACCCTAATAATGCTCTCCTGCAATTTTATATTAGTAGCAGGCTTCTTAGCAGCAAATTTCGTACCCAACAATTTTCGATGGGATTCAGTCTAGGAATATTCCTAGGCCAATCCAGAATTTTAAAACCATATTTTTTTCGGATAGACCTGCATTTAAAGACAGGAAATCGAGGGAAAATTACTTTTACAATATGCATAATAGTGTGGCGATGAAAACTTGTAAATTAGGCAAAAAAATCATTCATAAAAAAGTTAGATTATATTTACCGATTTTGCTGTATGACAGACTGCAGACTCCTGTTGTAAAAGTCAATTTCCAGCACCTTTCAAATGATTCTGGCTTTAAATATGTCTCTAAAATCTTGGCATAAACGGATGCGTTCAAAATTCCAGTAATAAATTTAAGGCGTCCAACCTTTTTGCTAGATATGCATTGGTTTATACTAAGATCAGAATTTATAAAATCAGGTTCTAGAGCAGTGTTTCTCAAAGGGTGTACTGGTGCGCCCCTGACGCTTTCGAGGCTTGCCGAGTGTTTCAGAGTATCCAGTTATATTATGTGTCCAGTTATATATATATATATATATATATATATATATATATATAATTACTTTATTACGCTATTTCATTATGAATATACCTCTCCTTCGACAATGCATCATGTTTATGTTTATTAACGGTAGTTTTTCTTACAAAACACAGTCATATATTCTTCTTATGTACATTACTTATTTTGAAAGTTCTTCGGGAATATATTGAAAGTTATTGTAAATGTCACATTATGTAAATAAGAATTCTCTACTCTTACCATAATCAAGTGTAAAAAAGAAAAAAAAAATAATAATAACTTATTTAAGAGGAAATGGGAGTTTATCTTAAAAAATTTTAATTTATTTCTCATTCAGGTTTCACGTAAATTTGTATGCAATGTGCTAAAGTTTATTGTATAGAATCTAAAATTCTTCCTCACTTCAAAAAAAAAAAAAAAATAAATAAATAAATAAATAAATAATAATAATAATAAAAAAATAAATAAAAATAAAAAATAATAAAAAATAATAAGAACCGCTGTTCTAGAGAATAGATCATCTTATAAAACTTGCATCTCTTACTGTAATTAAGCAAACAGACTAATTGCGTTATTTTTCCCCTTTCAGTTAAAACCAAAACTGCAACAGTTGAAAACGTAGTTGGAGAATCCCCTCCCAGTGGCCTGTCTCGTCAGTGGGGTCCACAGAGAACAGTAGAGCTGTGGAGAGATCCAGAAAAAGGGTTGGGCATCAGCATCATATCTGGTAAAGTTGATTCTTTTCATGGTGGAATATTCATCAAGAATGTCTTAGCAGATAGTCCCGCTGGATGGAATGGAACTCTGAAAAGAGGAGATAGAATATTAGAGGTAATAAATACTCCTGTCAAATCAGTTTATGCTCATTAAAAAAAAAAAAAAAAAAAAAAAAGCTTTTTAGAACGCTAAATCACAGGGAATCATTGAACATTCAGGACTGTCTTCCAGTCTTTGAACAGAATGAATAATAATAATTAAACCTCTGCATTTATATAAAATAATACTTTAAAGTAATCTAATTTATAATGTGGCAAATAGTAATTTCTATTAACTGCATTTTTTATAGGTAGACTCTCGTTAAATAATTCTTAACATTTCCTCATTCGGCAGGGCACGAATAGCTTCTTGTTAAAATTAGTGCAAGGCAGTCAGTTATGAAGAGTTGTCTTTTCTATGACATACACACACACACATGTACAATAATAATAAGAGACATTTTGACATTAAACTACATAACAAAAAAATTGTGATGCTTTCAAGTTCAGTTCACGCATCTGTTTCCCTGATTGTGATATCAGGGACAGACTAAACTAGAAAAAAGTTTGTATCGATGATGATCGGTAATTCGCCAGCGAATTACTTTACATGCTTATGCGTATTCGTATTAAATTCATTACATTCATAATTAAACACATGAAGATTTTGAGATTGTGGCTTAAAATGTTACATTCATCGTTAAGCAATTTGGAAAAACATCGTAGTCTTATTTTATTTTAAATACCTATGAAATTTTCCATCTAAAAGCTAATGTGCACAAATTAAAAAGATCCATATAGTAAACTAGCAGACCCGGCCACGCGTTGCTGTGGCTATGTTATACGTTGAATTATAATGTAGTAAAATATTCAATATATTAAAATTATTATTTACGAATAAAGACCATCCTTGATAACATCCTTGATCTTAGCAGACTTAGCCCGCTTCGCTGGTCCCTATTTTTAAATGATTCACTATAATTAAAGAATTCTCAAAATTGCATTAATTTTTAACATGTGAAAAAAAAAGAGAAAAAAAAAATCTGATCGGGAAAAATGTTCGACACTCATAATGAATCCATATATTATCGAAAGGAAAATGATATAAAATACAAAAAAATCTTCTCTCATTGGTGGAATAATCTGTTCGGACCCCCACTGCCTGCGGCAGTGTATACCTGCGCAAACCATGCGCACCGTTTCTTCATCCACCGTTCCCGCCCTTCTTAATAACTCTATACTTTCGAAAATATCCGCAATCGATTTATCGGGCCTTAAAACTTAATAATACTAATTTTCAAAGTTCTAACTCTTATTTCTATTATTTTGCCCCTTTGCCCTCCCCCCTCCCACTATTCTAAATAATTTTACAAATTCGAAAATATCTACAGTTTATTTGTAGGTGTCAAAAACCTGTATGCACCAATTTGAACGATCTAACTATATTTTTATTTTTTGCCCCTCTGCCCCCCTTCCCGCCCCTCCTAATAAATTTACAAATTCGAAAATATCCGCAATCGATTTGTTGGTATCAAAAATTCTATGCACCAATTTTGAATGATCTAACTCCATTTTTATATTTTGCTCCTCTGCCCCCCCCCCCCCTTTCCCGCTCCTCTTAATAATTTTACAAATTCGAAAATATCTGCAATCGATTTGTACGTATCAAAAACTTCTATGTACCAATTTTTAGCGATGTAACTCTATTTTTATTTTTTTGCCCCTCCGCCCCCTTACCCGCCCCTCCTAATAACTTTACACTTTCGAAAATATCCTCATTCGATTTGCAGGCCTCTAAAACCTCTCTATACCAATTTTGAACAGTCTATCTGCATTTCTATTTTTTTTTTTTTTTTTTTTTTTTTTTTGGTTGTTGTTGTTTGTTTGTTTGTTTGTGAAATCACGTTTTGGCCCCTCCCCCCCCCCCCCTTTTGGGAGGCGAATTTTGCAATAAAAACTATCCTATCTCTCAAGTTGGACCAAATTGCACACAGTGTCCAAATTTCATTAAAATCGGCTCATTAGTTTAGGAGTTCATCGCGGACAAACATAATAAATTTTATATATAAAGATATATATATATATATATATATATATTAAATTATAAAGTTTTGATCAATGAAGCACAAATAAGTAAAAAACAGGATTAATTTCACTGTATTATCTTCATTATAATATGAATTCAATTTACACTTCAGTCTAAGTAACACGTGGCCGGCTATGCTAACACCAAAAATTTAAAAAGTGGAAATAATTGAATTATACGAAATTTATTAATAGGTTAAAAAGTTGAAGATTCTTTGTGTAGATGGCAGCACCAAATATATTTCAGCTTTCATTTCAACCCAGTCGAAAGGTATCGACATCTGTTAGAATCATTTGGAGTTAACAGATAATTGTGACTGTCAAATAATAACAGACAAATAATTAGCAATAAATTAAAATTGCGACTATAATTTGAGATTTAAACTATCCTATCTCTCAAGTTGGATCGAACTGCACATGGTGTGCGAATTTTATTATAATCGGTTAAGTGGTTTAGGAGTCCATTGAGGACAAACATTGTGACACGAGATTTATATATATTAAGATTAGCAACTTATATAATAATATTTAACTTGTTTTCGTGGTATGTTTGGCTAAAAATTGGCGTAAATTTTAAACAGCTACATAAAAATTAGCCGTTTAAAATTATGTTCTGTTCATACTTTTTACATTTAAACGTATATCTTTCCTGTCAACCTACTTCAATTAACTCTTGTTTAAAAATGATTTTTCAGGTGAATGGAGAAGATATACGCAATGCAGGTCATGCCAAAGCAGTGGAGGTCATTAAAAATGCCACTAATCCAGTGACTTTCATTGTACAGAGCTTAGTTCCTTTGGTAAGTTGTAAAGTGGAAGAATTAAATTATAAAATATACAGCGGCAAAATGATAGGAAGGACACAAAAATAACAGAAATTAAGCAAGAACGAAAAATAATGCTCTTTGCATAGATTATTAACTTTTTACAACTGTGCATATTTCTTGCATTCTTTAACTTTCAATATACTTTACCTTTCATGATCACAAAGCAGACAGACAGAAGGGCCGAACTACAGACAGATAAACTAATTGAATTCATAATCACTAGTAAACATTGTTCTAAAGTGTCAAAAACGCTTCGCAGGAATGGAAATACAATTTTAGCAATTTCCCATTTTAGCCTTTAATGTATCTGAATATTTTAGTGTATTCCTGTAAATCTTAACTGTAAAAATGACATATTCTACAGAAAACGCATGAATAAAATATATATCAATTTCATTATGATTTGTGCAGGCGAAATTACTTAAATATATGCTTTATAAAAATGCCTCTCATAGCAATTATGCATTGGCTACTTTTGGATGTCCTGCACACAAACCAGTTGTGGTATTTATATAATTTTAAATAGAGGACGTACCATAGTGAAGTTGAATAACATATATCATTTTGAATACATTCTAGAAATATATACGAACGCTAGAGGCACACAGGCTAGCAGATAGATAAACGGGCTGTCAGAAGGACAGAAAGACAGAGAGATAGACGAATTCAAATCATAACCCCTCTTAAACATCGTTAGAAAGTGTCAAAAACGATAAATGCAAGCAAAAAAGCAATTCCAATAACTTCCCTTAATATAACTGAATATTTTTGTGTGGTCCTGTAAATATTAATGCTAATTATTACTATATTCTATAGAAAGCATTTTATTATGCATATGAATGATAAATGTCATTTGTACAAAATAAAAGTAATTAAAATGTGATTTATAGAAATAACTCTCGTTGAACACAATGAAACACTCTCATTGAACACTTGGTCCGTCTTATTTCCATCGCGATTTTCTCCGAATTTAAATACAACATTGTTGTAATCACGTGCCTAACATTCCATAGCATACTGAGCACGTTCTCCCAACTAAAGAATGGTCTTTGCTTTATGTAACTCTACACTGTTAAAACTAATAGTTTAACCTTTAATTTAGGGACGTTTAAATTAGGGAAATTTAGCGCAACTTATAATTTAGTGCTTAGTTTCACCATTTTAGTAATGATATTTAGTACTAAAATTTTTAAAAACATTGGTTGTATCTAAATTGCAACCCTTTTTTTTACAATGGAACGTATACGATTTTATTTTTAACAAACCATCTAGTGATAAAATTTTTTGTTTCGTGCTAGATAAAATGCCCGTCGTTTCATTATGATGGGCAGAAATTTTGTTGTGTGGTTAGAGAACCAGTAGTGGACACTTTTAAATTTAAACTCTTGAAAACAAGCTTCCTAATTCTTGCATAGGTTCGAATACACACGCTTAAGGTTGGTATTATGCTCTTCTAAACTATTAATGTCTTCAACTACAATTATTTCCAGGCATCAGTTTTAAAACAAAATTAATTCAAATGAAAAAATTTAAACCTTATTATATGTTATTTTGCCTTTTTTTTTTCTCGTGCCTTTAAATAAGGAAATAAAATTCTGTTTGATTTGTTTCTGTTAAATTAATTTCTTGTACCCTCTGCTTTGATTTTGATATGACTAAAAGAAGTTTGTATAATTCATTTATTGTACTAAATTTTTATTTTTGTAAAATACATATATATATATATATATATATATATATATATATATGAGTGAACACTACTGATACTACAAAATGGCATCCGGATCAGTATAGTGAATAGCCCTGTCTAATATTGGCTTTTAAGGTAAGATCCAGTAGTAGATACACCTCAGTAATCTCACACACACCTCACCAAATTCAGAATGTGAGTGGAAAAATAATTTCCAAGTGTAAAAATATGTCAATTATCATTTTTCGCAGTACAGTCATGTACAGAAGAGTTAATTGAGGTATGGAAAACACTTGTTACAGATAGCCAGAAAATGTCCTTAAATTGTCTGCTATTGGTGCAATTACCCTAAAGGTATTTCTTTTCCTTTCTACAGCTTGCAAGCAAATGAAATGTACTATTTGACATATCCGATGTATATATATTATTTCATGTTAAAAATAAAGATGAAATTTTGATAGTCCGCCTAAAATATATTATTAAATATTGTTAATGTCTTATGAAAAAAAATTTCATTGTAGTTTATGAATACTTTTTAATTGGTTGTTGTTTTCTTTGTCCAGCCTAAAAAGACTGATCCTGAAGTTGTAGCCGTTACACCAGAAGCTTCCCCATCTGTTGAAGAATCGACAGTTAAGATAGAAACGAGTTCAACTGTATCAAAAGTAAATTATATTAAACTGGAACTTCTAATTTTTTGCATATTTTATGTAAAGTAGAAAAAAAAAAAGAATGAATGAAAGATTGAGAGGAAGATAAAAAAAGAAAGTGAACTGTGTTTATATAAAGCTAGAAGAGGTATATCATTCGACAGACAATACTATCTTATAATAGTTTATATATTATATATATATATATATGTATATATATAATAAAGATGATCTATCAAGCATAGTAGAAGCCAAGCAACAGATACAAGATCACTAAAACACCAATTACCAATAAGATTTTTAAAAAAATTATCAGTGGATGAAATACACTAATGTAAAGAAACCAGATCCACTAATCAACAGCCTGTAAAACATATGAATCAATAAAGTAACACAACAAATCCCAACTCAAAACCATAAACTTATCAAAATTAATTAAAAAATAACCTAAGAAACACAAGATAGGAAGGAAGGAGGCAGGCGGCAAGACTTGTGACTTGCCTGTGGGGTTAAACTAGTTTCACGCTGGCAACACTTACCCAGCCTGCCACGACCAGAACAGGAACCATATGGATTTAAAAAAGCAAAATTTCAAAGCAGATGAATAACAATGAAACCTCGAAGCAACAATGAAATTCACCGATTGATTAGAATTTTAAATATAGTTGACAACTCGAAAAGGAAGAAACTGAAATTTTAGTGGAAAAAGAAAGTTTGCATAGTAATACAAAGTAAATGCAACAAGCCTTCTGCTTTTTTTTTTTTAAACTTAAATTTAATTTCACAAACCCACCCAACCATCCAGCTTTACAACACCACCCCACCTCCGTAATCAAACATCTGCCCTCCCAACCGCCACCTTTTTTATTGTCTTTTATTATTTTATAATTTTTTTGTTGATATACACAAAAGTGTACACAGCTTTTTTTTTTTTTTTTAACTGACAGAGACATGGTTAAGGATATAAAATAGAAAATACAAAGTTTTTAGGAAAACCCATTTTAGCAGTGGCTGTGATCAGGTTATTAATATTCTTGTTTTTAAACTTCGCAGAACATAAATGATTAATTCGAAATAAATGGTTAATGATGATGTTTCTAAATACTGAGAGATGCAGACATGAATTAAAATGCGTAAATAACTTTACTTTAAAACTAAAATCTTGCCGTTTGTCATAGATATCTGTGTAAATTTTATTACCATCAATGATTATTTTAAGATCTAAAAAGTTAATTGATTGATTAGTTAGAGTATTTTGAGTCAGCTTTAAATTAGGTGGATAATTGAAGGAAAAGTTATTTTGTGAGTGCTTGTTGAGATAAAATACAATTATATATATATATATATATAAAGTTAATTTAGTGAACCTTCTCCTTTTTGCCATGGGAATGAATTTCAAACTGTTCGAAAATGTCACGCACATTTTGCATGTGTTTCGATGCTACGGTAATATTTAATTTCTCAAATCAACTTACAATAATTTATTCAATTAAAAAATATTGTATATGCAAAATTGAAAATATTGCTGACTATTTTCATTATTTTAACGTTTTCATCAATATTTTGCGCAATATACATTTTTTTTTAATATGACCGGGGCTATTTGTAAATTTTTAGAACACCGTGACTAAACATAAAAAAAAATAAATCCGTAGTGCAAAATAAACAGCATTATTAATCGGTAAGCGAAGGGCTGTGAATTCGTTCTTCTACACGGGAAAAAAAAAAAAAATTCAAGTGATTTCAAATGAAAATGGTTCGTACTTCTTCAAATAATTCTGAAGAGAAATTAGAAGAGGGAAAAAAAAAAAAACCCTAAGCCTATTTTAGTTTTTTAAGTAATAGATATAAAGTTCTGCACAAACAAATTTTAATTTAGTACGACAGGACTTATTTTAATCTATACTTCAATATAAAGGCATGCTGTATAACTGTGAATCACCCCTGGCATCGGTTACTATATTCACTTCTTAAATTTCTTTGGTATAACTTTAGCTTACAAGCCCCTAGGCGGCTTTTAAATTTTTATTGTCATTTCGGCGATGAATCAAAATAGTTATCACAATTGCGTAATTAAAGACCACAGATACAATAACAGACAGATACAATAACAAACTTTCAGCTTTATTTATGTTTAATAAAAACAAAAATATTTGTAAGTTCATTCAAGGTGTAATACAACAAATGGCGACAAAGCAAAATTGCTGTCTGAAAGAAATAGTTCTGTCGTACTATCAATAAAAAATTCATCGACGCAGTAATCAATTGCAAACTCTTTAAATAAATCTGTCACAATAATAATCAAAGATTAACAGTTTTTTTTTTTTAAGTTAGATCATAATGTTCGCCGACTATTGCTGAGGCATGTAGCAGCGCAAGATATTTTGTAAGGGCTACATTCGATACTATTTAGCATTGGGGTTTAGGCCAATTGATGCTAAATGGTATCCCGGTGTAACATTCAACTCAGAAAATAATTTTCAGAAATAAATTGCAATTGAAATCCACAAAAGAATCTAGTATATTACAGACTTTTATAATGTATAAACAAATATTTGTTCGGCAAATTTCAGTAGGTACGTCAAATAACAGAAGTATGCATATGCATACACACCTTGATAACTTGTTCGCGAGATCATCTCTATATATAAAATCGTTTGTCCAGAATGAGTAAGTGAGTGAGTAAGTGACTGATTCATCATCGCCCACCTCAAACCTCTGGACCTAAAAGCATGAAATTTTGTGACAATGTTCATTCTGTTACGTAGACATCCAGTAAGAAGCGATTTTACGAAATTCGCCCACGGAGGGGGGTGGGGGGGGCAAAACGTGATTTCACAAAATCCTTCAAATCTCAAATAAAAAATCAGATAACCGTTTTTTTTTTTTTTTTTTTTTTTTGCTTTAAAACATAGCTAACACAAATACCTAAAAATCAATTTCTAGAATTTTGGAAATTCGGTTCACAAGAGGGGCTGCTTGGCAAAATGCAATTCCACATGCGCAAAAAGTGATTTCACAAAAAACATTCATGTATGAATGGAAAAAAAAAAAAACACATACCAGTAAAATTTTTGCTTTAAAGTATAGCTAACATAAAAAACTAAAAAACAATTTCTGGAACTTTAGAAATTCGGCCCTTAAGAGGGGACAGGGGGCAAAACGTGATTTCACAAAAACCTTTATATCTTAAAGAAAAAAAAACAGATATCCGTAAAGTTTTTGCTTTAAAATATAGCTAATGAATTCAAATAAAGCAGACAAATTGTACAATCTAAGCGTTTTTTGACGCTTTATTGTTACTTTCATGATATACATTTGTACTCTTTGTAATCGAATAGTATAAAACATAAATCTTTATTTTATAGGTATCTCCGATCCAGTCACCTGTGAATGTCTCCTTAATTCCTGGCACTCCATCTCCATCCTCTTCGAATTCTTCGTCTCGAGAAAACACCATTAAAAGAAGTTTTTCTAAAGATGCTCCAGTTAGTCCGTCCGTGGTACCGCAGCTTGCTGATGGAACAAAAGTGCCGAAACCAGTTGATGCCGATGTCCAAAAATTAGACGAAGAAGAAGAAAAAGAGAAATCACAATATCCTGGAGATACCGTCAGTGTAATTTTGGAAAAAGGAAAAGTTTTGACCAAAAAAGGAAAGAAGGTTAATATAACTTTCTAAATAAGAGGTCGGTTTAGTTTAGACGTGTAGTGTAATTTGTACTGAACTAATATGTACTGATGATTAAAAAATAAATTAGTCAGAAGAGGAGGTACAGTCGGTAACAAAGGTATCCGAACACTAGCAAAAATTCCTATATAAAAAAAGTAGAATTAATACCGTTTTGTTAAATAAATCCTTGTCGAATCATGTTCTCAGACTGACTAAGAACATGATTCGACAAGGATTTATTTAACAAAACAGTATTAACTCTACTTTTTTTATATAGGAATTTTTGCTAGTGTTCGGATACTTTTGTTACCGACTGTAGTATTAAAATAAAAGATTTATATATAATTATTACGTAATATTAAGAATTCTTTTAGTATTTTTATTTTTTCATTACTTAGCACTTTGGAGGTATAATATAAGAGATGACATGTTCGGAAAAAACATGACGCCAAAATCGTAACCGAAGAAAGTCATTAAATAACACAGTTATATAAGAAATTCTGCATTGTTATTATGAAATTATATGATATGGATCATTTGAGATGAAAGTCATTGTTATTGTAGGTCACAAAGCTGATAAATAAATAAAATAACATAGCACTAGCCAATGTTTTGGTAGACCCAATGTTGCTCCTGTAGTAGCCTTGGCTGCTATTACAGCAGCCATCTTAAGTAGACAACAGTTAACTTCGTTTGCTCTGCATTCTGATATGCCCTATGCCAACTCCTCTTTTATCATTCCTCTAAGATTAGTACCAAATTCCGCTGACAGGTGCATTTCTGTTTTTGAAGTTATTTATAAAGTACTTTTAATAATTACTAAATTGCAATTAAAATGTCCACCATCTAATATAAAATGAAATTAAAATGATTCGATTAAAATGAAATTTTACAAAAAGAGGAATAATTGGAAACTGAATTACTCGAGTGTAACCGTAAGATGTATGAAACAGCCGTCATATTTACCAGATCTAAAACTATTCTTTTGTGACTGAATTTGAAAAGTGTGATGCATTGGAAGAAATTCATCACGCGTGCAGAAATAGAAAATATCAGTTATATATGTAAAACTGTTTCTAGCATTGACGTAGAATGTATCTGTTACTTTTAAACTTGGCTTTGGATATTTTAGGAATGTTCTAAATGTGTTTAATGATTGACAAATCGTGAAAACGAAATGCTTCCGGCAATTAATTTTATATTCTAATACACACACACACACACACACACACACACACACACACACACACAAATCAGTTATAACATGACGCGAGTTTTAGTAAAAATATATTTCAAGAACTATTAATCAAAAAGTAATGAATGCATGGAAATAAATGAACCAAAAATTGTATCTCAATTTCAGATTTTTCTTTTAAGGACATATCGCACACTTCGGCAACGAAAGCGACACAGCTCAAAAAAGCATTATTTTGAAAAATGAGCGTAAAGAATCGTATAAAACATTAAATACACTGTTAAAAATTTCTGTAAATTTAATGTAAATATTTATTCAAAGTCTGTAAATTTGCAGTAATTCTTAGTTAAAAGTGAATAATCAAGATTCACAATCATTATTCTGTATTTTCACGTATCTTTATTATTTAATTTTTTAATTAAAATTAAAAGTGACTGTTTCTACTTCAGAAAAATCATTTCAATTCCGAAATATATTCTCACCAATAAATAATTAATAAAATTAATATTAGTCATTAAAATGAATGTATAAAATAAGTTTTTTAACATCTCCGTTTATTTTTATCTGTAATTTTACGTAATACTTAAGATAATAGATGACACAGAGTTTTCTGTTGAAATTTTTAACAGTGTAGCCTACAATAAAATTGACACAACTGCCTCTCAACTGGATAAACTGCGAGGTAGAAATGTGACGCTTTTCGTGCACGTAAGAGCACTTCATACACATTTTTAGTGAGATAAACTCAAAATTGCCATTTTGCGACTTGTGGCACTCTTCTTGCCATGCTGGGATATGTAGAACACAACCATAGCACACTAGTGTGTTGCAATTACAATACATCAATTGATGTTCATTAATGTGATTTTACCATATTTTTATTAACTCGCTTTCTTGTTTGTTTGTCCCGTACAAATCTTGCAATCGATTTTTAACTAACTTCCCGACTAGCTAGACATTTGAAACTTGTCGAATAGCTCAGAACACGATGACAATGTAGTCTTTTAATACTTTTATTCAATTAATAAATGTTTGAAAATTTCTTATAATTGCTGTCTTTATTACGCATTTGATCATTTTCTTTCAAGTTGATGGGATAATTCATCAAAAAAATTTAAAAGTGTATTTATTAATACATAGAATTGTCAAGTTTATATGATTCAACAGAAAATTTAAAAACGTGTATATAAAAAGTTCTTTTTATCTTGTAATTATTTAATTACATTTCTAGAGTTCTTTTTTTTAACACGCTTTTATTAGCTTCACCTGTATGTATGTTTGTTTGTATGTATATATGTATGTATGTATGTTTGTAACCGCTCTGGGGGCAAACGAAAAATCTATATTGTAAAAAAAGACTTTCCCAACGTGAACGCTGTGGCTGTGAGGTAAAGCTCCGCGCTACGAACGTAAAGGTCTAGCGTTCGAGCCCAGTCAGGGGAGATTTTTTAAAAATGGTTTTTGTTTAATTCTAAATTATTTTAATTAAAGATTTAAATGTATGTAAATATTATGGTGTGTCACTCACACGATTTTCTCTTACCCTGCATTTTAATATTAAGATAGATATTTTGTGCTTTTTAGTTCACATTTCTATAAAGCGTGTTCTTTAATTTTTTAAAACTATTATATTATTTTCTTTGTGTTGCCCAATCAGTTACTTGCTTTAAATATCTTTCTTAAACACATTTTTCTTGCAGATTGATGTAACAAGTGCTGGTAACGTTAAGCTGACACCATCAGAAAAAGCAGATGACCCTGAATCTGAGGATGAATTCGGTTACACCCACAGTAAGAATTAATATTCGTTTTAAAACGCATTTAATGAGCTTGCATCTTTGAATTGCGTTTCAGACATTAATCACTTACTGCTTAAAGCTTACTTACAGTTAAATCTGCCGTTTATGTTCCTAATCAACGCCTGAAATTGCTCAATTCATTTACGACATTAGACAGTGGATTATAGCACTGCCTATAAGAGTTTATTCGCTTGATTTGTTATGATTTTTTTTTTAATAATCAGTATTATTTTGTTTGTAATGTGTAAATCGACTAATTTTATGCTTTTATATTGATGAATTTTGTAATAAAATTTTATAAATGTAATCAAAACTATGAATTATTCTCTTTGATTTTGTTGTTGGATTTACATTCTTAGTTAATTTGAATATGCCTGTCAGGCGTAGTCGTCAGCGTTGCTGAATCTTTCAGAAGATCTCCAAACCTAAGATTTCCGAATCTTCCGAAAATTTTCGGAATGTTCACAATTCTAAAAAGTAAATGAAGCACGGTCTTTGGAGCCTTTAGAACTTGAACTTTGGGGTTCTTTTTCTGAAATATATACAGAAGAGAGCCAGAAATCCGCCGACCCAAAATCCGCCGAAGTCCGAAATCCGCACAGCTTGTCAGATATAAACAATAAAATTTGCTATTAATAAATTACAAACTGGAAATCAGAATTTTTTAAAACAATCTTGAATGTAGATTCTGCACTTTCATTTTATGATTATATATATAAAATAGTAACATAAAAGATTATCAGAACCAAGTTACTGATAATGAAATTATTGACAGTATATTAAATTCATCAATGAGGTATACAATAACAAAATAATTTTTTTAAACGTTATCTGATGAAGACATAACCCTAGGAAAGAACTAACTTAAATTCTTAAAACAAATTTGTGTTACAAAATAAGAATAGATGATTATTTACAATAATAATAATAAAAAGAAAATCCCGATGATGTATGTATGCATGTACAAGTGTAGTTTTGAAAACAACTACATGTGAACAGTTTCTATCAAAACTTGACAAATAAATTTCATTTTTCTTTATTATTTCCATTATGTAAATTTTTTTAATGTGCAGTGTTATTCCTATGTACCTAATAATTTAATATTCAAGTGAAATTGTGTTATTATTCACTAGTTTGAATAATATTCTGCTTTTATTATTAAAAGTGATAATCATTTTTTAAGGGCCCTGAAATCCTAAAATCCACACAACCTCTGGTCCCAAGCTGTGCGGATTTTTGACTCTCTACTGTATACAAATATATATTTACTATGATATATACACATTTGTATATATATTTCAAAATATTTTAAAGTTTATGTTATAATGATCAGATGCTTATTGGGCTTATAGATAAATTAGATACAGTCGTGCACAAATAAATATTTGATTACGCTGTGAATGATATTGCAGTACTGTGTAATTTTTGCGTACTTGAATATTTTTTCTAATTGTAAGTATGCATGTCAAAAACATTCAAAAATTGAAATACTATACTGAACGGTTTAAATTATTGTTACAGCTTTGGGAAAACGCTTGTTTACAATTTATGGAAGCAATTTTTTATTCACGTTTGTTGCTTATAGTTTGAGGCAAAACTTTAAATTTTCAAAAATAATCATCTGCTAAGTCTGTCTTTTCTGGGTAGAAGATAAAAGTATTATTTTAAAAATCACTATGAAAATTGGCAGACGGCGCGAAGATTATGTTACGTGCTTTCGAAGCAGAAATATTCATATCAATAAGTTGTAAAGCGGTTATCGGAGTATTTCAAATTTTTTTTGAAAAATTCTTGAAGTTAAAGTAAAACTGTTAAATTAAGAGTAAAACATTTTAAAATCTAGTTTTGAAAATAAAAGTCTTGCTTTATGGGAAAAGGGGAGTTTTCATTTGAAAAAAATTCTTATCCTATTGTCAAGTCAACTATCATATATTTAGTAAAAAAGAAATCACAAATGAATTCAGCCCTATTTCAAGAAATAGGAGTGATATTTTTCTGAACACTTTCCCCTTATGAACTTTTCATTTAGCTTATTTCAAAAGACGCCATCCATGAACATGAGAAAATTTTAGAATATTATATCAAAAATTGACAGTATCTAACTTAAGAAAAAAGTTTACTACCAATCTAAAAACAAAGAATCAAGCCATATTTAAAAAAAAGAACTTAATACCCAGCAAACACTGAAGTAACAATTTGGTATCAAAAAGACATCATTCGTCCGACACGCGAGGTGTCATTTCGATGCCAGCAATTCGTCGTAACCCTTTATGTGTTGAAAGTGTAAGCTGAATCGATATCCTTTCCTCACCGATACGTAAAATGGTTATCGATCTGCTGCCAGATTCCGGACACAACTTCAATCGTCAGTGATTGTTCCGATGCATAATCAACAAAAATATATGAGAGTTCCGATGTCGCCGACACGAAACTGATATAAAAATGACGCTTAACTGATTTCGACGGTGTCTTATCGTTATTACTTTGTATTTTATTTTCGATGCATATAGTTTTAATTTGTGGAACCCTTCAATTGAAGAGTTGGCCTTTACATTGATAATTGGCCGTATACAAATTAGTAGGATTTTGTAATACATACAAGTTAACAGTTTCTTAGCGTACAAGCAAGTTTATTTATAAATATTTAGTGGTGGCATAGTGAATAAAATTGAGCAATAATAGCGATACAATATCGGTAACATTTTGATTCGTTAAATCTGTTATTTAAAAATTGTCATATTTGTGATATTAGTATCATATTTTGCATTCGATATGTTAGTAACGACACAAAAAACTGTCAGGTGTCAGATACCTGTCTGATAACAGCTGTTTTATACTTCTATTGTACTGCGTAAAAATATCATATTTTTGGTACCATACAAACGCCATTTGTCTGAAAGAATTTTGTCATGAAATTGGTATCTGAAGGGTACGAGAAATTCGACATGTCTGACAAATTTGATTCAAATTTAACATCTGATACCAGAGCGTAATGTTTCTGATACTTATGTGTTTGCCGGGTAGTTAAGAATCAATGCTACCTAGTAGAATTAAATGATTGCAAGAAACACCGTGTCAGTGCATAAAGATTAACTATGTCAAACACTTTTTAAAAATAGAAATGGGTTTCTGGATATATTGTGAGCACAAGAAAATTTTCCTTTTGATTTTGTAAATAGCATATTAAAATATCGATTATATGTCGTCAAAATGATTATATTGCCGTCTATCTCATGACAAACAAGCGTAAGTCAAGATTACTAACTTTTCTGGAGTATCGAAACCAATGCGCAAGAGGAAAAAGCAATATATGTTTTTTAGTAATTTTTACGAATTTTTAAACTTAGTAATACGTTTTTGTGTGTAATTGTTATATTTTCTTGTTGCTTAAAAGTGATACACTGTTAAGTATAATTATATTAAAAAAAAAAAAAATTAAAATTATACTATAATACAAGCTATGTTTTTTTTATAACTAGGCAACCAATAGGAATTGAGTTACGCCACTTTGACAGGTCATAGATATCATCCCGGGCCTTTGAAAAAAAGGCTTAACTCAAAATCGCGATATATATATATTTTTATTTACTCCTCTTTGTCACGAGAGCGACGATATGAATATTTTGAAATGCATGCCTCTGTTGTATGTTCGGTTACTCTCTTACTTTCATTGTAATAACCGATCTATTGAATTTTTTTAACGTTTTTAATTCTGTACTAGTTACACATAATAATTTTAATACAATACCATAAAAATTCAAGACGAAATAACCCCTGCAGCATATTTCAGAGATGTCTCATACGCAATATCTCATTTTATTCCTATATCTGTGCATTTAAATAGAACATGTCTAGTACCTATATTGCTAATTTCACTCATGCGCAAATTTGTGAGATGCATCATAGATATTACAATGGGATATCTTTAGGCGGTCACATTTCTATATTCCAAGAACATTTCTGACACGTTCTGCTAATTCTGTAAGATATTACAAGATCGCTGTGTGACGTTCTTACTACGCTTTAGAAATTATATTGTATAGGAAGATTATTAATATTTTCTTACAAAATTTTCCATAGATGCACGAAAAAAAAAAAAAAAAAAAAAAGAATTGTAAAGTAAAGAAAAAAAAATTGGATCTTCTAAAGTTAAATAAAAGCCCCCGCGTTACTTTGCAATCATTAAATAGCACGTCATTCCATCGTAGCAAAAATAATATCAATTGCAAATATTTAAGCCATAATTGCATTAGAAGCTGCATATTGAAGATTCTCTATCTTCTTGTAGTATGTTTAGAAATCATAAAAAAGTACTTTGAATATTAAATTGTGAATTGCTAACTTGTTTTGCCTGAATAAAGATTTGTGACCAATGTGATACTGAGGTAGAAAAAAAAATATGTTGGTCGTGATTCTTTATTGTGGTAAAAAACAAATAGAAATTAATTTACAATTTAGTATACAAGATACTTATTGCGATTTCTAAAGATGCCATGGAAAACAAAAGAACTTTTCATATGAAACTTTTAATGTGAATATATGTGACAAATAAATAAATAAATAAATAAATAAATAAATAAATAATAATAATAATAATTGCCTTAATTATTGTAAATATTACGTTGTTTACGATGGAATGGTTGTAATATCTTCAAGATGTTCTTTACAGCACGGTTACATCCGTTTAACGTGGATAACACATTGCAGTGTGACATTGATGATGTTGCAGGTATGTTTAACTACCGGGTATCCCATAAGTATAGACCACTGAGCTGAAGAACAACTGGAGCAAATGCTTCCAATACCAACATTTGTCGGGTCGTCTATTACTATTATACTCTTTAAAGAATTAAAATTTGAAATTGTATTATCATGTTTAGCATATGGTTGTTCGAACAGACAACCTTTACACAATTTTACTTTGAAATATAAAGATATCAAATGCTTCCTGCCGTGCAACGCTCGGAAGGCAAACCTTCCAAAACCGGCACGCAAAAACCGGTCTAGCATTTCCTCCAGTTGTTCTTTAGCTCAGTGGTATAGACATTTTAAAATCCATGAAACTTGAAGGAATCGGTAGAAATGAACGCAGTTTACAAAAAAATTGTTTTCGTAAAGGGGAAGGTTTTTTTTTTTTTTTTTTTTTTTGGGGGGGGGGGGGATAAAGAAAAAAATAGTTACATTTTTCGTCGATAGAAGGCGTAACGAGAAATGAATGCGTAACGAGAAATAGCCAAATCAGAGTTCTATAAATTGCACTGTTTTACAATTAGCACATTTTATTTCTTATTTTTTCTCCTACTTGCGCATACATGAAGTTTTAATTGCGATGCTAACTTGTTTTATAAAACGTTATTCTTGAAGAAGTTTTTCCCACAGGTAAGAACTGCTGATTGACGCTGCAGTTGCTGTGGTGCAACTCGTTTATGGTAATGATGGACATATAGAATAGGTGTTTGGTGTTTTGGGAATAAGGCTGATTGACTGCTCTAGGGTCCTAGACCTCAGGGGGGGAGTGCATTCCGTGGAGGTCATATAAAATAGGATTTATATGCCTTTGAACATTTGCATGTAAACATTGTTTTTCATGGATTGTGTGACTTGCTCACGTACAGCGCCCTGTATCGATGAAAATTTTAACTGTTATTTTTTTTCTTTAACCCCCACCCCACCCCACCCCTACTGCCATTAAAAAAAAAAAAATCAGAAGAATAACTTTTTTGCAAACCACGTTCAATTCTACCAATATCTTTAAATTTTGTTATTTTTTAAAATGTCTACAGACTTATGGGACACCCGGTACTTTATATTAAGGCTCCATATAATATACAAGTTGGCGCATCCGACATTTCTTTTTTTTTTCTTTTTTTGATTTTGCCTTTGGGTTGACACATTTACCTAGCGAGTCTCTAGATTATTTAGTGGCAGCCGCTGTTTTGGTCATACTTTGGTGCTACTTCTGAGAAACTATTTTTAAATTGATTTTTTGTTGTTTTAGCCTAACAATTTCAGCAATAAATTGCTCAAATCACTTCGGGAAAAGACATGAAATGTTTATAATTCCTTCAGATCCTACGAGATGAAGAATACAGCAGTGATAAATGCGCTAAGCAAGAAGGTTGGTTTCTTCCGAGGCAAAAGGGATGGCGCCTGATGCGTCAACCTGTATTATTATAAGAGCTCTTTATAACATCTGTTGTATAGTGTACATGTACACATGTGGAAATGTCCTCTGTTTGCTACATGAAAGGCGACACGATATAGATATTGCATTGATACATGCTTTAGACGTTGCAATTGTACGTCTCAGGGTCTTGCCAGTCCGATTTGATAGCATAACAAGAGTTGTAAAAATATCAGAAACGACTGTCGCAAGACAGTCTTTTGTGATATTTTTACAAAAGAAATTCGAAGATGTACGTTCAAATATTGCTTGCTTACTTTTTTTTTTTTTTTTTTTTTTTTTTTTTTACTTTTCTTTTCTCTGAATAAAAGTCTTACTAATTCTTCTAACATTTCAATTGTTGAAATTCTTTCAACATTTCAATTACTAAGTCTTCTAACATTTCATTATTAGATGTGTTAAGTTTATTTGATTTATGCAACAAGCATATATCCGCGAGCGGATTATCCGTGAATGCGAGAGCTGCGAAAATAAAATTTAATTACTAACTTCCAAAAAACCCAATTTTAATCCAAGCCAACAACAGCAAAATACAGTAGGTCCTACAGTGTGAAGGTCGAAAATTACCGACATTTATTTATTTATAATGCGATGCCCTTGACACCCTATTCCGCGGATAATCGGTGCTCTACTGTATTAATTACTTTATTTATAGTGAAATGTGCTTTTGTTTGTGCTAAAAATAAAATAAAATGTTATTTCATTTTCGAAACAAAATTTGCACATGGAAAAACACACAATGTTTTCAAATCCGTTATTTAAAAAAATATGGTAAATTATACGTTATTGAAAGGGGGAAAAATCAAAATTTTCATTGCTGAAACCTTGCAAAGAGAAGTCTATCCGATAGTGTACAAATGAGGATGAGTAGCAAGCATTCAAACCATGTTTTCTCCTTCGGTTACAATTTTTCAAGAAACACAAACACACACACAAATAATAATAAAATAAGATAAATTAAATTAAAAAATAATTAAAGCCACACCCTAATTATCTTTAGTTTAAATGCATTACTAGTTACTAAAAAGATATGTAGACATATCTAGGAAGTATATATGTTATTTTATGTTATGTTTAAAGAAAAATCACTAACTCTTTTTTTTTCTGGAAAAAACACGGTTTAAATGTTTGCTCCTCAAATAGGAAAGGGACTTATTGTAAAATTAATTGGTGTAAAATAAAGAAATATTTTCATAGCTTATCTGTTATTTATCATTTGCGTTATTATACTTGTTTTTTTATAGGTAAAAAAAAAAATAAAATTTTCTAATATAATAGAAGTGTTCGAGAAAAATTCAATGTCAAAGTTGTCAACTAATTCCTAATTATTACATCTTTAGAAATCTTTTGCAGGAAAATGAATCTGAAAGCCTGGAAATGAACGTGTTTTTGAAATTAGTAGAATTATCTTTTCTGAAATTTACGAAGGAAAAAAAAATGTCCTTTTATTTCAGACGTGTTTTTGATATTACTTTTCTCGTTCATAAGAATTTCGATTTATACTTTTACAAATAGTTTACGTAGATAAAGGAAATGTTTTCAAAATCGTAAATAATTCAATTTTGTATTGAGTTTCTGTGAATGTTTCTTCTTTAGCTGAAACTCCTCTGCATCCCACCCCTTCTTTTACAGCAATAAATATATTAACATTTGATTTAAATTACATGAAATGTATAAACAATGCAAAAATATATTTACACACACACACACACATATATATATATATTAATGCTTATTTATTTAGTTTTCTATTAGTTCAAGAATCTTGATTCTATTTTAATTTATGACTGATGTTTTGGAGTTATCGTGTTTTCAGAATATTTCATTTCTCCATCATTCACAAATCCTCTGTAATAGCCTATTAATGGGTACATTTTTACCAAACATTTTTCTTTAAATAAATTATTTATTAGGAGGGGGGAGGTCTAAGAAAAGAAGAAACCATATCGTTAGCTAAAATTCCGAAACAATTTTTTCCCCTGCTCTAGTAATGAGAAAAAATTTCTTTCTCTCCTTCATTCAGTTGAAATTTTCCTCATTAACTAGCTTGCCTCGTTAGTAAGGTAACATTTTGCCACAACCATCTAACAACGAAACAAATTTTCAGTCATCTATGCTAATTTAATCCTGTCTTAAATTAATCTTGCCACACTTTTTATGTAAAGGGGGAAAAAAAAAAACTTTCAACATATTTTTTTTTATGAACTTTTTTTTTCTTTTTTTTTTTTCCATAGCAGAACATTCTCTTTTTAACATTCATAAATCACTTTCATTTTTTTTTTCACCGCCTTTGTTAAACTTTAATGTATTTGGTGTGATATTTTTTTTTTCCCTTCAACTGTTTTTATGAATGACTTTTTTTTTGTATTTCAGTGATTTTTCTTAGCGTTTTCAACATAGATATTGATCTGTAGCACTTCGTAGCGCATGATGACTTCAGCAAATTTGGCTTAATGAGGAAAATGCACATATGTTTTTTTTTTTTTTGCCCCTGCTCTTCTATTCATAAAGTTTTTACGGAAAGTTAAACTGCGAAGTGACTGTTTTTATTTAGAGATCACTTAAAACGAAAAACTTCTTATTTTCTTCAAAAGTGGTTATCCCCTTTTCAGCTGCTTTATTTATTTATTTTTAATTCATTCATTTATATGTTTATTTTTTAAATTCTTTTTAAAAATCAAAATTTAAAAGTGTCTACGTTAATATTGTGAAATAAAAAAAAAATAAAAAAAACTTTTAGCTGTAACGAAATACATTAAATGTGGGTTTTAATTTAAAACATTTTCTTTCATTTTTTAAACATTACTTATGAACAAGTAAATAAATAAATAAAAACATGATGTGGCTTTTTAAAACAATAATTAATTTTAAGCATAACGAATTCTACTCAAGAAACGTTATTTTTATGTGCCTGAATAGTGTTTCTGTTATATTTTGTTAAAGATAAATATATTGAAACATGCTGTATAATATAAACCTCTCCTAGACCGAAATGTATACGAATTCTTCTACGAGTCACCACATACTACCATATACACACTGGTAAAGCTATTTGTACCACTTTCAATAAGAAATATGCTATTATGGGACATGTATCAAGTAATACAACAAATATTTATGAAATAATTGTGCTGATAGACACACAGACGTACGGGATTCACAAATTCCTTTAAATTTTGTTGGGAATTTAAATGATCTGGTATAGCATTCTATATATTACTTTACTATAGATATAACTACAGTTTAAGGTGCAAGATAAGGTATAAGATTTCCAGTGTGCATTCAAGGTAATTCAAAATAGTTTTTGAAACAAATTTATTTGACATATATTTATGTGTGAGAGATGCTACTGTCCCTTCAAACTTTTTTTTAATGTTGTAGCTTCATTTATTACACATATAACACACTTAAAACTGCTATTATAAGTTATAAAAATTTATTCAAATTATTCAGAGAGCTTCCGCTATCACATATTGAAACTGATTTCACTATTTTTGAGTAGCTCTGTATGTTGCCTATAAGGTACATACTCATCAAAAGAATTCTTAATGCTGCCTGAAATGCGCTTTGATATGATTATGAAAAATCATTCACAATGATAGACAGATTCAAGTGACCTCTTTTTATTATTATTATTATTATTATTATTATTATTATTATTATTATTATGCACACTCTTTTATACTTTTTACTGTTGGACAACAATTTTATTCCAAGCGTACTTAAACTTCACGAAATGTTTGATTCTGCCAATAAAATTCCAAACACAAAACAAGAGCTAACCATTGTTTTATTCCAATGAGTAAACTCGAAATAAAATTATCGTCCAACAGTAAAAAGTATAAAAAAGTGTGCATAATAATAAAAAAAAAAGTCACTTGAATTTGTCTATCATTATCAATGATTTTTCACAATCATATCTTTTCAGTATATAGATTATGTAGTATATAATCAATGTAGAACTATGCAATGATTTTTCATCCTTTATTTTTCTTATTTAGAGTGTGTATATTAACTAACCAAATTTTCACAAATGTTTAATTATTTATAAATAATTAGAAATTAAAAGTGTGAAATACTTTTTCTTTACTTTTTACAATCAATTTTCTATATTTATGGAATAATATTTAAATATTTATAAAATAAGAGTAAAAATTTTTTACTATTAAATCAAATTTATAGCCATAAAATTATCGAAAAGTGGGTAAAAATAGGGGGATGTTTATTTAAAATCTGAAGGAAAAAAAAAAAAAAAAATACAAAGGCCGCCAGAGATAGGTCTCCCACGCGACAAGGAGCAGCAATGAAAGTTGTAGGATCAAGTCGTTTTTTAAATATGTTTGTGCCGGTATTGCCCCCACGCGACAAATGGCATTTTGGAGCTTTGAATAGCTCTATTTTTCTATTTATTGTTCTATTTTGTTCACTGATAAAACGCAGTTCACTTGTAATCCAAGAAATAATAATTATAGTTCCTTTGGAATAAGCAGTTTGTTTAACCTTCCTACCCTGTTGAAAAAATTTTACGTTTTTCCTTTATGGGTCGAATCGACCCACTTTGTATAGATTAAATTTAGGTCTTAAGAAAGAATTTCTGTGGTGCTCATTTTACATCTAAATTTCCGACAACTATCGCCATCTATTGACTATTCCTGAAAATGAAGTCTACTCAGAAGAAAAAATTGGTGTTTTAAGCATTTTTATGCATGTTAATACAAGTTTCTATGCACGTTTTACCTGTATGGGTCGAATCGACCCACTTTGTATAGATTGTATTTAGGTCTTAAGAAAGAATTTCTATGGAGCTCATTTTACATCTACGTTTCCGACAACTATCGCCATCTACTGCCTATACCTGAAAATGAAGTCTACTCAAAAGAAAAAATTGGTGTTTTAAGCATTTCTATGCATGTTAATAATGTGGGTCAAACCGACCTAGACAGGTAATATGTCACATATTTTTTTTTTATTTTTTTTTTGGGTGGTTTAAAACAAACCAATGACACTGAAAACATCATATATTAAACGAATGCATACTTTTGAGGCATACATAATGTTTGAACAATCAAAATTAAAATCTGTAGAAGATATCGAAAGATCAATTTTAAAAATGAGTCGAATCGACCGATACAGGGTAGGAAAGTTAAAGGAGTAAATAAAATGATTTTATCGCGGTAGAACATCAGGCAGGTGCTGTGGCCGGTGATGTTCACTTAGAGCTTCACCCTGAGAATCCTTAGCTCTATCCATGGTTGCACATTTGAGGCTGGACTGTAGCTAATGCTGTTGTTACTTGACAACTGCCAGATCTATCCAGGAGATGAGGAAAGCTTGGGATAAGGAGAATCAATGGACAAAGGAGGAAAGCGTTGATTGAGTGGAGAGAAGTTAAATTAATTATGTTTAATTATAATTTAATCTATTGAATTTGATAACAGTAAGAGTTAGTTTTTAGTTTTGCTCTTAAAGTTCGATATGTTAAAATGTTTGAGAGCCAATTTGCTGGCTTTGGGGTTGGATTTCTTATGTGCCAAGAGGATGTCAGTGGGCATGAGTAGTATATATGTGTGAAGCTGTGCCCTCCTCCCCGCATGGACACTCAGGTGAACGTAAGAAAAAAAAGCGAAATAGAGAGCTTGCAAATGGACCATGAGCACTTAGGAAGGCGGTAATTGAAGGTGTAAGAGACCATGCAGAGGTATGTTATCACACATTCAGATTTAAACGTTAGGGATAAGATCACAGGTGTATCTTCCTTTAGAGGAATTCGTCTAAAGATCTTGCCATTTCCGCATTAGAAGATTTTTTAAGTTATTTTTAATTTAGGAAGGGGGAAGAGGTAATTTTACTTTTAATTGGCAGGTTTCTGTTGCCATTTTTGCTATCCTATCTGCTTGTTCATTACCCGCGACGCCCCTGTGTGCCGAGACATGTGCTAAAGTGACTGTGTTTTTTTTAAGTGTATTAGAAGTAGTTTAATTTGATTAACTAGAGGATGTCTACTCCTGTGTCGAGAGATGACCTGCAGACTAGAGAGACTGTCACTGTGAATGGGTATCATTGAGAATTTTTCTGAGTTATCTTTAAGCCATATTAAAGCGTTAAGAATAGCATATAATTCCGCTTGGAATACTGAATTTCTCTCATCTTGTCTGCATGCCCATTGGTGTGAAACTGAGTCTTCCATGAAGACACAGAAGGCTGCAGCCACCACGTGATCCCTCTTGGAGCCATCGGTATAAATCGCCACAGGAGCAGTGGAGATAAACTATTTTTGGCAAGATTGATTAGATTAGACGTTATGTTACTTCCGCCGGATGCAGCTGCCAACTTGAGGTGTGTTGTTGTAATGGCGTTTTGGGGAAATAGGTGTTTTGTAGGTCATTGTTTCGTAATTGGATAATGTTTGTTTTAAGTAATTTAAAATTTAACTGAAGATGGGCATGTGGAACGCTATAGTGATGATAGTGAGGTCGTCAGTTCAGATAGTTTTGTAACCCCGCGTAATTTGGATAAGAAACATTCTTTGAATTGAATTACGGCAAAATGGCCGTCATATTCGGATTCAGGAGGTCATTTTACATAAGAATTTGCAAAAATGGTGTTGGGGCAATTTTCATGCCGAGCAGTGTAATCCCATTTTTGACCAGGAGAACGACTTTTGATGACCTGTGTAAAATCTCAGGTTAATAGTAGAGAAAAATAAAAGTTGTTTTGAACATCTCTCATAAGTGCCTATAAGGAACATAAGTATCAAAAGAAACAAAAATGGTCGAGCAACATACCTCCTTGAATTTATACGGAATGATCTAGTATATTTGTAGCACTCAAATATCAAAGCGAAAATAATGATAATCCCAACAATGCAAATTTGTTCAATATTTAATTTGCAAAACTTCTGAGCACTATTTATAACAAATTTCTTGTCATATAATAAATAAATAAATAAATAAATAAATAATAATATAAAAACTTATTGTACCAAATGAGCTGGCACGTACCAATTCCAACGGTTTCAAATTTTTCTTTCATTTTATTTTGCACCTTTTGCCAGAACCATATACAGTTGGAAATATAAATGTATGAAATCGATAAAACATTAAATAGCTTTTTTCACAAAATAAATAAATAAATAAAATACAAATATTACAATTTAAAAAGAAAAGAAAAATATTTCATAACCAACAGCACTAGAAAAATTCAGGAAATATGAAGTTCCTGCCCATTTTTTTTCCTTCATTGCAACCGGAATATTTGAAGTTTTATAGAAAATATTTTGCATGACATTTGGGAAAATAGTGCAGCTTATTTTGATAGTTTTTCGTAAGATTCTGAAAACACCTTCCAGGTTTTGAATATTTGTTGATGTTAAATAACAAGCATATGCTGTTTGAAATTTATGCAACTTTTTTTCTATCTATAAAAAAGTTCTCTTTCTGTTTATTTTATATATTTTTAATATAATAAAAAAAAAATTCGATTTAAGATTTTTTAACCGCTTGATGGTGTTGGTGTTTGGGAATAAGTCCGACAACTGCTCTAGGGTCCTAGGTCTGAGAGGAAGTGCCTTCCGTGGAGATCTTTCTAAGGTATCCTAGCCAATATTTAATTAACCGATTGAACTAACAACTTTATTTATTTATAATGATTCTGTTTTCTAAGCAGATCAATTTAAATTAACGTTATAAAGGAAATATGCAAATATTTGTGAGATAATATTTTTCTAAACTTATCATAAAAAAGTCTGTTGTAAAACAACCACACAACTTCCATTACCCACACTATTACACGTATTATGTGTATCAGAAGACATAAAATTGACCTAACGAAGTAGAAACCTAAATTTTTTTCCGGTAAGAAAAACTTTATACACATGTAAAGAAAAGACATATAAAACAAAGCTTACATAGCGAGGTAAAAAAAAAAAAACTGGTTGAGTTATTTTTTGAAACACCAATTTCCGAGATCTAAAACTGGCCTACCTAAGCAGGATGACTGTTAATTATCCTCTAATAACCACGTAATACACGAGAAAGGATATCTAAAATGAATTTAGGTAACAGTTTTCAAGAAAATCGTTAAAGCCGTTTTTGAGATACCAACTTTTACCAAAACTCAATCATTGACCGGAAAACAATAAATACATTTAAACGGATATTTAAAAGGGAGTTAATATTTGTTTGAAAAAAAATCCGTACAGCCGTTTTTAAAGGAACGCGCTTACGAGACCTGAAATTGAGCTATTTATACAGAACGCCTATCAATTTTTTTGAACTAACGAACAGTATCTCTGAAGGACATCTAATAGAGTGTTTGTATAGCAACTTTCAAGAAAATTGTTTGAGCCGTTTTTGAGATACAGACTTACGGTCACATTTCCGGTTTCCGATGTCCCACTTCCGGTTTTTCAATTTTCGCCAAAACTTGGAAAATTCATCTGTACACCAGACCTGTCTCAATTCTGAAGTTTAATAGTTCTATCTTTATTAGTTTAGGAGATATGGTAGCCAGAAGATTCCGCACATACATATACATATACACACACCTCACACATACTGACCAATTGAAAAAACGACTTTTTTGGACACGGGAGCCCTTAAAACATGTAAATCAGATGAAAACTCGATATCGAATATTTTAACCGATTATAATACTTCCATTGCCTACGATAGTAGGGTAATGGAAGTAAAAATTCATTCTTTAATCATCAATGATTATAGTGCTTTTATACTTTTATCTATTTTAGTCATACATAAAATTAAATTAAAAGCATGAATCTTGTGATTCATTGGGAAAACTTATGCTAAAATTACCGATTAGAAAAAGTCGAAATTTTTGCAATATTTATTACTAATAGCATTTTTAAATTTTATATTAATTACGAAACAACATATCAAAACATACGAAATAACATATAACATAAAATATATGAACGAGAAATTAAACACAAGGAATTAAAGTAGAATGTAAAAAGGGTGCAAGCCATAAACATAAACTGAACAAATTTACAAATATTAATCTCATTCTTAATTACAAATTACACAAAAGTTGAAATTGACTTAAACGTAGACGTAAAAAAATAATTAAAGAAATATGTTATTTATTTCTTAACTGCAAACAAAATATGAGATAAAATGAACACCATGTGTATGATTCACCATTAACCTCAAATAGCGCGTTAGTCACCTAACAGGAAAATACCTGTTTTGATTTTTAGCTTTCGATAATCTATTGTTCAATGATTTATAGCAATTAATGTCATCCCCCCCCCCCTTCAGATTAGCCGTTTGGCTAGTACAAATTGGATTAATAAATGGCATTTCACTTACTGATATTTAGTTATTTTGAATTGAAATACACTCCTCCTCATATTTATCAGGACACTATATATTTTGAAATAACTAATGTAAAAATAATTGTGAACAAGATTATACTAAGTGCACTTTATATAATGTAGTATTCTAAAAATCAAATCTGCTATAATTTTTTTTAATATGAAACAAAATTAATAAAAAATAATGCAAAATATTTTTTTCTCCACGTTTTTAGATGTTCATAATTATAGGAACAATCAAGATTTTTTCCTTTTATTTAACTTACTAGCGGATAAATTACAGTTGACATGCGAATTCGTTAACTACTGGACTAGATAAATTCATATATAAGCCTTCAATTTTTCTTGGACGGGCATTACTGATAATTCCTCGAAAACAAAAAACCGTTCATGTAGTGAAGTATGATAAATGTGTTTTTTAAGTGGAAGGATAATTTCAATCCGCCGAATTTCTATACGAATATATTTCTATACGCCGAATTGCTTTCTATACGAGCTACATTGAAAAGAAAAAAACATGAATAAAAAAAGCAACGTTAAAGTAACATATAAAGCAATTTAATGAGATTTTTACATTGGCAAATAACACACACATTACAAAAGGTGTTCGAAATTTCAATCACAAGTATTCTTACTGGTTTTCACATCAGCACCTCATGAAAGTTTTAGTATTTTGAAAGATTTCTGGTTTGTCTCGGATCTCTGCGGCAACTCAGAGAAGGATTTAATGGATTTGCACATTAATGACTTTATATGACTCCAGTAAATAAAATCCAAGCATGACATGTTAGGCGATCTTGATGTTTTAGGCGAACAGTTGTAGAGTTTATGTGTTACCGGAGCATAGTTGGCAGAGCGTCCAGCTCGTAATCGAGGATTTCGGGTTTTATACTCGAGCCGACCAAAGACCGCTTACTGTATGTCGGAATACGGGGAACCTTCATGGGATATTCTTATTATGGGACATTTTTGAGACAGATTTGGTAAAAAACCACTTTATTGTCCTAACATGATAAGGTAAATGACGCATTTTCTGGAGACAGACTGTTTATGTAAAGGAACAAAGCACATGGCACATATGTCGTTCAAACGCAAAATAGTGGAAAAATTCGCTATATGTTTGTACGAAGTCCAGCAACATCCACATGTCGTGCCAGTGCAGAATTGAATCTTCCTCAAACAACAGTGTTGCACATGTTATGACAACGTCTACAATTGAAAGTCATTCAGATTTCAGATGGTACATAATACAGAAAGTACGAACAAACTGTCATGTAGAACATTCTTTGTGAATATGACTACATTAAACATCTTTAGAGATTTAGATGGTGTATTTTTATAGGAAAATCTGTATAAGCAAAATAATCCATTGCAGCAGTCACTTCTGTGCATTATTTTTTTCTCCTATTTATTTTGAACCACCTATACATAGAAAAAATTACGATGGACATCACAATAATTTACTATTTTTAATAATACAAAATAAAATATTAAATTATTGTCATCTGTTTTATCTCAAAGATGTTGCGATTGAGACTTAATCTCTCGTATATTCTTTGCAATTTTATTTATTAAGTTTAGATTACTTTCACAAATGATAATCCTCCGTAACATTTTTACTTAAAAATGCAGTTCAAATAAAAGAACGCCTTCCTCCAAAATGTAATTTGAAAGATTTCATCCCTTTTAATGTCGCAATATCTGTAGCGTCGTATACACTGTCTTTATTTCGATTTTGTTTGCTTTTAAAACACTGAAAGGCTTTGTCGTCGAGGATTAGTTTTGTTTTCCGTTTATGTCGTAAAACTGTCAGCTAAATGCTTTCAGATATCTAACACTATTTCTAAAAGTTTCAAATCGAAATCTGTTTTGATTTGTAACTTTGTTCGGAAAGAACAAACATTTCAACTATATTAATAAATCGGAGAAACGGCAAGAGCAACCAATTTAGATATGAAGTATTCATGTTATGTCAGTTTTATTTTAAGGTTTTGTATATTTATTGGTTGAATATTATGCAACTATATGTTGATAAATTTACACAGAAACCACCATATACAAATCAAAAAGTATGTTAGTATATTTATATCCTAATTTATTAAATATATTTTCTTTTAAAACTTTTTCACTGGTTTACTCTTGAGATCTAGGATTTGTATTACCAAATTTAAATTTCATTGTATTCATTTTATTAAATTTAAAATTTATCTCTTTATAATTTTCATTAAATGTTTCATTATACAAGCATAAAAAGAGTTTTACAGGGCGCAAATTTAATGCATTTCAACTTATACATATAATATAATTACTCTTTATTTTCGACATATTTTAGAAAATAATTGAGTACTGCTACAAATTTATAATAATTATTTGTATTCGCAAGAAGAACATTCAATTTAATCTATATGGATACATTTTTGTACATTGATATTCTTCAGTGGCGGCTGGTTAATGGCGTATTGGGTGGGCTGCAGGCTAGTGACTAAAAACAATCCATTTGCATGTATAGCTTTTTCTTATAATTGGCTATTGAAGTGTTAACATATTTACGTTGATTCTCGAAATAAACGAATCAGCGAATAAGACGAATAAAGATTCCATTGAATGTACTTATTTTTCACGCTTCGATGCAGCGCCCCCAAAACGTCATTCACGAGCCGCCTCTGGAATGAATATTCTTACTGGAATGAAACAACTTTTACACACAGAGTTCCTCAAATTGAAAATCAAAGATAACGAGTTATGTAAAAGGCGAACTTAACAGAAATGTGGAACTTAACAAAAGTTTTTGCGGCTTGGCAAGAAAGCGCTAGTTCCAGAAAACTCTAATTGATTGATATTTAACGAATTGATCTGGAAAGATACAGAACATTGGTCCGATTCTCTAATCGCACGTTGCCAAACTTTCTTTATATATGATCCCTGAACTCATTAGAACAGAAACGTTTTTGGCTTTGTAGCGAACTACTGATTATAGCTTTTAAGCCGAACTGTCTAGATCTGTGTTCGGGAAATTATTCTTGCAAATTATATTATACTAGTGGATCTGCAGATCAGGAGCCTCAACGTCCTATTTGCATCAGACATTATTCAATAGGTCATTTTTATTTATTCCTTATTATATAATAGTATATATTGATTCGATCGACTTATTACCATAATCAGATACATTCCTGAGGGGGGCTGCCGCCCCCCTCAACCCCCTGCTGTATATCTCTTTGTATGCCTATTTGTATATCATATCAAGTGTTACAGAATTATAAATAATTGCATTTATTTTTGTATTAATTCTTTCAAAGAGGCTTAGTAAGTCGATAAAATGCTAATTTTGTGCATTTCTAGTCGTTTTAGCGTTAAAATAGCTTAATTTTCTTTTAAAAACGCATTAAAAAGCTCCAATAAGGGAAGAAATGGATTTGGCGCCAAATTTGCTGTTTCCCTCCTTGGCGATTTTTTTGGCGACCTTGGCGAGAAAATCCTTATTAGGGATATACCAAATATGAAAGCTCTAATCCCATTGGCTGATGAGGTACGAGAATTTTCCAGAACAGTCTGTGTTCGATAGAATAGTATAAAAGGAGCATTTTTTTAGCCAAGGCGGCCAATCTCAGATCTGTGTCAGTTTCGTCAAATGCGTGCTTTGCTTTGAGCCTATTTGAATGAAACTTGCTTTATGTGTTATTGATAAACAATTTGTACTGTTATTTTGCTGTTAACGGCTGTTGTTTAAGCTATGTTTAGTGGTTGAATTGAAGCTGATACTTTGCTTATAGACCTGTATTTTTCTGGAACTTTCTGTGAATAAATCACTGAATTTTTGCAAGTTTAGCCTTTCATTCTCGGACAACTTACGAACCCCCAAGTACGCAACAATATGTATTCTTAATAAACGACGGTCTTGTATTATTTCCCTGAAATTCATAAAAACTAAATTTCATAACTATCAAATTTCATACAAAAAAAATTACATAGCATATCGGAAATATTTTGCGTAACCTTTAAACTAATTATCAATTCTATGCCCACAATTTTCAACAGGAAAACATGCTTTTAAAGTTCTAATAAAATTTCATTATATTTGATACGGTGTAACCATGTTAAAATACACTTTTAAGAAATACCGACTATAGACCGTAATAGTACGAAATTCCTTTATGTATCCCGGAAAAGTAGCCACAGTCATTATAAATGCCAATAATAAGAATAAACCTAATTAATTATAACTCATTAATTTTTCAAACTAATTTGACATCATTTGGATGATTACAGTACATACTCGGAATTATTTTGTGTGGTCCCATAAATTATTTAGTCTATACATAACCTTTACCTTTTTTAAGAGTAAACATGATTTTAAGCATCTTTAGAATGTATGTTAACTTTATTAAGTTCAATTCAGCATAAACGCATTAAAGTGCGCGCTTAAATTAAAATTTGTCCATAGGCTCTAATGTTACCAAATTCTTTCGTATGTCTTTGTAAACGAACCATAAACATTGTTTACACCAGTAAAAACTATTCATCTTATTTTGCGTTTAAAATTAATAATTGTTCCAAATTTAACATCGTTTGGAGGACTATGTGACATTGTCAGAACACTTTTGTAAGGTCCTGTACATTAATTAGAAAGCTTAAGAGCACATGTTTTCTTCAAACAACATAAGTTTAAGCATCTTATTCACGTATGCTAGTTTCATTTTCTTCATTGCAAAGTAATGATATTAAAATGCGTTGAAACGAAATTCACCCCATACGCCATAATGTTAAGAATTTTGGCGTGTCCCTGTACACAGTTTATAAAGAATATAGCAATAAAAATTATACAGCTACTTATATGCAAAGCTGAAACGTGTGCGCCAATTTGCAAGTCAATCGAAGGCTTTTTGCGGCCGCTATTGCGGTACATACAAATTCTTCCCATAGGCCGTAAAGATAAGAAAAACTTTGGCCCTGTACACGGCCCTGTACACAAACCCTGTACACGAACGACAAATGGAATACACACCTAACACTATACAGCTAATTCTATTGGGCTCATGAATATGTGTACCAAATTGCAAGTCAATAGCGTTATTTTGGGTGCCGCTATCGCGGTACATACAAATTCTTCCCATATGCCGTAATGATAAAAAAAACTTTGGCGTGTACCTGTACACGAATTACAAATGGAATGCACACCCAAAATTATACAGTTAATTTCGTGGGGATCATGAACATGTGTACAAAATTTCAAGTCAATAGCGTGATTTTTGCGGCCGTTATCGCAAGTCAGACAGACAGACGGAACCCAAATTCCTTTTGAGTCTCAACAGAGGGCTTCCACTGATGTTTCGGTAAAAACTGGAAGTCAATAGCTTGATTTTTGCGGTGGCTATCGCGGTACATACAGATTCTTCTCGTAGGCCGTAATGATAGAAAATCTTTGGCGTGTCCCTGTACACGAACTACTAATGGAATACACACCTAAAACTATACAGCTGATTCCGTTGGGCTCGTGAACATGTGTACCAAATTGCAAGTCAATAGCGTGATTTTTGTGGCCGCTATCGCGGTACACACAAATTTCTCCCATAGGCCGTAATGATAAGAAAAACTTTGGCGTGTCCCTGTACACGAACTACTAATGGAATACATACCAAAAACTATTTAGCTGATTTCGTGGGGCTCATGAACATGTGCACCCAATTTCAAGTCAATAGCGCTATTTTTGCGGCCGCTATCGCGCGACTTACAGAGCCCAAAATCGTTTTGAGTGCCTCCACTGACGTTTCGGCAATTAAGTTGCAAAAATTGTATTGTATTATGTTTTTGCAAATTATATTGTATTTAAGTTGCGTAATAGCACATTTTACCTCTTGTAAAATCTGGCACTTTCTGCCATTTTCTTGAAATAAATATAGTGGCTTCTTTAAGTACTGTTTAAGTTGAATCTCAAATTCACAAACCACGTATTTGGAATATTAGACTAATAATTTAAAATATGTTACGTGTAAAGTTCAAAAGCCAGGAAATTTGTTCCAGAGCATTGTCGTCATTCCTCCTTTGTGTAAACCATTGTGTGGAAAGCCTTCTTATGGATGCGTAACCCAGCATTCTCTGATGGTTTGAGAACGAATTTAATTTAACATGTGTATTATGAATCTATCTTCTTAAATATATATCTATGTTTAAAACAGTACGATTATTGAAAACTGCTTGAGAAACAAATTTTTCGCCGAGAAATAAGAGTAATAAAATAATTTTAACAATTATCCTGATCCGACTGTGTATTTTAAACACAACTATACTACTAATATAAAAATAGTATGGAAATTTTCATTTTCTTTTACAATAGCTGTATCACAAAACAATTGATAAAAAGAAAAAAAAGCTAATGTTCAAGGGATTATCGAGTCTATGTGTTGTAAAAGAAAATCGAAAATTGCCGTTTTGAGATCAATATTGACATCAATAATGGACATCAATAATCATAACTTTTTGAGAGAGTACATATTTTAACCAGTTTCAACGTCACTGTATTCCTCTTAACACATTGAGCGCCACGCGAATTCTTAAGGAAATCCCATCAGGCCACACACTCTGCTTAGCGCGTTACGTTTATCGTGTTTCAATAAAATCCATTAAAATGCTTTAATGATATAATCATGTAACAAATAAAAATTAAGTTTTTTTTTTTTTTTTTTTTTAATATAAATTTTCAGTAATTACTCAAAACGATGTAAATTTTTCAGTTTTATATTATATTTTATACTGTCAGTCATCGGTGATTGACGCGACTTTATATCATATTTTACACTGTCAGCCACCGGTGGTTGACGCGGCCTAAACGGAAAGTTCAGTGTCAGCCACCGATGGCTGACATGGTGGCACACCATATTTAACACTCAACGTGTTAAATATGGAGGTTTCGAGGTGTTAATAAAATTTGCCAATATCCAGCAGTATTTTTTATTTTTTTATTTTTTTTATTTTTTTTATTTTTTTTAAGGATCTTTTTGAGTGATAATTCGAAGAGAAGAGATAGTAATAAATTTCGAACAATAGTTAAAACTGAGTTTGTTGATTAGGAAACATGGCTATGGACTTTCTTATTAACATTTTTAATGTTTAGAACATTATCTGTTCAGATTTAAGGAAGTTAGAGCATATATAAGAATTGACGAACACAGGAAAACAGAAATCATAAACGCTTTTCAGTAATGTTTGGAAAGTGTTAGAAATTTACATAAGATAACCAACAATGAATTTCCAGTCATTTACACCAATTTCTTGTAATCTGAATACTTTTGTGAGGCCCTATAATCAATACTTAATATTAATCATACCATTTTCTAGGAGAAATAAGCTTTTGTGTATCTGAAAAATGCATTTTACTTTCATTATCGTACAGTAAACTTGAAAAACATATATATAGTTTTGAGGCATTCTGAGAATATGGAAATGAAAACACTCTAACAAACTGAAAGACAGAAGGACCAAAAGTTTGAAAAATGCATTTTATTTCATTATTTTACAGTAAAATTGAAAATCATATGTAAAGTTTTAAGACACTCTTACAATACAGAAATGAGAACACCAACAGGCTGAAAGAAGTTTAAAAAATGCGGTTTAGTTTCGCTATCCTACTGTAAACTTGAAAAGCATGTACAAGTTTTAAACCATTCTAAGAATGCAGTAATGATCACATTAGCTGGCTAAAAGACAGACGAACTGAAAATTCGAAAAATACATTTTAGTTTCATTATTCTACAGTAAACTTAGAAAAATCATACTCATGTTTGTGAAAATTGCAACACCATGAAAAAATAGTCAGAAATTAAATAAATTTAATATACAAATGACTGATATTAGTATAAACTAGTTGGCATAGGTGGACTCTGCTCAGTTCCTCATCATATATATATGTATATCCATAAATTTCTAGAACAGGACATTCTCTTAACATAGTTATCATGTTAAGAGAAATGAATTTGAAAAAAGGCTTGACACAGTGACAGAATGAAATCCCCGCCTAATAGACTATCCACCGTTCACTTCGATATATTTATCTTATTCTAATCTATTAATTTATTTTATTGGGGTTAATTTCGTAGTTTAGTTTTCATGCTATTATTTCCAGTGCAACAATCCTCAAAATGCATATTTATATGGAAAATTTTTAATTTTGTTATGTTGATTAAACCTTAAATAACGAATAGCTTACGAAAATTTCCTATTAAAATATATGTAATCAGTCATGTTCATACAAGTATCATAAATGTTATTTTGAAGTTGTCTGATATATTTATAATCCTGAAAATGGCCGTTTATGCTCAATTTTGTATTCTTCTGCCATTTTAAGAGGATCGTAAATTCCAAATAACTTACGAATTTCTTAAATTAGAAAATTCATACTCTATGGTATTCATGTCAGTATCCTAAATAATATTTCAAAAGTGTTCTGACATCTTTACGATGAAAATATCCCTCAACATTGACACTTGTGCGAAATTTTGCCCTATTCTGCCATGTTAAGAAATTCGTAAAATTTCTAATAATTTACGAAAATTTTATATTGGAAAATTCATAGTCAATGATATTTATGCCAGTATCCTAAATATAGTACCTGGCCAAATTATTAGGCCATTGGCAAATTATACATTTTTTCATGTTTACAACCTTATTAATGAAGAATTTTATTTAAAAAGATATTTTCTTCATTCATATTTCGAAAACATATAAATTAAGGAATACAATGACAAAAAAATTGTTACAATACAATACTTATTGAAGAAAGAAAAAATTGATAAACTAAATTTAACAGAAAAATCAATATTTCGTATGGCCACCTTTGGCAATTAAAAGGGCTTTAACGCGACGAGGCATACTTTCTATGCATGCTTGGATGTTTCTTAGATAAGTTTATTATGATTCCACTGGTATGTTAAAGATTCCAGCAACTCAACCTTATTGGTTATATTTTTCTTATACATTTCTTCTATCAGCAACTCCCAACCATTTTCAATAGGTTTCATATCAGGCGAGTTGCCAGGCCAATCAAGAACTTTGATTTTTTTTTCGTTCTAAATACTTTGATACACTTTTAGCTTTATGGCATGGAGCACCATCATGTATGAAGACTGGTTCCTCGTCTCCAGGAAACCATTCTTGCATTTGTAGCATGAGCCTGATTTGTAAGACTTTCAGGTATTGATCTTTTTTTATTGTATTTTTCACCACATAGAGAGGACCAGAACCTTTTCCTGATATGACAGACCACGCCATGACTGATGGAGGATGTTTGGTGGTGGGAACAATACAATCTGACTTGTATTTCTCGTCTGAACGCCGCCGAAAAAATTTGGTATTTTCGGTTAAAACATGAAAAACTGATTCATGAAAGAAGCAAACCTGAAAATTAAACAAAATTGCTTTTTATTTAATTTCTTTACATACATTATAAATGCCAATATATCGTTGATCAAAATAAATAGCTATGTACCTTTTTCCAGTCTTCTACCCAGGTAGCACATAACGTTGTTATAGCGTTGCAAATAAGTCTGAACAGTGAAAAATTGGTTACGTTATTTTATGTCCGTTGAAAAATAGTTTTTATTTCGCAATATTCTCACTGAACAATTTCGAATATTTATTCAGTAATAAAGAAAACCTATAACAAACATTGTTTTATGGTTGTACTTTTTCTGTTATTTTTTCGACGTTTTAAAATAGGTGTTTTATTAGTTTTTGTTTTCCTTTTTGATTCTAATAAAAAATATGTTTTTTCAACGAATTAATAGGTACTTTTTATAAGTCATTATTTCCGTCAAATGACGCTGAATCTCTTCAACTTGATATCGATACACGATTGTGAATTGGCAGGATGTGCGTGTTTTAATTTTCTTTAGAGTTTTAGAAGAAGTTGTGCTGCGAAAGAACTTGTAACATGATAAAGCTTTCAGCAAATTATATTAACAAATATAGTAGATGTTCTTCGGCTTTCGGAAACCGTAACTAACGAAGGAGTTTATATTGTACGCTTTCTCCCGTTCTACACGCGAAATCGCCAAGTATATATTGTAGCAAACCTTAAAAGCGTCTTACGATACGACGCGTGCCATTTTGAAAGCGAATGTGATGTGAATGAAGATGAAATTATCGCTTTCCTGTTAAAATGGTACGAAAGTTTTCTGTAAAACAATAATTAATTAAACGCAACTTAAAACTTTTTCATCGAAAGTGTAGTGAAAGGTAAATGACATTTTACGTAATTTCCAAAAAACTTGCTAGCTGGTAATTTCCTTAAAAGCTCAAAGTTATAATATCCTTTGGTTTTGGGTTTGTTTACCAGCTAGCATAATATTAAAAATAAATGAGTTCTCGTCTAATTGTGGATGCTGTATATTTATTTAAACAAGATTTTTCAAGGAATGAAGTGAGTGTTTCTTTTTTCCTTCTTTAAAAGAATGTTCCAAAACTTTTTTAACATATGAATTTTTTCTTTTTTAAATTATTAGCAATATTTTAGAAACGAAAATTCAATGGATATATAGAGCTAGCAATTTTTCTTGGATTTCAACGTTTATAAGACATAAGAAAAACTGTTGAAAAATGATATAAAAATCACGACAGTATTGCAAATCTGAACAACCATTTTACAACTGTTTTTTTTTAAGTTATAAAAAAAGCGACAGTATTGCGATTTCGTACAACCCTTTTACAACGGTTTTTTTTACGTTGTAAAATGTATTAAAACAACCGTTGAAAGATGAGGAAATCAACGAGACATATTTTCAGATTATTAACGTTACGGAAAAACGATCATTCAACGGAATGCATTGCCGTTTGTTCAACGTTGAAAATACCATACTGTGCTACCTGGGTATTGTCCAATTTTTGTACTTCATTGTCCACTCCAAGCGTTTTTTCATAATTTCTGATGTAAGCGTTGGCTTGCGAGCCAGTTTCATAGCAATGAGTTTATTTTTTGCCAAACGACGTCTCGAAGTTCTTTCTGATATATTAGTGCCTTCATTTTCAACTTCTTTCATTAACATGCGTAGCAGTTTCTTTCTGTTATTTATACAAATGTCTCGTATTTTCAATCCGTCGTAATGCAAGCTCGTCCACTATTATTCTTCCGTGATGGATCCAAACTTATGTTTAAGACCATTTTCTTTTTAATATTTTTTACTGAGCTTCTGGATACTCCTACCTTTGCTGCAATTTGATTTTGGGTCAGTTTAGTGGCCTTCAGTAGACCATAAACTTGCCCTACTCTCTTTAGTGAAAGGTCTTCCCATCTAAAATAAAGGATCAAAAACGTTTTATGATAATAAATGAATAAAAATGTTAAATATCCCACATGATATTAATAACAATGGAAATCTTACTTTTTGCAGCAAAATATTTGCTTCAATCCAAAATAAACAAGCAGAACAAATTTTACGTTATAATGCAAGTATACACCTATGCCACTGTATCACAGAATAATAACTAACCGTCTTGTGTTGCCAGCATGAAAATGTTTCTGTAATAAAGGTAATGAAATAAGCTTAAGGAAACACTAATTAAATAATAATAATTTTGAGCAGGTCAGGTATAATAAACTTCCAATTTCAAAAAACTTTAAATATTTTCTTTGGTCTAATAATTTGGCCAGGTACTGTAATATTTCAAAAGTAGTCTGACATCTTTACGATGAAAATATCTCTCAAAATTGGCGTTTATGTGAAATTTTGCCCTAATACTGCCATGTTAAGAAATTCGTAAATTTCCAATAACTTGCGAATTTTTCAAAGTAGCATATTTATTGTTACTGATGTTCATTCCGGCATCAAAATTGATATTTTAAAACTGGTCTGACATTTTTACAGTAAAAAGTTTCCATTTAATGCACGTTTAAGTGAAATTTTGTCCTATTCTCCCATGTTAAGAAAATCGTAAATTTCTAATAACTTACGAGTTTTTTAATTCGAATGTTGTAAATGAATAGGGTTCTTGCCAGTATCGAAAGCAATATTTTAAAACTGATCTGACCTCTCTGCTATCATTTGTTCGTGAGATATCGTGTAAACAGACTAACAAACTAACGGACTAACAAACTAACGGACTAACACACTAACAGACACCCTACAGACAGACACCATACTAATTTTCTCATTTTCGGATTCCTCACACCTGAAAACGTGTAAAAAAGTAAAAAAACCGAGGTCGAAAATTTTCACGATTACCTAAGTTTTCCTATAGTATGATGGGGGACTAATAAATGATTGAATTTTAAAAGCAAAGTAAACAATATTAAATGTCCAAAATCTGTATTTTGAGTAACGACCACGCGCTGTAATAACTGCTGCTATACGACGTGGCATAGAGTTAAACAGATTTTGAATGTCTGCCAGGGAAAGAGTATTCCATAATTTTTGTATGCATACCCAGAGTTCCTCTGTAGAAGCTGTAACACGAGGATCATGAGCGAGGCGCCGACAAGCGATATTCCAAACATGTTCAATAGGCGGCATATCCAGCGAACAAGCAGCCCAAGGAAAAAGCTGTTTGTCTTTTGCTAAAAGGAAGTCTTGAACATTTCTTGCAACATCTCTTTTGGGCAGGTATTATCCTGTTCAAAGATAGTTCCAGGAATGCATTGAAAGAAAGGGATGAATTCGGACTTCATCACTTCACTGATGTACCTGTTTCTGTGAATATTAGCCACGATTCGTAGCAGCTGAGATCGTCCATGATACGCAGTCGAACTCCAGACCATAACACCAGATGTTTATCCACTATGACTTTCGATAATGCACTCCAGAAGATAGCGTTCGCATGCATAGCGTCTAACACATATACGGCCATCATGGCACCATAAATTAAAGGGGGATTCCTCAGAAAAAAACAGTTGCCAATCTGCACGCAAGTCCCTATGTCCATGAGCACATTGCAGTCGCAGGCGTCACTGGTTTTGCGTGAGGGAGATCTTCTATAAAAGAGTTTTTGCTCGCAGCACACTGTCCAGCAGACATCGAAGAATTGATGAAGCATACTTTGATAAACCTGTAGCAGTGGACCAAAGCGCTGCCAACTGTCTAAATGAAGCTGTAAGATTCGTCAGCGTCATGCGGACCTATCATCACGTGTTGACGTCATCTTTCGGGTCCACACTCAAATTTTTGAGTTATCTAATTCTTGTCGGTCCATTGCTTCTATACTTGCATCATTGTGCTGCTGTTACGCTGCGCAAGACCTATTGCACGGTAGGAAAAATCCTCCTTCAGGAAGGCCAATAATTCTCCCCCATTCAAACTCCACAAGTTGCTCAAGTGTCATCCTCTTTCGTCGAAGAGACATTGTTACGTCTCACATAACGTTTACCACTAGTTGGTAACCATAGACTATTTTCGACCTTTCGCTACAGCTCTCTATTTAATACGGTTTCAGCAGCAGTTCAAAGGGAGCTGCTCAGCCGACGCATGCTTGATGACTTTTAAATGTTAATCATTTGCTCAACACACTATAATTTGCAATTTCTGAAAATTTCAGCTCAGTCGTATCATTTCTTCATGGTGTTACAACTTTTACAAACATCTGAGTATAAAAGTTTTAAGGCTGGCATTCTAAGAGAGCTAAATGAGAACACTTACAGGCTGTCAAACAGACAAACAGAAAGTTCAAAAAGTCCCCCCCCCGTTCATAACGGATTAAAAATTAAAATCACTCAACTCCTTTGGAACATCAGTTGGCAATATGACGTGTACTTCCAAACCACGCTGCAATTATCCAGGTATTGTCGAGAACACGTCTTTCAAATGTATTCTCAAAGCACATACTTTTTGTGCACGACACCATGATGGCCTGCTAGTCATCCTTAAGAGTGGTCCGGAGACATGTTATCATAATTTTAATCATTTATGTCTACGATGAAGAGGAAGACTCTCTTGTTTTGATACTCCCAACGACCTTCGAGCGAAGTCGAGCATATGCAAATTTTAAACGATTTATAAGGCTGCATAAAAGCTATTTTTTACCTCTCTTTAAAGCTTTACTTTCAACACTCTATAAGGTATAAAGGTGATTTTGTGATATTATGTCCTTCTTAGTTAAAAACAAAATATATTTATGAAGCCCTGCTGTTTTTGGATTATATATAGGGCTACAGCTACAGAAAAGCAATCCATTGTAAGGTTTTTTACCTTTAATAGTTGTATAGTTATAAAGATAATTTTTGAAAGTTTTATTCTGAAAATAATAATAATAGTAATTATAATAAAGAATAAAAATGTATTTTTAGGGTATTAATTTTATTCATCATGGAGGTAAAATTATATCGAAGGTTAAACTGTGTTAAGTGCATTTGGAACGTGTTTATCATCTATGAAAACTGCATGATTTTTACTTCTTGCCTTAAAAAAGAAAAAAAAAAAATCTTAAATTTTAAATACACAATTACGTTATAAATCATCTATATAATTGAAAATTACATTTTTTGAATTATATATGTAAAATATTTAAACAAAAGAAATAAATTATTATAATATTTTATTTAAATAAACGTACATAAAATTTATATTCTTCTGTGGCAGTTACCATTTATATTTTTCTTAGTAATTTCAAGTCTGTTTTAATTTTATTAAAAATTGAAAAATCGTCTCTTTGCAGTTGTTCATACAGAATGAATAAAAATTTATGACTGTTTTGAAATGCATTTCTCATTTTAATCAAAAGATGGCGCTAACGTTAAAGTCAAGATACTTTGTACAAAATCAGTCCCATTAAAACTGGACTTTTGAAAATTGAGTGTCAGCTGTTCCACAGGAAATCGATGTAGCCAATGAAACAGAAGCATTTGTATTGTGTATATCCGGGTACTCATTGATAGTGACCTTCCCTCGTTCATTCGCTTTGTTGGTGAGATGTTTATGTGATATCGAACGGGACCTATGCATATTTTCCGAACATTTGCATTTCTTTGAAATTGGTTTCCAGCGATTAGCTTCAAGAAAAAAAAAAAAAAAAAAATACTTTCGCTTCTTTCGTTAGAGTTACAGTCTTTTTAAAAAATGCGGTATTTTGAAATTTTTAATCAGGCTAGTTCAAATGAAATTAGATTTTGAAGTGAATATATATGTATATGAGAAAGAACCAACCTACTCTATTTTTTTTATTACTTCTTTTATTAAGAATGCATTTATGCTTGAGGAATAAGGTTTAAAAACTAATAAGAATATTAGGAAAAATTATAAAATATCTTACGATAGCTAATTTATTTGTTATTATTACTAAGTTCTACAATTTAACAAAATTTGGTGCCTCAATAATCATGCTTTTTAATAATACATATAAGATTAATAATATCATATTATATAGATTTCTGTTATATTAGTATTAAATTGTTGAGTTATTTTAAGATCATGGATGCAAGAAATCTGTCGCTAGTGTTTTTATGTTAGAACCAATATATTCTAACATAGTAATTATCTTGTGACTGGTGGCAGAATGACCAACGTTTTGGCCTTCCGTTCCCAGGGACCGGTTCGAATCCGGGTTGAGACATGGTTATTCATACTGGTTCAAAAATGGCTTTAAGCAATAAGTCCCGATTAAATGAGTATTAAAATGTTGAAAAAACGGCTTAGAGTGATAATCCAAACCTAATTCAATATTAAGCAATGTCCTTGCAGATCTGTGTGTTTTGTTCTAGTCTAGCTTTTTTTTTTCTTTTTTAAGTTTCCCTTTTACTCGGCTGATGTTGCAGACATAGATCTCTATAGGAAAGATCCGAATCTGTAGTAGGCTCTCTGCAGGTGTGGTGGTCCAGCAGGATAAATATTCGAATATTAGTATAAAGTCATTTATTGTTCTTGAAAATACTAGGCTTTGAAAACACTTGAGAGGTGAAAAAAAAAGTGCTAATTAAATACAATATTCCAAGAAATGAAAAGAATCTATACAAACGACAATTGAGGGACCTTTCTAGAACGGTGTTGTTAGTATGGATTATATTCTCCTTACAGCACGTTATATTATGTTTTGACCAATATTATCCAGCGGTAATTAAGGTGAATTATCTCACTCCTTTATCATTGCATAGATGGAAGTGATTTTATTGTTTGTTGAATATTTTCAACTAGCAAGTTATCTCTTAAACCCTTTCACTACCACTGGGACATATATGTCCCAAGGCGATTTTAACATATACTATGAGACTTTTTTCTGGAGGTTTTCTTTTTTTTTTTTTTTTTTTTTTTTTTTCTTTTAGACCTGCAACTACCTTGAATAGGGAAGTAGAACGGTTAGTTGAGGAAATATACCGTCTATTAAATGAAGCTGATTCAGATAATTTATTTCATACTTATTTTTTCACAGAAAAAATATTGGTAGTGAAAGGGTAAAGCACTCCGAAATTTCTCTGTTTGGACAATCCTCAGCAGCGAGTGTCCGATACGTGATGTGTTGTCGACATTGAAAGAAATTAATCATGGATACTGCAGAAAAGGCAGGCATTAAGCAATAAAACTTTATCAATGCACCGTTCGTCTGTCATAATCCTAATTGCAACCACATGCAGAATCGTGCGTGTATTGAACACGATGCTAGCCCATATCATGATAGTGCATGTCGGCTATCGTTACTTTTCTGGATATTTTCGATACGATAAGCAGTGTCATATTTATGCAGAGGTAAGCACCTTGGAATAGTACGCAAGCTCCATCATTTTTGGTCCAATTAGAAAGTTCGTTACATACTCTTACAAACGGATGGTAGAGTGCAGTCTAATCTAAATAATGGGATTACACATGCTGGATTGTTGCATGTCTGCTGGGTTTTAGTCATCGAGCAAATATACTAGAGTACGGATTCCCTATACCAGTCATCCAGATGGTCGAAAATTCCCCAAACAGGTCTTCAAATTTGCCCAAATTAGGGTTTTTTTTTCGAAAAAATCCCCAACTTGATTTCTACTAAAAAGGGAAAATGAAAATTTTTTCCAAAAAAAAAAAAAAAAAAATCTAACAGATTTAAGTGGATTTAAGCTCAGTTTTTTCCCCAAATGTAGACAATTTTTGAAAAAAATCCCCAAATAACAATAAAACTTGAAAATCCCTGGTCGTAGGGATAAATCATTACGTTGCCAACATTGACAGAAAGTTGAAGAACTCCCCAGATTTGTCCCCCAAAATTTTAAAATTCCCCAAAAAAGTCCCCACAAACATTTGGTCCCCATATTGTCTCCAAAAGCCTCAAAAATCCCCAAAATGGGGACAAAATCCCCAATCTGGCATCACTGCCCTATACTGGCTATGGATAAAAATTTCCGGAACATCACTGCGGTTTTGAACCTTCTTTTAGCGATAATCGCTTTCCTGGCAACTGGTTCTTGGGATTTTGCATGTTTTAAATGGCTTTTTCCTCTTATCACCAAAACTCCGAAGAAAAGTCGAACAGAATAGCTTTCAATCAATATCAAGGATTAGATTATTTGCTTTCCATTTTAACTAGTGTAGGTTGTGATTTATGTTTAATTTACACTCAATCGAAATATAAAACAGCGATAACAAAAGTGGAGGAAACTTGCCTTGGTGGAAGTGGAATGTCGGTTTGGCGAATGAATTGGTGATATGGTGGGGTTCGAAAGCAGAAAGGTTATTAGTACGGGGTCTACTCTAATATCGCGTCGATGGTTTTAGTCCTATTTAATTTTTTTCTTTTCAAAGCCATGAAACAACATTGCATTTGTTACTTTGTAGTCGAGATGGGTTAATAAATAGCGTTATCAATTCTCGATAAATTGTTCAGCAAAGCCTATTAGAATGCTCAGATTTACAATGCTACCAACTATAGTCTTTCATATTTAGGGAACCCTATGCGTCCTGACTTGCCTAGTCGGATTGAGACGTTGCTCTTAATTAGATTTCTCTTTAAGCTGAGCTGTATATCACAGAATTACAGAGATTTTATATTGCAGAATCTGTCATAATACAGATAATAATAAGCGCTGGCTTTTACTCTAGTGTTCTGAACGGAATCTTTTCTTTTATACCTTCACCCTTAAGAACCCAACCATAAGATGTTACCTTTCACGGCTGGTAAATCTCAAAAGCTGTCAATCAAAGTAATCGAATATCACATCAAAGAGAAAGGCTAAAATGTGGTTAAATTTCATTGCTTCATGAATTTATCGGATTCTTTTTGTAAAAGGTAATTTCGCTGGTGAAGCTCGAAATAGTTGGAAAAAATTCCTTTATAGCTCTTATTCTGTTTAAATGCGACTGGTGAAAATGTTCTTTATAATGCAAAGCAATTTTTATACAGCCTTTCTAAGCTTTCGAATGAGAATTTACCGATCAGCAATGATTGATTTGATACTCTGCAAACGAGGTTTTAAAATTATGCAATTTATCGATTCCAGTCTTAAGCTTCAAAAGCAATGTGGTACTTTTAACACTAGCTAAAAATGAATTAAGAAAATAAACGCATTTCAATTTCCATTCTTGTAGAAAAAAAATCTGGAGTGACTCCACTCGACTTTCCGAACATTGAGTAATTAACAGTTTTGTAGATAAAGTAAAGAAAGAGGAGTTGTTAAACAAACAAAAGAGAGAAAACCATAATAGAGTGTTTGAGTATTTTTCTCCATTTATTACACGATGTTTTATTTAACGCTACTGAACTTTGAGCCCATAGATCATAATGATAAAGAATTTTTCGTTGTGTCCCTGTAAAAACCTATAAATGCTAAATTCACCAAAATGCTTATAGTTAGTGCAACAGTGATTTATAATACTCATATAAATTTTCAGCTCAATTCATTAAGGCGTTTAGATGCTATCGTACTTTTAAAAATTTAGTCCCTTAGGCCATAATGATAAAGAATTTTTCTTTGTGTCCCTGTAAAAAAACTGTAAGTGCTAGATTCACCAAAGTCTATACAGTTAGTTCAACTGTGATCTATAACATGTGTACAATTTTTTTGCTCAGATTAATAAGGCGTTTAGGCGCTATCACACTTTTAAAAATTTGGCCCCATAGGCATAATGATAAAGAATTTTTCTTTGTGTCCCTGTAAAAAAAATTTAAGTGCTAGATTCTCCAAAATCTATACAGATTGAGTATTTGTGACCTATAATATGTGTATAAATTTTTTGCTCAATTGAATAAGGCGTTTAGATGCTATCGCACTTTTAAGATTTTGCTCCCATAGGCCATAATGATAAAGAATTTTTCTTTGTGTCCCTGTAAAAAAACTATAAGTGCTAGATTCACCAAAATCTATAGGGTTCGTATATGGTGATTTACAATATGCGTACCAACTTTCAGGTTAATTGAACAAAGCGTTTAGACGCTAGCGTGTTCACTCACAGACATACACACATACACACACACATACATACATCATCGTAAAAATAGTGAAAACGGACTCAGGGGACCTCAAAACGTATAGAAATATCAAAATCTCGAATTCGGATTTTTGACATGATTACAATACTTTCCTCACTATAGTGTTCGGAAAGTAATAGTATGTTACCGTTACATACTAAAACTACACAAATTATAAGGCGTAACATTGTTACGCCTTATAATTTGTGTAGTTTTAGTGATAGTTATTTTTCAGTTTGTCATTGTAAATACTTTTTAATAGCTTTAACCTAAGCTAGTATCACTAGATATCACCTGAGAGTTCTTGAATTCAAATTTTGGCTTCATTTCGAAAGAGGTTCAGATTTTATTTTTAAGTTTTGGTAACTTTACTTTTACACAAAATACATATGAAAAGTAAGGCTTGTTTAGCCAATTCAAATCGAGGTATATACGAAATTAGGAAAAAATCTTTCAATAATTACACAATTTAGGTTACAATGTATCAGCTCAAAGAAATATACAAGCAGTCTTCGTGTTTACAGTGTCAATTGATCGAATAGTTTTTTTTTACACCCCCCCCCCCAAAAAAAAAAAAAAAAAAAAAAAAAAAATCACTATTGAAGTTGAGGGATTTGAGGTGCCACTCTACGGTCATTTTTGCACTTTTAGGGGTACTGGAACTGAAGCTAAGGCTTAAAAAATTTCTGAACCACTCCTGTAAATTTAGAAACCAGCTGGAATTGATCCTGGGTCCTGAGGATTAAAAATCAAATGACATGATTAGCTCTGGACAACAGATTAACCCGTTGTTTATTGGTAAGATCTGTTAATGTATCCTGAGAAATGGCATCCGCTCACCACTGTCCCTCCAGGGAGTACGTTGTACTAGCGTTTTTCTCAGTACTCTCCGTTGCTGGACTTTTTGGTTGAATGGTGCTGCCATCTATTGTCCCAGGATGAAGTCGTTGGTTGCATGTTTTTTATTATCACGTCCGGATCACCAATTTAGCGACCGGCTGGATTTGATCCTGGGTACTGAGGATTAGAAATCAAACGACATACCTCTGGCCAAAAGGTTAACCCGTTGTCCATCGGTAAGATCTGATAATCTATTTCTGCTACATCACGAACATCCATGCCTGAACTCAGATTCGATTCCGGCACTTGGCAAATTGAAGGTTAGAGTTCTAATCATCTACGAAATCGTTTCATGTTGAGTGAGACTGGGATAAATATCTTGGAGCTCACGGATATACGAAGTAACTCCTTTAAACGTCTAAAAATATTATTTATATCTAACTCCAAGAAAACAACATCATTTCTTTACACTAGTTACACCTGTATTTCATACTGTGCATGGTATTTTCTGCGTCACTTAAAAGTGTCAATAAACAAATTACGTTCCTTGAATTATATAAAATTTTATGTACTTACGTTAGACTAATTTTTCTTGAGTGAATCGCTTTACAAAATTTATTGTCGAAAACAATAAATAGAATTTTTCTTTGATGATTTCATGAAATGCATTTCTTATAATAAGAAACGGTAATAAACTGTGCTAATGAACTGTTTTACTACAGCTATACATTTTTTTACTTCCATTACTCGATATCGTAGGTAATGGAAGTATTATATTCTGTCCAAAAATTCGATATCGAGTTTTCACCTGATTTACATGTTCTCCTGAGTCCAAAAAAGTAGTTTTTGGAAATTGGTCTCTGTGTGTGTTTGTGTATGGGGAATCTTCTGTCTATCATATCTCCGAAACTACTAGAGATAGAACTACGAAACTTCAGAATTGAGACAGGTCTGGTGTACAGATGATTTTTCCAGCTTTTGTTAAAAATTGGAAAACCGGAAGTGGAACCGGAAGTCCATGTCTCAAAAACGGCTCTGACGATTTTCTTCAAATTTGCTATATAAACACGCTATTAGATATCCTTTCGTATGATACAGTTGGTTAGTTCAGGAAAACTGATAGGCATCCTGTATAAATAGCTCAATTTGAAGTCTCTCAAGTGCGTTCCTTTAAAAAAGGCTGTACAGATTTTTTTTCAAACTTGCCATATTAACTACTATTTAGATATCCTTTTGTATGCAATTGTTGTTTTCCTGTCAACAATTGAGCATGCCAAGTTTTGGTAAAAGTCGGTATCTCAAAAACGTCTCTAATAATTTTCTTAAAATTTGGTACATAAACCCATTTTAGATATCTTTCTCGTGTATTACGAGGTTTTTACAAGGAAATTAACAGTCAATCTGATTAAGTACGTCGGTTTTAGATCTCGGAAATGGTGTTTCAAAAAATGAATCTGCTATTTATTTTTTTCTGATTTTTTAACTCGCTATGTAAACTCTGCTTTATATGTCTTTACACGTGTATCAACTTTCTCTTTCCGGAAAATTTTTAGGTGTCTACCTTGTTAGGTTAATTTTATGTGTTCTGATCACACATTATCGCCAAAAAGTAAGTGCAGATAATATAATACGTGTAATAGTGGATAATGGAAGTCGCGTTTCACACCAGATTTTTTTTTCTTCTTTTTTGAGAACCAGATTGAATGTCACATTGCTTTTTGAGCTGTGCTAAATGAAAGAAAATATATTTCCAAAGTGTTGCTTTACTGTATCTGAACAAGAACTAAAGAATGATGAAAAAATACGGAAATTTGTATCAAAAAAGTTATAAAAAAATTTTTATTCATTAAAAAAATTTTGCGTAGTATATAAATGAATAAAATTGTATGAAGTAAATCTCCTGTGGGCAAAGAAAAAAAAATGTTCTATGAAAAACGTTTCTGTTTGTATTTCTGCTATTCAGGAGACGATTTTAAATATTTAAAAACCCTTTTATCAGTGTATTTTCTTTTTTATGCAAAGAAAGGGTATTGGAAGAAAACTTTTAAAGAAAAGAATTATCTCAAAGTTTGACAAAGTTTCAGCATCTGCTGAATAAGCTTTTCTTAGATATTTCACTCTGCTGAAATGTATTTCTTAAAGTGTTAGCATTTTCCATTTATCTTGAAACAGCTGCATTTCAGAACGAAACCTCCAATTGATAATTTTAGAAAATGTTTATGCTTTTAATTTTATAGCTGTGTGTTTTAGGATTTATACATGCATTGTTGAAGTTTGTATGAATTCTGTGCACTCGTCCTACGAAAAAGAAAAAAAGAAATAAAGAAATGTGTAGTGGCACTCACAATATTTTCTCTTACACTACATAAATACATAGACATATTATTACAATTTAAGATATAACTGATATTTAGTATAAATATTGGAACTTTCGAAGTTATTCTGCATGTATAATTGCATAACATTGCAATTTCATTTTATGTGTTTTTTTATACTATAGATTAGGGTATTTATCCATGTACGTTAAAACAGTCATTTTTCACATGCACACACATAATAAAAAAATAAATAAATAAGGAAACATTTTTACATTTGTTTGTACGAAAATTAGATTCGATGCTATAGCCAAACATTTTGGCGGAAGTGAAACAAGGTTTTTATAGAACAAAATATTTATTATTATTGTTTATTTTATTTTTGAAAACAAATTTTCAGTTCTTTTCGTGCGTTAGAAATCTGGTAACTTTAAAATTTTAAAAGATATTTAGATAAAAAATTCATATATTGTTTTATTCATTATTTTCTAGGAACTAAATCTTAAGCTTTATGTATAAATTTAATGATTTTGCAATTGTTTTCACGTTAAAAGATGGTACTTAAAAAAAAAAAAAAAAAAAAAAACGTTGGTATTGTTATTGTAAACCTGATTTGCGAAATGAATTTTGTGCCTCGAATAGCTCAAAAACGAATGATCGTAGAATGTTGCAAATTTTTATTTGTGACTGTGATGGTGTCTAGTTGTACACTTGCAACTTTGGTCTTGGCACTAGCTCCCGTTTTACAGATGTCGACGCTTTTACACGATTTTTCGTGACTTCTATGTGCGTATGTGTGTGTATGTATCTCGTATAACTCAAAAAATGTTGGATGTAGAGCTTTGCAAATTGGTATATACGTTTGTTATAACATCTAGTTGTGCACATCCCTTTTTGATCTTTCTCTGACTTTCCGTTTTGATGATATTTATGAAAATTATACTGATAATGACCGAAATATGAAGGTTTTATCCATTATATAGGGCCTACCATCATAGAGATTTCAAAAGAAGATAATGATAGAGCTACTAATGATATTGAAAGGAAAGTTGTCGACATTTTTACGCGTAGAAAGTAATTCTTAAATAGATAAGCAGATTCTAATTGATGAATGCATTTTATTGCCGAAACGTCAGTGGAGGCCCTACATTGAGACTCAAAACGGTTTTGGGCTGTGTCTGTGTGTCTGTCGCGCGATAGCGGCCGCACAAATAGCGCTATTGACTTGAAATTTGGTACACATGTTCATGAGCCCCACGAAATCAGCTGTATAGTTTTTGGTATGTATTCCATTTGTAGTTCGTATACAGGGACACGCCAAAGTTTTTCTTATCATTACGGCCTATGGGAGGAAATTGTATGTATCGCGATAGCGGCCGCAAAAATAGCGCTATTGACTTGAAATTTGGTACACATGTTCATGAGCCCCACGAAATCAGCTGTATAGTTTTTGGTATGTATTCCATTTGTAGTTCGTATACAGGGACACGCCAAAGTTTTTCTTATCATTACGGCCTATGGGAGGAATTTGTATGTATCGCGATAGCGGCCGCAAAAATAGCGCTATTGACTTGAAATTTGGTACACATGTTCATGAGCCCCACGAAATCAGCTGTATAGTTTTTGGTATGTATTCCATTTGTAGTTCGTATACAGGGACACGCCAAAGTGTTTCTTATCATTACGGCCTATGGGAGGAATTTGTATGTATCGCGATAGCGGCCGCAAAAATAGCGCTATTGACTTGAAATTTGGTACACATGTTCATGAGCCCCACGAAATCAGCTGTATAGTTTTTGGTATGTATTCCATTTGTAGTTCGTATACAGGGACACGCCAAAGTTTTTCTTATCATTACGGCCTATGGGAGGAATTTGTATGTATCGCGATAGCGGCCGCAAAAATAGCGCTATTGACTTGAAATTTGGTACACATGTTCATGAGCCCCACGAAATCAGCTGTATAGTTTTTGGTATGTATTCCATTTGTAGTTCGTATACAGGGACACGCCAAAGTGTTTCTTATCATTACGGCCTATGGGAGGAATTTGTATGTATCGCGATAGCGGCCGCAAAAATAGCGCTATTGACTTGAAATTTGGTACACATGTTCATGAGCCCCACGAAATCAGCTGTATAGTTTTTGGTATGTATTCCATTTGTAGTTCGTATACAGGGACACGCCAAAGTTTTTCTTATCATTACGGCCTATGGGAGGAATTTGTATGTATCGCGATAGCGGCCGCAAAAATAGCGCTATTGACTTGAAATTTGGTACACATGTTCATGAGCCCCACGAAATTAGCTGTATAGTTTTTGGTATGTATTCCCTTTGTAGTTCGTATACAAGGACACGCCAAAGTTTTTCTTATCATTACGGCCTATGGGAGGAATTTGTATGTATCGCGATAGCGGCCGCAAAAATAGCGCTATTGACTTGAAATTTGGTACACATGTTCATGAGCCCCACGAAATCAGCTGTATAGTTTTTGGTATGTATTCCATTTGTAGTTCGTATACAGGGACACTTCAGAGTTTTTCTTATCATTACGGCATATGGGAGGAATTTGTATGTATCGCGGTAGCGGCCGCAAAAATAGTGCTATTGACTTGAAATTTGGTACACATGTTCATGAGCCCGATGAAATCAGCTGTATTGTTTTTGGTATGTATTCCATTTGTAGTTCGTATACCTGTCCGTCTATCTGTCTGTCTGTCGTGCGATAGAGGCCGCAAATATCACTCTCTTAACTTAAAATTTGGTATACATGTTCATGATCCCCACGAAATTAACTGTATAGTTTTGGGTGCGCATTCCATTTGTAGTTCGTGTACAGGGACACGCCAAAGTTTTTTGAAGTGAAAACTTCTTTAGGCGCGTTGAGCACTTTTGGGTGAACAAAAATCTTTAAACTCCCGTCATCGTCAGCTAACGCTTTCCATTTGAAGTGAAAACTTTTGGGTGAAAAAAAATCATTGAATTCGCGTCATCGTCAGTAAACGCTTTCCATCCTTGTATGATACAAATAATGTACCATACAATTAACTTGCTAATGTGAAGTGTTAGTAATTTTATAGTATATATTGTTTTAAAATCTGGTGCGGCTCTACACGACTTCTCTCATCTCCGAGCACTGTCTCTATTGCAGTTAGACCTCACAAAACCGTGAGAAAGCCCAAAGCTGCCATTTTTCTCACGTTTTTACAATCTGGTGCGGCTCTACACGACTTATTTTATCTCCGGACACAGTCTCTTAAAGATTGCAGCCGGAAACGTTGCAGTTAGACCACACAAAACAGTGAGAAAGGCCAAAGCCGCCATTTTTCTCACGTTTTTACAATCGGGTGCGGCTCTACACGACTTCACTCATCACTGGACACAGTCTCTTAAAGATTTCAGCCGGAAACGTTGCAGTTAGACTTCACAGAACCATGAGAAAGACCAAAGCCGCCATTTTTCTCACGTTTTTAAAATCTGGTGCGGCTCTACACGACTTCTGTCATTTCTGGACACTGCCTCTTAAAGATTGCAGCCGAAAACGTTCCAGTTAGACCTCACAAAACCGTGATAAAGGCCAAAGCCGCCATTTCTCTCACGTTTTTACAATCTGGTGCGGCTCTACACGACTTCTCTCATTTCCGGACACTGTCTCTATTCCAGTTAGTCCTCATAAAACCGTGAGAAATGCCAAAGCCGCCATTTTTCTCACGTTTTTACAATCGGGTGCGGCTCTACACGACTTTCACTCATCTCCGGACACAGTCTCTTAAAGATTGCAGCCAGAAACGTTGCAGTTAGACTTCACAGAACCATGAGAAAGACAAAAGCCGCCATTTTTCTCACGTTTTTAAAATCTGGTGCGGCTTTACACGACTTCTCTCATCTCCGGCCTCTGTCTCTTAAAGATTTCAGCCGGAAACGTTGCAGTTAGACCTCACAAAACAGTGAGAAAGACCAAAGCCGCCATTTCTCTCACTTTTTTACAATCTGGTGCGGCTTTACACGACTTCTCTCATCTTCGGCCACTGTCTCTTAAAGATTTCAGCCGGAAACGTTCCAGTTAGACCTCACAAAACCGTGAGAAAGGCCAAAGCCGCCATTTTTCTCACGTTTTTACAATCGGGTGCGGCTCTACACGACTTCACTCATCACCGGACACAGTCTCTTAAAGATTGCAGCCGGAAACGTTGCAGTTAGACCTCACAAAACCGTGATAAATGCCAAAGCCGCCATTTCTCTCATGTTTTTACAATCTGGTGCGGCTCTACACGACTTCTCTCATTTCCGGACACTGTCTCTATTCCAGTTAGACCTCACAAAACCGTGAGAAAGGCCTAAGCCGCCATTTTTCTCACGTTTTTACAATCTGGTGCGGCTTTACACGACTTCTCTCATCTCCGGCCACTGTCTCTTAAAGATTTCAGCCGGAAACGTTGCAGTTAGACCTCACAAAACCGTGAGAAAGGCCAAAGCCGCCATTTTCCTCACGTTTTAACAATCTGGTGCGGCTCTACACGAATTCTCTCATCTCCGGACACTGTCTGTATTCCAGTTAGACCTCACAAAACAGTGAGAAAGGCCAAAGCCGCCATTTTTCTCACGTTTTTCCAATCTGGTGCGGCTCTACACGACTTCTCTCATCTCCGGACACTGTCTCTATTGCAGTTAGCGCATTAAATAAAATTGTAATATAATTTTTGTAGTTGTAGTTTATATTAATGAATAAAAAAACACTTCATTTAAAGTATTTACTACAGAATAAAATATTTCCTGACGATTCAAGAAATACACACGTAATTGTTCACGTTTTCACTTCTGTCGGCATTCCCGAATGCAACTTTTTTTTTTATCATTGCGGTCTATGGGAAGAATTTGTATGTACCGCAATAGCAGCCGCAAAAGTCCTTCGATTGACTTGCAAATTGGCGCACACGTTCCAGCTTTGCATAAACGTAAGTAGCTGTATAATTTTTATTGCTATATTGGTTAAAAAATGTGTATAGGGACACGCCAAAATTCTTAACATTACGGCATAAGGGGTGAATTTCTTTTAAACGCATTTTAATATCATTACTTTGCAATGAAGAAAATGAAACTAGCGTACGTGAGTAATATGCTTAAACTCATGTTGTTTGAAGAAAATATGTGCTCTTAAGCTTTCTAATTAATGTACATGACCTTACAAAAGTGTTCTGATAATGTCACGTAGTCATGCGAACTATGTTAAATTTGGAACAATTATTAATTTTAAACGCAAAATAAGCTGAATAGTTTTTACTGGCGTATACAATGTTTATGGTTTGTTTACAGAGCCACAAGAAAGAATTTCGTAACATTAGAGCCTATGGACAAACTTTTATTTAAGCGCGCTCTTTAATGCGTTTATGCTGAATTGAACTTAATAAAATTAACATACATTATAAAGATGCTTAAAATCATGTTTACTCTTGAAAACAGTTATGTATAGTCTAAATAATTTATGAGACCACACAAAATAATTCCGAGTATATACTACAATCATCCAAATGATGTCAAATTAGTTTGAAAAATTAATGAGTTATAATTAATTAAATTTATTCTTATTATTGGCGTTTATAATGACTGTGGCTACTTTTCCGGGATACATAAAATAATTTCGTACTATTACGGTCTATAGTCAATATTTCTTAAAAGTTTATTTTAACATGGTTACACTCCATCAAATATAATGCAATTTTATTAGAATATTAAAAGCATGTTTTCCTGTTGATAATTGTGGGCATAGACTTAGAAATTAGTTTAAAGGTTACGCAAAATATTTCCGATATGCTGTGTAATTTTTTTTTGTATGAAAAATGATAGTTATGAAATTTGGTATTTATGAATTTCAGGGAAATAATACAAGACCGTCGTTTATTAAGAATACATATTGTTGCGTACTTGGGGGTCCGTAAGTTGTCCGAGAATGAAAGGCGAAACTTGCAAAAATTCAGTGATGTATTCACAGAAAGTTCCAGAAAAATACAGGTCTATAAACCAAGTATCAGCTTCAAATCAACCAGTAAACACAGCTTAAACAACAGCCGTTAACAGCAAAACAACAGTACAAACTGTTTAGCAATAACACATAAAGAAAGTCTCATCCAAAGAGACTCAAAGCAAAGCAAGCATTTGACGAAACTGACACAGATCTGACACTGACCGCCTTGGTGAAGAAATGCTCCTTTTATACTTTTCTATCGAACACAGACTGTTCTGGAAAATTCTCGTATCTCATAATGAGATTAGAGCTTCCATATTTGGTATATCCCTAATAAGGATTTTCTCGCCAAGGTCGCCAAAAAATAGCCAAGGAGGGAAATAGTCGCCAAATTTGGCGCCAAATCCATTTCTTCCCTTATAGTAGCTTTTTTAAGTGTTTTTAAGGGAAAATTAGGCGATTTTACGCTAAAACGACTAGAAATGCACAAAGTTAGCATTTTATTAACTTTACTAAACCTTTTGAAAGAATTTATACAAAAATAAATGCGATTATTTACAATTTTGTAACACTTTATAGGATATACAAATAGAGATACAGCGGGGGGTTGAGGGGGGCGGCAGCCCCCCTCAAGAATGTATCTGATTATGGTAACAAGTCGATAGAATCAATATATACGATTATATAATAAGGAATAAATAAAAATGACCTATAGAATAATGTCTGATGTAAATAGGACGTTGAGGCTCCTGATCTGCAGATCCACTAGTTTAGATAATATTCAGCCCATAGATGGAGAACATAATGCTATTATTATGGTAGTTGTTGACATTTTTGCATGCAGAAAGTAATTATTAAAGACATAAGCAAGTCTTGCCGACGAATGCATATTATTTAATGATAGAGCCTGTAGTGATACTGTTGTGAAGTTGTCGACATTTTTGCATGTAGAAAATACGTAAGCAGGTTCCATTCGATAAATGCACTTTATTTAATGATTATTCAGCTTGTAGGTAGAGCCTGTACTGATATTGTTATAAAAGTTGTCGATATTTTTGCGTGTAGAAAATAAATCTTAAAGACATAAGCAAGTTCTAGTCGACGAATGCAATTTATTTAATGAATATTCAGCGCGTAGATAAAACCTTTAATGATATTATTGTGAAAATTGTCGACATTTTTGCGTGTAGAACGTAATTCTTAAAGACATAAGCAGGTTCTAATTGATGAATGCACTTTTTTAAAGGAATATTCGGGAAATAATTGAATAAAACTCTTTTTTTTTGTATCGCAAAAATTAGTAATCAATGAATATTCTCGAAACAATCCAATGAAACATTCATTTTTCCTACAAAAATTAAATAAACATTGTTAAATATACTAGAGAGCAGAAATTTCTCTAATTCAGGAACAACCGAAAATTTCAAAGTTTGAATAGAATTTGAATTCATCATGTGTAATGTCAGTAGTTTACAGAACTTTTGAAATAGTTTTGCGCAAGAAACCAATGAAAATCATTGCAAAAAATCCCAGAACTCGACTCCTATTGAAGATAGAGTTTCCAAACTTTGGGAATTAAGAATTACCACTTTTCGCCACATTTGAATGTATAATTTAACGCTAAGTCAACGCCCACCTTCTTGGAAATGAAAACAACTACCATCTGTATCCATTTTTACTGTAATACCATTTAGAAAGTAGTACGTAAAGATATAGGCATGTTATAGTCTACAGCCATCAATAATCACTCTTCTGTTTTATAGTCTTGTTAGTTATTTATAGAACTTTCGAAAATTTAGTTCTACGCTATAAACCAAGGAACCTTTTTGGAAAATTCCAAAAACTCGGTTCTTATTGAAGTTAGAGCTTCCAAACTTTAGCAATCCTAAACTAGAGATTTTCACCAAATTCGATTGCCAAGTTGCCAAATTCTATGCTGAATCGCTAAAATCGATGCCAAACCGCCAAAACCGATGTGAAGACCAAAATCTGTGTTGACTACAAACTTAGCTGTTTGGCAGTTTTCTGTATTTAAGAATGTTCGTAGACTGGAACCTGCCTGTTTACGAATCAGTTACATCACACAAAAATGTCTACGTTTTCACAACAATATGTATAATTCAATGGCTGTATAAGTAAGTCGTATGGTGCCCACGTGAGATTTTTTAATACAAAATGAGAATGACATATTTAAGTTAATTTGAAAACTGTCACAAAACTTTTAGATCATTAAACCATTTCAAATTCCTTTTCACAGTTACAATAATGTGCAGCAAAAAGTAAATTGAAATATTTTTTTATGAATACAAAATTACTTTAACACATGTAAAATAAAAATGTATTTATATAACAATTTAAAAAAGGTTACTTGTTAGGACACACAAAGCTTTTATCTTTTATTGTACTAATATCATCAGATATAATTGTAAGTTGCTAAACAGTCAGCAGAGTTGCTAAACAGTCAGCAGATATAATATAGTATAATCTTGACATGATTGAAGATACAGTAGAATGATAAAAAAAAAAAAAAATCTAAAATGTCGTCATGCAGATGATACGTTGGAAATTCGCTATCTCGAAGAAGCATGCTGCAACTAAGGTATCAGTGTAGACGGAACTAAAACCTTGTAACTTGAGGAAAAATTGCATTGTTTAATGAGACAGGAGCAAACATGGTAAAGATAGGACAACATTGAAAATGGTAGAAAATAATCTGTCGTAACTTGAAAAGGATCCGTAACCACTGTATAACTTAATCAACGGAATGTCAATAATTTTAGTTTGGTCTACAATGACTTCTTAGTTGCAGCAGGTTTCTTTAAAATTGTAATTTTTCTTATATGTATGTTGATTGTTTAACAACTTACAACTACACCTGTGCATGCTGTTACAATAACAGTGAAAAGCTTTTTGGGTCTCAATATGTAATTTTTTAAAAAAATTTATAGAAAGACAATTTTGTTTCACGCCTGTTAACCTTAGATAACTAAACATTTGTCTAATAACTACCGACCCCTGCCAGTTTCGCGAATTCGATATTTTTCCGTTGTGCTCACTCCGCCTCACTCGCAGTACCTTCATAACTAGTAAAATGAGTTATCCGAAGGTGATAAGCACGGCTGTACACTTGTTACTTTTCGAGATTTGCTGTAATCGTCGTCTAACAGTCGAATGTTTAGTGATCATCGAAATAAATATTGAAAAGCTCGCAAAAGACACGACTAAAAGTGCGGCGAACAAACGCAGAATTTGTACTTTCTGTCCATCTAAGAAACGCAGAATGACAAAATACGTATGCAACTACCGCAGCAAGGCTATTTGTGGAGAGCACACTTTTAACATCTGCCAAGAGTGCAAACGATAACACTGTTCGGCATGAAAATTGCGTCTGACACTATTTCAGTATATTATTATGTAAAATGACCTCTTGAATCCGAATATCACCACCATTTTGCCCAATCACCCACCGTTTTCTAGATAGGCCCCCTCCCTCATTTTTACCATTGTTTAATAATTTTATATCCTCAGTTTGATTTGGAGAGGAACGATGATTATTTTAACCGTTAAAATTCTTCTGACTCGAGGAGCTACGGAGGTAGAAAGTTCTAAAACACGGACATTTGTAGTAAGGAGGAAATTTGAGGGGATTTGTGCCCAGAAAACAAAAGAAAATCAATAAAAACAATCAGTTTCTGTTTCTTTCTTTTTTTTTCCGCAATATTTCTATTTTTTATATATTCTAGCTTCCAGTTTGCCATTTTCTTACCAAAACATCCCAAATAATAAAAATTATACAGTGAAAATTTTTTCAAAATGTTGGTAAAGTCTCAAAGCCCTCGCAAGAAAGTTTGACTAATTCACTGTATGACGTTTGCTTTCAATAACTCCCACGTTAAATGTTTTGGGCTGTAAAACATGAACAGTAAAATATCCTCCTTTAACGCGTGTTAAAGATCACCACCGTCGAGAATATCATAAAGTTCACTCTCTTATCGCAAAACGTGTACTAAAGGTACATAATGACTGACGACTACAATGATAAGAGCAATGACCTTTAACACGTGTCAAAGTAGGAGATTTTACTGCCCAAAACATTTAACGTGGGAGTTATTGAAAACAAACGTCGTACAGTGAATCAGTCAAACTTTCTTGCGAGGGCTTTGAGACTTTACCAACATTTTGAAAATATTTTCACTGTATAATTTTTATTATTTGGGGTGTTTTGGTAAGAAAATGGCAAACTGGAAGCTGGAATACGCAAAAAATAAGAGAAATATTGCGAAAAAAAAAAAAAAAAAAAAAAAAAAAGAAAAGAAACAGAAACGGTTTGTTTATATTGATTTTTTTTTTTTTTGTTTTCTGGGCAGAAATCCCCTCAAATTTCCTCCTTACTACAAATGTTCGTGTTTTAGAACTTTCTACCTCTGTAGCTCCTCAGGTCAGAAGACATTTAACGGTTAAAATAATCATCGTTTCTCTCCAAATCAAACTGATGGTTATAAAATTACCAAACAATGATAAAAATGAGGGAGGGGGTGTATCTAGAAAACGGTGGGTGATTGGGCAAAATAGTGGTCATATTCGGATTCAGGAGGTCATTTTACATAAGAATCTGAAAGAATAGTATCAGATCTCGATTTTTTTTTTTTTTTTTTTTTTTTGCAGAGCAGTGTAATTTTTACCACTTTTCTATTTTTTAATTGAAATGTTATAATACTTTTTTTAAGTTACGCTAACTTATTTGAAATAAATAAAGGATATATAAAAATTTACTTGTTTTTAATTCGTAGTCTATGAGTCGAATGATTAGTTACAGAGTTAAGTTTAGTTATCTAAGGTTAAAATAGTTTTATCTTCATATGTCATTCTACACATGTTTTAACCAATTTATTTATTTATTTATTTATTTTTTTTTATAAAAGAATTTTTACTTATTGAAGTATTTTTAAGCGAATCGCTTATAAAGTGTCTGGCGTAAATACAAAGCTTTGCTTAATTTTTGTACTGATGTGGTCGGTAGGTCGTTGCCTTCTGGATTCCCAAGTCTCGGGTTCGAGTCCCGTTGGTGTTAGAGTTAAGATCCATTGATTATACGAGGGTTCTAGGCCTGGGTAGTGTACAATCCGTGAGGGGTCTTTTTAATCTTAGTGGAGGCATGGATGTTTTTTGTATCCTATGTATACAATATATTGTTTATTGTTACTGTGAAATGATTAAACATGGATCACTCGAGACAAAAGTCATTGTAACGGTAGGTCTCAAAGTTATTAAATAAATACCAAATATTGTATATAAAATGACCAATATCTTAAATTTTAAGAAATATTGGGGGAAATATATCTCTTTTCTTTAAAATAGCACGTTTAAATAGAATTGTTTATGTAAAATCAAAATTCTGTGTTAAAAAAAAAAAAAAAAAATCTAAAAGTAGGCTTAAAATACCTTAACCCTTTCAGTCGCAGTGTTCTCGCTGATGGAACACCTAATTTTAATTCTCAAGTGCAAAAATTCATCCCGGAAATTTTTTAGCAAAAATTTACATTTATAACATAGCAGAAATGGCCCTTTTTTAACGTGAAAATTTAAAATTTCTTTTATTTTAATTATGTTCGTAAATTCCGGTGGCAGTGTAATTTAAATGATCCGAATTACTTTGTACCGCAAAGGGTTAAATTACTCCAGAATAAATTAAAATGTTGGGATCTGTGCAACTTTTACGAGTTTTTGTTGTCGATAATGTTTACTTATAAAGTGATTAATATATTAAATTAAATATTATTTGAATTTAATACGGTTTATTTACAGATGTTTCAAACCGAAAATTTCTCGAAAAGGAACAATGCTAATTTTTTATTTTTTAAGTATTTAGGATCAGCTATGTGTCTAAAAGCCATTTTTAAAATTAGTTTAGTAATTTTTAAAATAAATTAAGTAGTGAACGTTAAAGGGTTAAAGTCAGAATCGTATTCATCTTTCATTATGGTTAAATCATACCTCTGTCTAATAAAAATGTTATGTATTTAAGTTTGATATTAAGCCCGTGTAGAATAATAATTTGTGATATCTGTGTGTGTATTTCTGTATGTCTATGTATGATTTGAAGCCCAGACCTGTGATCGTAGAGCTACAAAACTTAGCAGACGGATAGCTTGGAAAATTGAGTGTTGCATTTCATCAAGATTCTTTCGATTTTAGAACAATTTTAATTGATCATTTTCTTTCGATTTTTCCGTTGATTTTTTAGTATACACAGTAGGCCAGGTAGTGGGGACACAGTGTGGACGAGGAAGATGCTGCTGACGGTAGCCGTATCCTAAAATGAAGTTTTAAGCAATTCATATAGAATTTTTTAAATTTTTATTTATAAAGTTGCTATAAAAAAAAAAAAAAAAAAAAAAAAGAATTCATTTTTTTTTTTAATATTTTTTAAATAGTAGTGACCAGCGAAGCAGGCAAAGCTAAATAATTTTACCATATCTTCTTCTTCTTCTTCTTCTTCTTTTTTTTTTTTTTTTTTTTTTTTTAATAGCTTGGAAATTCTTTCTGAAAATATTTTTTTGGTTTCTTGTATAACCCCCCCCCCCCCCCAAATGTTGTATACAAGCGAATCTTTACAAGGCTTGATCGTGTACGAAGGCAGATTTCGGGTTTCGTTTTCGTTTTTGTTGTTCTATGTTTTTCTAAAATCTGCAGAAAATCATGTCTTGGTTAAGGGGTAATATATATATATATATATATATATATATAATGAAAGTGAGATGCATTTTCTGAAATTGGCGTCATATATGTGAGCCCAGTGTTTAATACAATATATGGGGTTGCTAGTACTAGCAAGCCAGAGTTGGAACGGTCAGATATCGCTTTGATGTACATGGTAATCACACTGATTTAAATTAAACTACCACCAGAATTTACTAACAAAATTAAAATATAAAAAATAAATTCCTTTTTCCACTATGTTATAAAAGGAAAATTTTGCAAAAGAAATTCCGGGTTGAGTTTATGCAGTCGAGAAATAATAATAGCGTCCTCGTGGCGAGGACACCTCACGTTAAAGGTTTAAAGGGCTCCGCAGGCACCTGCGAGCAGGATTTTCCCGTTAATAAGGATTTTCACGGGGTGCGAACAGCTTGCTAGTGTTTGTCCGAATTGCTTTTTAAAGTAACACATTGTGTTGAGGGCATAGAAGGCGCCACGAGTGGAGGTTTGCTTCTACAGTCAGAATTTTCATGGGTAGAAAATAACTGGTCGCTGAAGGCGTCTAGCAATGTAATATGTTCTGCAAAATATTATTATTATTTTTTCATGAAAATTGGGGAAGAATTAAAACAGTTTTTTTAAAAAATCAATACAGAGTTATTTCCCGTAAATACTTGATTAAAATGGTTATTATCCTCCGTATATTACGAAGAGACCAAAAAAAAAAAAAAAAAAAAGGCGAGTGTGTCAATTTTACATTACACTGGTGCAACGCTATGTGCATTTAAAAACAGAAAAGAAATAAAACTTTATAAAGAGAGAAGAAAAGGAAGAGAGAAGAAATTATATTATCTCTCAGTGCTTTTTCTCACTTCCTTCGGGGAAAAGGAGACAAACGGCTTCAGTGTGGAGAATTAAAAATTTCAGGAGCTTGCCCCTTGGCCATCTCGACAGATCGATTGGAAATGCTTTATGACGCATACTTGGCATTTAGGATTATGTAATTTGAGAAGTCTCGATAGAATTTAAGAAGAGATGTCAGTCCTTGCTCTAAATGTTGCGGAGGAGGCATTCGAATTACGCAAAGAGGTGATAGTTAGAGATTCCAATTCATTATGAAAATAAGTAATATTCCAAGAGTTATTAAATGAATACTTATGGGATTCGTGTATTAAATCTTAGCCGCTAGCATTAGTGCTTGGGATAAATTACATTCATTGATTTGGTTCTTGAGTCAAATGAATAAATTACTGAAGCATATATAATTTTCTGATAATGAAAGTTTTAAGACAATATTATTATTGTTAAAAAGAGAGAGAGAGAGTTTGGTGAGCTACTTTCACTACTTTCTCTTACCTTACATTATTGTAGAATTATTATTACATTTTAAGATATAATATAGGAAATACTATATTCAACCTTTTCTACTGTTTTGTTTTTTAAGTGAAAAATAGATTAACAAATAGTTATATTTGACATATTTTTGTGTGAGGGAGAGGAGGTATATTGCCTCTAAACTCCCTGTTTGAATATTTTAGCTAAAATTTTGGATTATATAAGGGTGTTATCAAATTAAAATATTATTTCGAATTATTTATAGGATTCTCGATCACAACGCTATTTAAAACTTATTCCACTAGTTCTGAGTAGCCTTTATATTATCAGTAAAATTGTATAGGCACTAAATTTAGCATAACAAAAAGAAAAATATCATAACACAACTTGAAACGCTCTTCATCCATCTCCATTCATGGCGCTAATATATTTGAATGTTTTTGGGTGGCATTGTAACCGATGAGAAATTTTCCCCATACAAATAATTGAATACTTTTGGATGTTCTGTATACGAACTGTTTGACCAATCTCAATAAAAAGCTTCAAATAGTTATAATGCAGATTTAAAATACTGACTGCAAGTATACTAACCACAGAAACGTACCACAGATATAAATACTTTTAAAGGAAGTCTAAAAAAAAGTTAAAATTGAACATGCTCTTCAAAAAATTTTTACCTATGTCCCATAATTAATCCAAAGATATATTTTACGTGAGATGTTGATGAATCACTAATAATGCCGTATTATATAGCAAAAATGCTTTTATGCACCTGAAAAAGGTATGTTGATTTCGTTATGTTTAACGCTGTATAAAAATGTTAAAATATGCTTTTAAGAAATACTTCTCATAAACTGTAATATATCCAAATTGTTTTGGGAATCTTTATACAAAAAACAGTAGAGCCATTTATATCATTTTCAAAGAAAAATATGCTAGTTTGAACAGGAATAACGTATATAAATTTCAAGGCATTAAACAATTATTTACGGAAATTTCACGTGAATAGACATACGGACGGACAGATATACTATTGTTATAAACGCTTTTCAACTTGATAAAAAGTGCTAATGGTTAAGGAAGAAGGAATCTTTTTCTCTTTCTGCATGTTCCCATTTCCTAGGGGAGGAGGAAAAAAAAAAAAAAGGATGTGTGGAGATTTAAAAATTTTTAATGCTTGTCTTATGGCTATCTTTACAGGACGTACTTTGAGACGTACTTTTAAAGTACGCTACGATTTGTACGATTGGACGTACTTTTAAAGTATGCTAGAGGTTTAGAACTGTACGATTTAGAGACACGTGTGGAAATTGTAAAAAAAGATATAAATTCTTCTCCTAAATATTTCGCATCTACTTGAATTGTGAAAAGAGAAAATAATTAATTAAACCATTATATAAATAAAGTGATACCCCAGAAAAATTTATTAAATAAAATTTTACGAAATTCTTGTATTAAAACTTAGCTTATACAAACGCTCGTTTGGGTTAAAATATATTGCATTGTTTTCTTTCTTTCAAAGGACAAAAGGAATTTTTGTAATGTATTTGGTTTTTGAATGATGAGATTTATTTAATTTTTAAAATACGATTGCACTTTGGCAGCGATATCAAAATATTTTTTTTTTTTTTTTTCAAATACCGATAATTTATTTTTCATTCAATTTATTAAAATTAAATTATAGTTCTCCTTTTGTAAAACTCTTTATGACATGTGGCGTATTAAAATACGTTTAAACAATAAAATATTTTATTTTGTAATTTTTCGTTTTAGCAAATTGAAAAATGTATAATAAATATTATTTTGGAATCGGAGGGGGGGGGGGGGGGGGGAAAGAAAAAAAAAATCCGCAATTTTAATTTAATGATTCGAAGCCTATTTCTAAATAGTGTTTCAGTTATTTTAAAGTGTTTATGTTTTTATTCATAATTTCTTCTTTAAAAACTAATCTCTTTTCATTCTCATTTGTAGTCGCGTTAAAAATTTCTTGCTTTTGAATATTCCTGAATGTATAAAATTTATTCTTAGTTAATATTATTTAATATCAATCTAAAAATATTTTCTTTTTGTCCCCTCCCCCCCTTCTTGGGCTGCTGTAACCCAGAAGGTAGAGCGTCGGGCTCGTAATTGGAAGATTGCGGGTTCGGTACTCCAGCTGGCCAAAGACTGTCGTGTACGTTAATGGTGGCTGGTTCACGTAAAATCTGCCGTGGCCAAAATGTCTACGATATTCCCATTAAAAATTATACCTCTGGGGGGAGGGGGGGGTCACCGAAGTGGGAGAGTCATCCCTTCTGTGGGGGATCAAAATTGTAATAACATGTTTCCGGACAGACAACCTCTAGGGGTGAGTACCAGACCGTCGCCAATTGCCCATTGCGCAGCACCAGTGCGACGTAAAACCCTTCCAACCACCAACACCCCCTTCTCCCCCCCCCCCTCGCTCTCTAGATTTTTTTTTTGTAAACTTATTTCTTTTTTGTAAATTTAACATCTCTTGCCCAAAAAATCAGTAAAACCAGGAAATAAATATTTTATATGTATAGTTTTTTTTTTTTTTTTTTTTTTTTTGTCATTGATGTTTTACACAATTCGTCAATAATAATATATAGGGTATTCCGCAAAGCTTTCTCTTGTTTATAATTAAATAATTCGAAATGGGATTTAATAGAAGAACAAAACAAGTAGTAAGTTTATTTTGAAAATAATTAAAGTCGGATAAAGAAATTTCAATATTAGTTACAAATGCAGCCGCATGTGACACAGTACACTTTAACCACAATATAAAAGTCCCTCAATGAAAAATGCTCATAGTTTTCTGACTGTTTCGTTGTTAAAACTCAGGAGTGGTGGTGGGGACGGTGGCATGATGCTATTAATTTAATATGCAATTTTTAAACAGCACGGGAAAAAAAAAAATGTTCATTATTAGACGTAGACAATAATGATCTAAAAACTACACAATCATCGAAGTTATTATTATTATTATTTATTAAAAAATAATAATCTTAAATAAATAAATAAAAACTGTAATATATATATATATATATATTTCTTTTGATGTCAACAAACGAACACCAGAATAAATAAAATTGAGTAACGTCAATTGCTATACATGAATTAGGACTTGAAAAGAATAATGTACTTAAATGGCTTTAGTGAAGTTTTTAAAATTTGAAATACTGTTGAATTTCACCTTAAAAGTTGCATTTTACACATTAAAACGTTATTATTAGGGGCAAAGATTATTAAATGCAATTATATATATAAAACTTATATATATCCAATATTCTAGAAACATTGACGTCGTCTGTAATTTCATAAATATTAATCTTAAACATTTATGATAAAATAAAATGAAATACACATATGCTTAATGAAAAGAGGAACAGGTGATTATACATTCGATCAGAATTTTTAGGTATTTAATTTCAAGACCTATAAAATTAAATCTTTTTTCGGACCCAATACAAAAAAAGTCTTCAATGCGTGAAGGCATCCCATACACTAATGAAATGATGCATAAACATTTCAGCATTATATCCTAAAAAGTCTTGGAAGTATGATAAAAACAGAACCTTGACTTAAATCGCTCTTCAATGCCTCGATAGAGAATCTTCGACAGAAAAGCATGCCGATAGATGGCGTTTTGGAATTTCATAGACTAATTATGAGCTCAAACAATGATAATATAAAAAATATAAACATATTTTCATTTTAATTTGTTATTAATCCATTAATATTGTTTAAATATAGATTTTTACGAAACAATTATGAAATTTCATACATCATCTTCATAGTATATGGGAGACATTTCACTCATTGAAATATAAAATAAAATAAAACAAATAAATGAAAGTCCGATAAATAGTTAAATAATTATAAATTTTGAAATTCTCGTGATTAAATCTATTAAAATTTTTATAGATTTTATAAAAATCTGTGCTTTTTATTACAAATCTTTGTAATTTGTTACATTTATCAAAAATTCATGTTTAAGGAGAAATTATGGTCAATGATTTTCAAATAATCTGTACGTACATTTTTATTTAAATGAAATTACAGTGTACTTTTAAAAGCTGATAGTGAATAATAATTATTCTGCAATTAAATACAAAGTAATTTCGTTGTTTTATTTTAATAAAAAAAGAGTCATACATATTTACTTAGAAATTCCTTTAAAAATCAGCCCATTATTATTACCATCTGCCTATCTTTTAATGACTTTATTGCTTTAGAAAATTGCTCGTTCAATAAAAATAATTTAAATACCAAACGATATACCTGTACATCAGGTAAAAAGAAAAGAAAATTTAACTGCCCATTCGTGAATTCATTTCTCTTTTTAAAAAGGAGAAAAAGAATTTTACTCTTTCGTTCCTTGTGCAAAAATCCATTTAAATCCTGAAATAGATATTTCATTGAAGTAGTTACTATCATCGACATTTCATAGAATTTGTTATTGCCATCGAAAAGATTAAAAAAAAAGAAGAAAAAAAAAATGGCTCTCATAAATGGAGAAAAAAGGAAAAGGGGGAAGGAGAGAAAGAAGAAATTATGTTTTCTCTTACTGGTGTTCTTATTCCCCGGAGGGTAAAGAAGAGAAATGGAGTCGGTGTGGAGAATTAAAAATTTGAGGAGCTTGCCCTTTGGCCATCTCTGCAGATCGATTGAAGATACTTTGTGACGCATACCTGGCATTTAGGATTATGTGATTTGAAGAGTCTCTGTGGAATTGTAGAAAAGATATCAATCCCTTTTAACGAAATATTGCGTAGGCGGTCTTATTCTGAAAGAGATGGTAGTTAGAAATAGGAATTCATTACGGAAATAAACTGTGACGCCGTGATTTATTAACTGAGTACTTATGGAAATTATGTGTAAAATGTTAGTAGTAGGAGATTTCAAAGATCTGTTTATGAGAAAATACGTGTAGGATTTCTCATACATACACACACACACACACACACACACATATATATATATATATATATATGTATATATAACTTATGAAGGCAAAGACTCTCAGGAAATTAAACATAGAATTTGTCAAAGAAGAAAAGCTGTAAAACTATTGAATTCTATTTGGTGGAGAGAGGAGATCTCTAGGGAGAGGAAGTATAATATGTACAATTCTATTGTTAAGAGCATATTTTTATACGGATCAGAGGAATGGAGAATTATGGAGATAGAGAAAAATAAATTAGCGGCAGTGGAAATGGATGCCCTGAGAAGATCACGGAGGATATCAAGGACAGAAAGAATACAAAATGAAAGAATTAAAGAAATTATGGAAATAAAGGAAATATTAGATAATTTTATCAAAAATAATATTATATTTTAAAAAAAATAAAGAACACGCTTTTATAGAAATGTGAACTAAAAGCACAAAATATCTATCTTAGCATTAAAATGCAGGGTAAGAGAAAATCGTGTGAGTGACACACCATAATATTTACATACATTTAAATCTTTAATTAAAATAATTTAGAATTAAACAAAAACCATTTTTAAAAAATCTTCCCTGACTGGGCTCGAACGCTAGACCATTAGGTTCGTAGCGCGGAACTTTACCTCACAGCCACAGCATTCACGTAAGGAAAGTCTTTTTTTTTACAATACAGATTTTTTGTTTGTTCCCAGAGCGGTTACAAACATACATTGATACATACAAACATACACACAGGTGAAGCTAATAAAAGCGTGTTAAAAAAAAAAAAAAAAAAAAAGGAACTAATATAGTATGTCATATTAAAAGAATGAGCGATGAAAGATTGCCTAACATCACTTAACTATAAAACAAATTAAAAAAAGGAAACGAGGAAGACTAAGAAAAAGCTGGATGGAGGCTACCAAAAGAGCGGTGAGAGATATGATTTGGAGGAGAAATGGACACGTGGACTAGAAGTTCTGGAATGGACTTCTTGTAGATTCTGTCGGAAGGCCTTGACGCCATGAACCGAGTTTATACACACACACATATATATATATATATAACTTATTCGAATTCAGATCCTTATTTACAAACCTTCTGTTGATACAATATTTCACTCATACTATAAAAAACTTTTATTAAATTTAATGTGTTGTTTCTTAAAAGACATTTCTAGTTTCAGCTATTGGGCTACAGTTTTGAGACAATAAAAAGAGTTAATTTCTATTTTTGTTAGTTCCATTATAGTTTTTGAAACGCTACTTTCTAAGGACATATACTTAAGAAAAAATATGTTCAAATCAATTTAGTGTAAAAAGGGGAAAAAAAAGAAAAGGAGGAATAAATAAATAAATACAGAAAAATGAATGGATAGACGTTTAGAAAAATCGAAATAATTTTGATTTGGAACAAGTATTATTTAGTGACGAAAATTTAGTTTCTTTAATCTCTCAGAAAGGAGACTCTCTCCCTATCGCTGACGAAAAACAACTCCCATGTTATTCTATGGAGAAATTTGTTTCTAGAATTAAACATTATCTAATGTAATTTTTTTTTTTTTTTAATTCCATTTTCCCATCCGGAAAATTTACATCCGTTAAATTGGTACTCGTTTTCTAAACACTGATTTTTAAAAATTTTTAATTTTTAATTCGAAAATGCGAATGATTAACTAAGCGCATTTTTCTCACTTATTAAATGCAAAATGAATAAATTTAAAATATCAATTTTTGGTAAACGAGTACTAATTTAAGAGTTGTGAACTTTCTGAATAGGGCAATGGAATTTTAAAAAATGCATTAGATAATGAATATTTCTATAAACAAATCTCTCTATAGAATGAGATTTGGTCACCGGATGCAGGGAAATTGTGAGATCGAGGGAGGAGCCATAAGCGAATTATAGGAAGCGTTCAGTCAGCCTGTTTGGTTTGTACCACAAACCCCCTAGAAAGCGAAATGATATAGGACTGTATAATATTGAATTAAATGGCATGGTTAATAGCACAATGAAATATTTCAGATACTGGATTAAACCTAAGTTAATGCACGCTCAGAGCTGCCAACCTAATCCGACAAATTGTCAGTACCGCTCCCTTTTCTACACCACTTGATTTTTAGAGTAGTTCTCTTCAAATGCATCTACGATGAATTTAGGGGAAAAAAAAAAACTCTAAAAGTTAAGTGGTGTCGAAAAAGGCGCGGTACTAGCAATTTACCGGATTAGGTTGGCAGCTTTGAACGCTTGGGACACGTTGCAACGCAGTTTTGAATATTTCTACAAGATCTCTTAACAAAGTGTGTAAATTTTCGTTTGATTAATAATGTAAAGTTATCTTAGCGAATTTAATTATTTTTCTATAATTATTTTCCTTTAATACTTCTAATCACACTCTTAACACAGGTCCGCGAAATCGTACTTTTATTTTATTTTATTTTTTATTTTTTCATTGCGTTGGGTGTCTAACGTGTTTTGATACGCTGAATTCAGAAATTCTTGTCTTTTCTCCCTATCACATAAGGGTTTTTAACAAAGCAAGAATGAAGATGGTAAAAATTCGCACAGAGGCTGCAACAAAATTATTTACGTGTAAAATACATTTAAACAGGCTATTATTCACACATTACGTTTTAAATGTGTTTCTTTGCATCGAAGCTCCCTTTAGAACTTTTTCTCTTGAAAGCATTAAAGAGGGGGGGGGGGGGTGATTCTCTATGCAGCATCATACAATAATCTGCTAATATGTAAACACTCTATCGTCTCTGATACCTACCTCCTCTACATTTCTTTGATACCTTGATGAAATAGCTATTCTGGGAAATAACTTAGATGGGAGATTAAAAAGTACAACTCTAAGCTCAAAAAATCCCTTTTTTTGTCAAAACTGTACGTGATGGAAAGTTTTGAATAGGTTTTTTTTTTTTTTTTTTTTTCTTAACACTTTCGCGACCACTGACGTGAATTCATGTCATTTGAAAATCTGTGACTCCGCTAGTGGGCGTTTCTTTAGGTTACGTAGGTTACATTGTTAGACCTGCTAACTATGCTAGTTTATCCGTAATGGTATTAAGCCCCGCATTTCTGACTATTTATTACTCTACAACTATTCTGGTGTGAAAAAAAGGCGGGGCCTAATACCATTGCGGATAAACTAGCATAGTTAGCAGGTCTACATTGTTTCTTAACATTATACCCAATATTCACATTTGTGCAAACGATGCATTATGGATAAAATTACTTTGATTAGAAAGAGTATAATCGTAATGTATATTAATTTACATTTTCAATATGAATACAGAAAACATTGATTTAAATAATGTAATATAAAAGAATAACGCCCACAGGTGGAGCTTACTGTTAAACTCTCTAAAATTTCTGGAGTGAGAATCTCTCTCCTTAAAAAAGTGACCCCTATTTTGACACCAATTAAGGTGAGAAAACAATATTATCACTCTGGAAAATGTGACACTTCTCACTTTTTGTGATAGAGTGACATATAGTCACTCTGTCACAAAGAGTGAGGTCGTCATCTATTGCAAGATGAAACTTTTGTAGAGTGAGAAATTGCTGGCGCCATCTGGTTATCATATTTCGAACGAAATATGAAGGACTATTTCGAAGCGATCTCATGTATCTATTTGTTTAACAGAACGTATTGAAGATTTTTGAAGAATAAAAATAGAAAATAATTATGTTACAAGATAGTTTGGAAAATTATTTTTTCTATACGATTGACAAAATTGAAGTAATATTATTAATGGAGAATCGAAAATCACAAGAAACATAACGAAATTAGTCTTAGAAAGTAAATAGTTTTATTTAGAAATATATAAGGTATAAAAGAAAATATCAATGCAAATATTTAATGCACAACGCCTTAAAATCTGTAACAGTTTATATTTTTATTATATTTATTGACAGCTAACACATGTGAAATATTCAAAAATTTGGCTATAATATTTTACTAATACAGTGGAACCTGTAAAAGTAACCACCTTGGTAAAGTGACCACCTGACTAAAATGACCATTTTCCTGACTAAAGTGACCATTTTCCAATTTTAAAGAGACTTTATAAAGTGACCACCTGCGTATAGTGACCATTTTAGCCGGTCCCTAGGGTGGTCACTTTAGACAGGTTCCACTGTATTTAAAATCAACAGAAGTTTTATACTTCTGAACAGGCGACTTATTCAGGAAACTCTGTAGATTTGTATGCGAACAGTTATTTTTATTATTATTATTATTTTTTTTTTTTTTTAAACATGTACACTTGAGTAACTTCTTTTCCGCATAAGCTACTTTAAATGACTTCTTGTCATTAAGATTTTTTTTCAAGTATACAGCTTTTAAAATAATTCTAATTTTAGCAATTTCAAAATAATTTAAATTTTAAAATATCCTTTAGAATTCTTTAATTTTATATTGTTGATAAATGAAGTAAAAATTTAAAAATATGATTGATCACGTATGAGAATGACTTAATAATGTAAATTAAGCAGCTTGTATATGTGCTCAGTGGTTCAGTGGATAAGATACTCGCTTGCTACGGAAACGGCCTGGGTTCGATTCCCGACAGATCCAAACTGCATTCTTTGCACCGTTGAATTGGAGTCGATTCGCCAGGTGAAATGAAGCAACATCGTCTAATATACACAATTTTTTAAGGAAAAATAAACTGTCATATTCTTTAAATTGTTCTGAATAATCTCACTCTTAATAAAGAGTGAGAAATCTCACTCTTTCGAAAAGAGACTTTTCACTCTTTAGAGGTTGGCTCCATTTTGGCATGTTCAAAGAGTGATATACCACTCTTTGAGAGTGAGATCTCACTCTTTATATTTTAGAGAGAAAGGACAAAAACATGCGGTCGCGAAAGTGTTAATAAGCATACAAAATTACACTAAAAAAATACATCACCTCGAAGAAAAAAAAAAAAAAATCATCACTGACCTGTGTAATCAGTGTAATCAGTGTAATTGAGTTACTAAGTAATTTATCTTTTGAATGAATGCACAATATCTAATTCTGTGGACATAGTACATACATTTGATATAGAAGAAAAATACATTAAGCATTTGCTCGAATTTCACATGTCATAATTTTTTAAAACAAATACAATTTTGTATATACCGAGAATGAAGGAAAACTTTCTTTTTCTGCAATGAAGTTTTAGTAAAAAAAACTACAATGTGATTTTTTTTTTTTTTTTTTTAAATCCACTATTGATTTCTATATTTACTTAATATCATGAGATTAAACAGAGAAGCACAAATAGACAGACTAACCATAGGAGGGAGTCAGGGTTCCTCTTCACTTTATAAAAAATACGTGCAGGTAATTTGCAAGTAGGTTACATGAACTCCTAAAAGCTTACTTTAAAGCATTACCAGAACCTTTATATACACCTTTACCAGAAGCCTATACATAATTACTGTATACATAAAACTACGCAAAAATATATTTCCTTAGATTTTAGAGGCCTCTTTATTAAATTTTAGGGAACTTCTTCATTAGATATTGGAGCACTTTTGTAAAATAAGGGATCTCAAGAATTGGACATCAAATACGTTTATGTAAATCAGGCTCTGGTAAGTAATAACTGAAAATCTCTCATTCATAAATGATAAAATATGCGCGTTTTTTTTTTTTTTTAATTTAAATTCTAAAAGTGGGCTTTTAATTAAATTTATTGATCTTCTCATTTCTAAAATTTAGATTAACTAAATAAAGTAAATAAATAAATAAACAAATAACATAAACGCTTTCTTTATTCTTATATGTTATTGTCCGTAAAATAAAATAAAATATTAATAAATAAGTAAATAAATAAATACAAATAGTAATTATCAAATTTAAAATACAATTCTTCTTTGTAAAATTTATTAATAAAAGTGAATTTAGTGCATATTTTTATAAACTTACTCTTGGCAAAAATATCCTAAAATTTAAAGGGGGGGGGGGGGAAGAAAAACTTCTTTCTCAATTATATTTCAGGAAAACAAAATTTGATATCACTTGTTTGAAATTAAAATCTGGTATTTTTACGAAAACATCTTCAATTTTCCCCCCAGTAACCACGTCCATACAAGATTACTTTTTCAAAAAGGAAAATTCATCATTGGTTAAATGCTACATTAGCAAAATAAAATGGATTTTTTTCCCGGAACAGACAGAATTACGCGTAGGTAATAAACTGTATCTTCGTTTTTCTTTTGATGCACTTCGAAACCCAAGATTTAAACGCTGTAGAATTTAAATTACTTTGCAATTTTTCTAGATTAAACTGCCCTATTTTTTTTCTTACTTTCATTCTTTTTTAAATTCAATGTAATGAAACGAGCTGAATATTTCTTAAAGCGGAATTTAATTTTATTCAAAGGCCCTGTGACAAATACTGTTATGTATTTCTCAAAACATTTCATAGGTATATTAATATGAAAAAATAAATATAATTTTTTTGCAAATACATTAAAATATAGCGCTTAAAATTACAAATTGATGATACAATTTGCTTTGAATTAATATGAGGAATTCAATAGTTACTGATGATTACAATTGTATTTACGCTGTAATTTTGTCAATTAATATCGATGAAATACAAAAGATCATAAATATCCTTTCTGGGTCCGAGGGGTAGGGTGATATATGCTGCCATGCAAAAATTAAGGATTAAGCAGAGACATTCGTATAAAATGAATGAATTAAAAGAAGAACTGAAAGACTAATAATCAAGAGACAGATTAGGAATTTGTGCAGCAGGGCATGCATATGTGGTACATAATGTAGGAGATGGGTGTAAAACATATTGTCGGTGCACACGCAGGAATTCAGTGAAAGTTATCGCATGGTGTCCAATTTTCCAACATGATCGAATTATTATTGGAGTCTGATATGACCAACAATCAACCCAGGAGATGTAATCTAGATGATTATCCTAGGTCGCGTTATTGGAAAATTGGGATAGGTCGAAAATTTGATTAGAGTCGTGGAGGAGTTTGCAATCGTGCACTGCATTATTGCACAAATCTGAAAAGCAGGAAGAGTTATCCGAACATTAACAATTTCGTGCTCGAGAATCAATAGGGATGAACCACTGATGTATTATTTTGTATTCGAGAAGACATAATTGAGTTGAGTTGAGTTGCGTTGAGTGTTTTTTACGTCGCAGAGGTGGTACACAATGGGTAACTGACGACGGTCCAGGACACACCTCAAACGGTGGTCAGGAGATAGACCATCACAATTTTTATTCTCCGCGAAGAGGCTGGCTCCCCGTCTTCGGTGGCCCCCTAAAAGATATAATTTGAATTGGAACATGGAGGACATTGCGGCTACTTGCATAAGCCACCAAATGTGTACATGACGGTCTTCGGTCGGCTCGAGTATCGAACCCGCAATCTTCCAATTACCAGTTCATCGCTCTACATTAGTCATCAGAATCTAGACTCTTCAGAGAGTATATTTTTCATTTTAAGTTCACTCTTCTTTCCCTGTCAAAATACACAGAGAATTTTTTTTTTTTTTTTTTTTTGATTGAGATTACATTCATGGAAAACATTTCAAACGCGTGTTTCTGACAACCCATCTTTTGTTGAGTTCGCCCTTCGTATCCACAACGCCTCATAGTACTGACCACATTTTTAATCGAAACTGGTTGAAGATAAGTTACAATGTTAAAAACTACTGGTGGTTTTAAATAGATTGTGCCATTCACCTTGAAGAGGCATAATACAATGTGCGGGGAAACGCTTATAGGGAGTAAATCAGATACAAAACGTAGGTTGCATCTACTCAAATGCGATACCACTTCATAGCAGTCTATGTATGTTCCACTTATAACATTTTCAGGTCAGCAACTTCATCATTCCTGCTGGCCATGATCGTTGTCACCCGATTCGCCAAATTGGAGACCATAAGGAAAAAGGATGGCTCATGAACTCAGATAGCGCTGCATATGATGCAAAGTTCGAGCATATCCAAGTTACCATCTCCTTCTTTTTACTTAAATTACCCGACTACCGTAGGTATAATAATGGACGTATTGTATTCGGTCCAAAATTCGATATCGAGATTTCACCTGATTTACATGTTTTAAGTTCTCCTGAGTCCAAAAAAGTGAGTTTTGGCAGTTGGTCAGAGAGAGAGAGAGAGAGAGAGAGAGAGAGTGTAAAATCTTCTCGCTGTCATATCTCGGAAATTAAGTGTGTGTGTGTGTGTGTGTGTAATCTTCTCGCTATTATATCTCGGAAGTTAATAAAGATTGAACAACGAAACTTTATAATTGAAACAGGTCTGGTGTACAGATAAATATTCCAAAATTTGGTGAAAATTGGAAAACCGGAAGTGGGCCGTAAGTCCGTATCTCAAAAACGGCTCCAACGATTTTCTTCAAATTTGCTGTATAAACACTCTATTAAATGTCCTTTCGAATGATATAGTTGGTTAATTTGAAAAAATGTATACGCGTCCTGTATAAATAGGTGGATTTCAGGTCCTGCAAGTGCGTTCCATTCAAAACAGCTGTATGTTTTTTTTTTTTTTTCAAACTTGCCATATTAACCCTCTTTTAAATATCCTTTTGCATGTGATTGTTCTTTTCTGATCAACAATTAATTATGCCAAGCTTTGGTAAAAGCCGGTATCTCAAAAACGGCTGTAAAGATTTTCTTGAAAATTGTTACATAAACCCATTTTAAATATCCACTCTCATGCTTTATTGGTTATCACAGTAAAATTAATAGTCATCCTGATCAGATAGATCAGTTTTAGATCTCGGGATTAGTGTTGCAAAAAAAAAAAAAAAAAAAAAAAAAAAAAAAATCGCTGTGTAAACCCTGTTTTATATGTCTTTATACGTGTATTAATTTTCTCTTACCGGAAAATTTTTAGGTATCTATTTCATTAGGTCAATTCTATGTCTTCTGATAACATTATCTCCAAATGCGCATATAATGCATGTAATAGTTGGTAATGGAAGTCGTGTGGTTGTTTCACACCAGATTTTTTAGTTTACAATTCAACCGTGGTAGTCTTGCTTATTTAAAATAATATTAATAACAGTAATAATAATAATAATAATAATAATAATAATAATAAATAAAAATAAAAGAAATAAACGACATAAATAAAAGAAGCCGAAGCTTATTTTTGTTTTCTAAGTAATAGATATAGAAGTCTGTACAAAACATAATTTAATTTAGTAGTTTATTAACTTTTTAGTTTATTTTTCAGTATAAAAGCATGTGATAACTGTATTGCGTTCCTTAGCAACGGTTACTATGTTAATTTCTTAAACTTTTTTCACATGGTTATTCCCAGTTTTAAAGTAAATATATATTATTTAACTTAATACGAGAAGGAAAAAGGAAAACATTTTTTATTCGGTCTAAATATACAAAAAGCGTAAATAAATAAGTAATTATCTAAATATCTGACTTTAAACTTAAAATATGAAGTTGCGTTCCCTAGCAACGGTTACTATATTCATTTCTTAAAATTTTTGGAAGGTCTAATCTCAATTTTGAGTTATATATAACATTATATATATCAATTCAGAAATTTAATTCATCAACCTGGAAATTAATTTTTGATAGAATGTAGTAGAAGGCTGATTTTTACCAACTATGTGAAAAATACCAGAGCCGGGAATCGAACCCCGGGCCTTCCGCTTAACGCGCGGATGCTCTAACCACTGAGCTACCCTGGCTGACTTGTCAGCTGGCCCTTGTCACTTGATATAGCTGCTTTAATGCAGACTCGGTGACCTTGCCGACGTAAATTATGTGAGAAGTGCCGAGCTGGTTTTCAGCCAGGGTAGCTCAGTGGTTAGAGCATCCGCGCGTTAAGCGGAAGGCCCGGGGTTCGATTCCCGGCTCTGGTATTTTTCACATAGTTGATAAAAATCAGCCTTCTACTCCATTCTATCAAACATTATATATAGTCGGTAACAAAAGTGTCCAAACACTAGCAAAAATTCCTATAGAAAAAAGTACACTTTATACGGTTTTGTTAAATAAATCCTTATCGAATCGTGTTCTTACACTGACTAAGAACGGGATTCGACAAGAATTTATTTAACTAAACCGTATGAAGTGTACATTTTTTACATAGGAATTTTTGCTAGTGTTCGGACACTTTTGTTACCGCCTCTATATTAACTTGTTGCCAAAGGGAAAAACACCCTCACATATTCAAGATGAAAAACAGCAAATGAGAACGAAGCAAAATGTCAGATTGAAAGCAGTAGTTTTGTCATACTAATAAAACATATAACTGAGATATTATATTTTAATGTGTTTAACTAACTTATTTTCTATAATGTAGTTAAATGTACCTTGAAAAAATATTTTCCAGATTTCCATTTGGATTTTAATGCACTATTCAAGAAAATAATGGTTAAAGCACAAAAAGAAAAAAAAAAATGTTGTAAAAAAGAACATTGCTCTACAAACTTGTCATAAAAGATTTAAATTCCGTGCTTCCATTTGCAATAAAAAACTTACAGATGGAAAATATTTCACCGCGATGTTTCAAGAGGGCGGCATTTCTTTTGTACCAACGATTTTATCGGGTATTTAAATTCTTGGGTAAAGAATATAAATTCGTTGCGTGTAGGCTTTGAAAGGTACAATAAAACGACAGAAAAATTTAGGTAAATATTTAAAAAGAATTTTCAAATTATCGTTTTAAATTTTATTCTTGAATAATTCTGAAATTAAGAAAAAATAATAATAAATTAGTAATGCTACGAAAAACTTGTCGACTTTCTTGTGTGAGAAAGTATTTTGTAAAGAAACAGGCAAGTTCTAGTCGATGAATTCTCTTTATTCAGCATGACTTCTTGAATCAGTGCAGCTGAACTGTTATTACAATGGATATTCTCGAAAATAATCCTGTAGTAGTACGGTTAATTCTTCGAATTTTCTGAAAACAGTCCAATGAAGCTGTCACTCGAACTGCAAAAGTCACTATTCGACGAATGTTCTGGAGCAATCCAAGAAAACAGTCACTTGTTTCACGTGAGTAAAGCAAATAACATCCAATACTCCAGAGCAGAAATCTTTGCTAGCTGACGAAAAAAGTTCGTTCGCTTCGAGAACAAATTTAAAAGTGTAATCTCTCAGAATAGGTCTCTGAACAAGTCTGAATCACAGTGACGAGACACTGTCTGTGAAGAAGTCAATTCATTCCTATTTATAGGCTTTGGCTGTGAGGCGTGGCGCAGTTTCTATCGAGAATCCCATGGAAATTTCTAGGTCTGGGCTGTTATGCGTCAGGGATCTTCGAAACTTCGGGAATCCTAAACTACTATTTTTCGCTAAATTTGGTCGTTAAGTCGCTGAATTCATCATCAATTCGCCAAGTATATCACATGTCTGACTTTACTGAAAATTATGACGACCAGATTAGAATACCTTTATAAATTAAAATCGTTAATAATTATTACAATTCCCTAATTAAAAATTTAATTTTATATTCTTTGTAAATGAGAATTAAATTGTTAATAATTATGATGAATAATTTTCCTGTAAAAATTTTTGAAACTTAGAAAAACGGCTTACAAAAACCGACTGTCCTCTGGAAAAGAGGACATCTGGTTAGCATACTGAAAAAGAATGAACGCCCTTTATTTTCATTTTGCCTGTAAAACTACTTTCACTACAACAGAACAGTTAATGCAGAGGAAAAGACTTAATCCGTTGTAACTGTAAATATGATACAATATTTTTGACAAGCAGTATTATAAGTTTATTCAATTATTTTATGCATAATATATATAATCCGAAGGTCAGAGTCACACCAGAAATGTCATCAGAATTCATACCAGAAATTTATTTTATAAAATGTAATTCTTCAGCACATCGAACTGATATAGCTTAGCTTTATTTAATGTATGTGTGCCTGATTGTTTGCTATAGAGAGCGGCAAGTATTATCTTCTTAATAATAAAAGCCCAAGATTCACGGGGATAACACTAACGTCTGTTACAATAATGTATTTTTAATGGTACAGCTATAATAATGCATTGATGCAAAACCCGCCAGTTGACGATTTGGCGGTTTTCCTTCTCTCTCCCTGCGATAAATAACCGAATTATGTTCAAAACATTAATCTAAAGTTAGGAATATCTCAAAAATAGTTAAACTAATTATAATGAATAATAAAGAATTTAATAATATAAAAAATATAAAAAATAATATTATGAAAATAATTTCTTCGAGTTTTTTGGATTTAAAATGTTATTGTTATTCTTTTTATAGGTGCTAAGTTGTAAAAGATGATGCCATTAAATTTAAAATATCGTGTAAATCGATGTTAAATGATTTAAATTCCCTTGGGCGTCAAACAGGAAAGATGTAACAAATTAAAATAATACTTCTATTTGGAAATATCGAGAGCTAGCTGGACGAAGGCCAACTAGTATAATAATGGTAAACCCCCGATTATCTGCGAGCGGATTATGCGTATTGCAGCTCAACCAATTCAGCCAATTGTTGCTACCGTAGGCGGACATTTTTTTTAGTATTTCGTTATACTGCTTATGTTCTGGTACTCGATTTGCTTTGTCTGTTGTTTAAAATTACTAATATTAAACTAATTTTTCTGACCTGCGGATTATACAGCGAAAAAGATGATGATTATAATCATTTTTGTGGCAAACTTATTTTTTATTGTAAGAATATTAGACTAAATAACATTGTAAAACATTTTATTATGTAAATTTGTATTTTTCTAAAACAGTGTGACACTACGAGAAAATTCACCAAATTCACTTGATTATCAAAAGAAACTATAAAATAATTTTGCATTGACATCAGCAATTCTAATTATTATTAGCCTTACATTCCCAAAATTCTCATCGAACATTCCAGGCTGCCTTTGTTAACAGTTAAAAGCGAAAAAGCCGATTTCTATTACTAAGTGGCTTTGTAAACTTGGAGAACAACTTAATTCTATTAACAGTTGGAAGAATTTTCGACAGTTTCTCAAAAGCATCTCAGCCCCACTCATTTCAACTGATTCTTAAAAGGGAAATTTCGTTCGAAAGTGTTTCGCGAATTTTAATTAATTTGATTTCATAAAAGTTTTCGCTGTTAATGATGAAAATGAAAGGAAAAGGCATAATGTATTGTAGTTGATGACATAACATAAGACTGCAATGTTTGCAAAGCAAAACAATGAATCACGCCTTGAAATGCTTTGTTTTCCAGTCATTATTCAAAAGAAAAAGTTTCGTGAACAATTTTATTACACTGGTGCATAGATTTCTTCTATTGTTTATATATTCTTTCTATTAGATGATAGTGTGTTTAATAAATTTCTATTCGAATAGTTAAATACACATTAAAAAAAATAGTTATAATATTAAATAATTTTAAATGCGATTCATTGAATAACTGAGAATATTTTTTTAGATGAGAAATGCATAGTATTTTTTCATTAGCAAGGAACCAGGGCTAACATGGGATGTATCAATCTTTAAAGATCTAATTAAAAAAAAAAAAAAAAAAAAAAAAAAAAATGATATTTAAAAAAAAAAAAAAAAAAGAAGAAGAAGAAGAAGACGACGAAGAAAAATGGTCCAAAACATAGGATAAGGTAAAAATTATGCTCAACACCACAACTGCGCCCTCTAGGGCCAACATATGACCCGAAAAGTTTTACTTGTTTTTATCAAAATAAACAAAAACAGATGTTAAAAGAAGAAGAATGCATGGAAGTAGTATACCTACGTTCTAACTCCAGCAGGTCATACTTAAAATAATAATAATAATAATAATAATAACTATTTCAATGTTATCTCTTTGTATCTGAAAAAAATAAAAAATAAAATAAACAACAACAACAATAATAATAATAATAATAATGTACTAAGCGAAAAAAAAATATATATATTTATTTATAAAGAGAAAATCACACTGAAAGTCAAAGATTTAATTTATTGTTAATTTGAAAAAAAAAAAAAAAAAAAAAAAAAAAAAAAAAACAGGTATTTCATTTCTTGCGCACAGCATATGAAAAGAAAATTATCACTATGCAATTTATTACAATATTGTGCAGCATTGAAATATCATAACCAGCAGTTTAAAAATAATCTGCTATTTTATTATTACATTTTTAATAGTCCCTTACCAAGTTTGAATGAGGTACCTACCAGTCGTGGATCAAACACTTTATTGTAGTTCCACGCATTTTTGCATTTGAGATCAAATTTTGTTCGTTTTGGTAAAAACAGATAAAAATTTCCGTACCATATCTCGACCCACAGTGCAGTTGTACAGAATATATGATCCAATCTATTACGATTGTTTACGCATTGGATCTAGGTCTGAGGGGTAATACCTTATATGAGGTCTTTTTAAGGGACATTAGCATATATTCATGCGAGTTTCGGAGAAAACCACCGAGAACTTCAAACTACTACGCCAATGAAAGAGACTTGGTTTCAAACTCAGCACACACACCCCTCCCCCCTTTCCCGTCTACCAATTTTCAGAGCAAAACCTTACAACCACTGGTGAGGCAAAAATAAAATTAAATTTGGCATGGATGGAGAGGATAAAATTTGATTCCGAAAATAGTTGAAAGTGTAAAATTGCGCTGGTTATGGAATAATATCCTAATTTAATTGCAATCCACCTGAGATGTTTTTTTATACAGTCTTAGATCTGATAACTGTACTTCAGGGGGAAAAAAAATCGCCTTCATCTACTAAACTGAAGATAATTTTTTATGATGAACTTAACCCTTTATTATTTTTTCAATTAATTAACTACAACATGGATACTTAAATTAATTTAACGTACTATACCTACAGATGCCACTCTTTTATAACAAACAACAATGTTATGAAATGTTTTATAATTTATGCTTGATTCGGCCTCTTGTATTTTTGTTTTATTTGCGCGTTAACAAAACCTATACGAAAGTCGTAACATCTGTAAAATATTTTTACTGTTATTTTTTTTCCTCTTTACTTTAGACAACACATAATATGTTCATTAAAGACAATTGCATTTTACTTTATCGTGTAACAACAATTATTAGTTTTATTAACGTGTTTCTAGACTCGAATTGTTCTCTATTATTAACTGAGGAGCATAAAAACCCAATATGTAAATGAAGGAAGTAAATTAAACTTTTTCTTCTTCTTTTTGTCGGAAAAAGCGAGATAATTATTTTCCATATCGAAAAAGGGCAACATTCTTAAAAGGGGAAATTCGGTTTCACGCTTCACATACCAAATTGCAGTGATTAAAAATCAGCGAACTGGACTGTAGTAGTTCTCCGATCTTTTTGTCAATCTGTCACGAGATTTAAAGTTTTTTTTTTTTTTTTTTTTTTTTTTTTTTTTTTTTTTTACTTTTTCCTGATGTATAATTCACTAAGAACCGGAAAACAGTTCTTTAGCTCAAGAAAGAAGCGGAAGCGAAAGATTTTCTTTAGTTTCATGTCTTATGTAAATTTTTGCTTATTTAATCTTTCTTTTACTGCATTTTTGGATTTTTTTTTATTCTTTTAAAGAGAAAATTGTTTAGAAAAATAACCTCTTAAGTATAGTGCTTTAACTTTGTTTATCAATCATTATTTTATTCCATTTAGTTTATTATTATAATTTTTTATTCCATTTTTTATTTATTTTGTGTTTATCGTTATTAGAAGAAGAATCTTGTGATATAACACACTAATTCTGGCATACGGGCAATTTACTCTTTTGTTTTACACATTGTTTTAGTTAAACTGTTAATGAGTAAAGGTACTTTTAAAATTAACATGAAAATCCAATTATTTCTTAATCTAAACTAAAATTTAATTTATTATGTTAAAAAAAAAATGAAAGAAAGAAAAGAAAAGAAAGAAAGAAAAGAAAGAAAGGAAAAAAAATCACTGTATTAAGTATCTTGTTACTGAAAAAAGAACTTTAGCCATCACTATTCGCCATACTGGACGTTTATTTCAGTCAAAATCGTAATTTTTTTTAAACTTGCTTGCGTTTTTTCGCTAACACTGCTCGCTAGATTTATTTTTTGCATCATATTATGCAGTAAATAAATGTTTAAAAGTTGGTTTTTTACTTTTGATATTTTATTGAATAATCTAAAAACGTATTTACCCCCCCCCCCCTTTTTTTTAAACCTTTACTCTGTAATTATGAGAGGAAAGTATTAAATTAGTAAAAATTTTCAACATTTGACGTTTTATACGTTTTAAGAGGTCCTAAATGTACTTTTGTGTGTGTGAAAATATTTTTTTTGTCATCTCTAGATCAGAAACTAATGCACATAATTTAATGAAATTGTGTTTTTAGTTGCACCTTGAAATAAATCGGTCTCAGACAAATTTTGGTGCATATCGCTTAACAGGGGCAGTTGTCATCTCGTTTTTACTTTCCACACACTATAGTGAGGAAAGTATTGTAATCATGTCAAAAATCCGAATTTGAGATTTTGATGTTTCTATACGTTTCGAGGTCCCATGAGTCCGTTATCACTATTTTTACGATGATGTATTTATGTGCGTCTGTATGTATGTGTGTATGTATGTCTGAGAGTGAACACGCTAGCGTCTAAACGCTTTGTTCGAATAAGCTGAAAGTTTGTACGTATATTGTAAGTCACCGTACCACGAACCCTATTGATTTTGATGAATCTAGCACTTATAGTTTTTTTTTTTTTTTTTTTTTTTACAGGGACACAAAGAAAAATTCTTTATCATTATGGCCTATGGGACCAAAATCTTAAAAGTGCAATACCATCTAAACGCCTTATTCAATTGAGCAAAAAATTTATACACACATTATAGGTCACAGATACTCAGTCTGTATAGATTTTGGAGAATCTAGCCCTTATAGTTTTTTTACAGGGACACAAAGAAAAATTCTTTATCATTATGGCCTATGGGGCCAAATTTTTAAAAGTGTGATAGCGTCTAAACGCCTTATTAATCTGAGCAAAAAAATTGTACACATGTTATAGGTGAGAGTTGCACCAACTGTATAGATTTTGGTAAATTTAGCACTTGCAGTTTTTTTACAGGGACACAAAGAAAAATTCTTTATCATTACGGCCTACGGGACCAAATTTTTAAAAGTGTGATAGCGTCTAAACGCCTTATTAATCTGAGCAAAAAAATTGTACACATGTTATAGTTCACAGTTGCACCAACTATATAGATTTTGGTGAATTTAGCACTTACAGTTTTTTACAGGGACACAAAAAATAATTCTTTATCATTATGGCCTATGGGACCAATTTTTTAAAAGTCTAAACGCTTTATTCAATTGAGCTGAAAATTTATATGAATATTATAAATCACTGTTGCACTAACTATAAGCATTTTGGTGAATCTAGCATTTATAGGTTTTTACAGGGACACAACGAAAAATTCTTTATCATTTTGATCTATGGGCTCAAAGTTCAGTAGCGTTAAATAAAACATCGTATGATATATGGAGAAAAATACTCAGACACTCTATTATGGTTTTCTTTTTTTTTTGTTTGTTTAACAACTCCTCTTTGTTTACTTTATCTACAAAACTGTTAATTTATAATGATAATAATCAGCAAAAATGCAATTATTGTATATGTTGGAGCATTGCTCCCTCTGTGAGTGAAAATTTTTAAAAGGGCTCATGAATATCTATAAAATGAATGGTTAAGCCATAGGTATATGATAAAAAAAAGTTATTTTATAGTTTTTTTTTTTTTTTTTTTTTTTTTTTAAAGAGCGGGGGAAAATAAATTCTAAAAAATAAAAATGTATCTTTAGTAAAAAATGACATTTAGTATTATAATTTTCTGAGATGAAAATTGTCTCATTCATCATGTAATTTTAATAAATAATTTGTAGTGCGTGAATTTGTATAGGGAAATATAGAAGAAAGTTTTGTGATGGCTGCAACATACAAGTTTAAAATGCTTATGAATGAAATTTCTAGTGAATGCATAACTCTGAGCGATTGCAGTTTGATCTAAATTACGTGAATTCGTATAGGTAAATACAGAAGGAAATTTTATGTTATCAACAACATATTAATTTATTTTCAAAAGTAAAACTGTGTGAGATCTCTAAAAGAATTGACAGCGATGCAATTGCTTACCTACTTTGTGCAAGCAAACTATGTTTATACTTTACACTGTAGAATATTAATATGTATACAAATTGAGCTTTGACTTTCAATTTTTTTGTTCAGTCGTTAATAATAACGATTCATATCTAACCGCTAAAGAACAGTCTTATGAGGATCATTTTTTAAAATAATGCAGTGAAACCTCTCAAGTTGGACACCCCTATAAGTTGGATGCTTTTTCTCGGAACGGAATGTATCCATAGGATTAACATTATGTCCAACCTCTATAAGTTGGACACCCCTTTAACTTGGATGTTGGACAGTGAACTACTGTCCTAAATTGGACACTTTTACCTGATGAGACAGAAAAAAAAAAAAAAAAAAAAAAAAAAATCTTCCATTTTCTCACTCTTATTTTAGAAATTTTACTTATCCCTTGTAGAAAAAACTGTAAATATCTTTAAAAAAAAAAAAAAAAATGTTTCTTGTCACAATATATTTACCTCTGTCTTATCTTATAAAAAATACTTCTTTTCTTCAGTTGAAACATTCACAAATTACTGTAATTTAGTGCATAATGCAAGAATCTTTCTTTTTATTAAATTGTACGTATTATCCTTGCATTTTTTTTTTTTTTTTTTTTTTTTTTTTTTTATGTTCCAACGGGAGCTTACAGGCATGTTTTGACTTAGACTGTTTAATAATTGGCTTTTAGAAAATACATTTTGGTTGGTAGAGTTCCTCTTCATTTACCCCTTTTATTTTTCCTACCAAGTATAACTTGAGTGTATAGTTGCACTCAACTTAATATGAAAGAGATCTGTTGTGAAAAACGATGCTGATTCAATTTGAATGCATATCAGCTGACAGGTGTTGCTGCTATGCTTCAGTTTTAACCATTCACCGGAAAACTATATCTCAGTTTCTAGAGTGAATAAAATCACCAAACTTCATATTTGAGGAGACCGTTATGAAAATGAATATCAGCTTAATTTGGGTGTAGATTAACATATAGGTGGTGCTACTTTTACTGACATTCTCTGATTTTCCATATGGCTATCTCCGAATCTATTGGATAAAATTGCACCAAAATGCATGTGCAAAATCTTTATTGTGAGAAGCTATATTGATTAAATTTTCTTGCATGTTAACTGGTAGGTAGTGCTATTATATAAAAAAATTATAGAAGAAAGTATTATAATGGCCACAACATAATTTAAATTTAAATTTTAAATCGGCAAATTAATTAATTTTTGTATATAAGTCGTGGATACTTAATTATATTATATGTAGATGTGATTAAAAGTTAAAAAGCATGCATAGATACAGTTTAATTAAATCAAGAAAAGTAAGCACCCCTATAAGTTGGACACCTCTCTAAGTTGGACACTTTTTCTTGGAACCGTATGCGTCCAACTTAGAGAGGTTTTACTGTATATGAAAAAGATACGTGTAAATATGCCTCTGTGGGAATGCTTGTGTTTTTAGTGTTTCTAGAAGATTAAAGCTTCGGAAACAGAAAGCTCCAGTCATTATGGAATCTTCTCGAAAATACTCCCAAATAAAACTTTTATAACTATTTTATGAAAGAATATGAGAATCCAAATTCTTTGAAAAGGATTGACGCTAGCATGGGGCAAGGCGATAATTGTTGTTAATTTATCAACAAATATTAAAATTATAGTTAAAATTACACATATGGATTACAAATCGTCACCTGAAAGGTATTTTTATCTTGAAAAATTATTATATTAGTGCTGAGAGACTGCTACACCGTAATGTTTCACTCACTAATGCACTGATGTTGCACTGCCTTCGTTTTTATATTGTTTTATTTATTTAGTTATGTTTGGCCTGGTGAAAAGTAGTGCTTTAATCTTCAGACTCGAAACATATGTTATATGTTTTTATATTTAATGGTACTTGCTTACTTTCTAAATCGTGTTCAGAATATCTCAAAGTGTGTAAATCTGTAGAAAATTCTTTGCGAAATCAATACTTCGTATGTATATATATATATTGAAAAGGCTTTCAATATGTATATATCATCTTAATTTTTTATTTATTTTTTTCTCTCTAGTTCTTCATGTGATACTTGATTACATCTGCTCCAATGTTTAAAAAGGTTTTCAATATATATATAAAAATAACAGTTTAAAATTAATTCCTTAGTGAATGTGAATTATAAGTAAACACAGTAAAGTGTTATTTAAAAGAAACACATTCCCGATCAAACTTTTTATTTCATCTTTCTAACCCAAGTGCCGAATTCCTTTTAGCTAATTTACGTGTAAGAGTCGTTCAGTGATTATACGAGAATTCAGTCTTTCTCCATCAGACAAATAATTTACCAAAAATGTTTTGGATCTAACCCTCTGGAATACATTTCGAAAACCATAATAGTTTTTATGGTTCGACTGGAAATTTAGTATGAAGTAGGATGACTGGATTGTTTTCTTCAAAAAGTTTTGTCAAAAATAGAAGTTTCGGGAGCTTCTCTCATACAGTAAGAGTGTTATATTTGCGGATTGTCTTTCTTAAATTTCTTTTAGTATTCATTCAAAGTAAAGAATGGAAACTGGAATGACAAAAGTAATGTTGGTATGTTTCATACGATACCGTTGTTAATGTCAAATATATCAAGTCCTTTTTTTTTTTTTTTCTCTATATATATAAGAAGAAAGCATTGGATTCTTCAAGTTTTTTTTTTTTTTTTTGACTGAGAACTGTTAGTCTCAACCTGGGATTTTTGCTGTGTCATTTTCGATAGTTGGACATTTATCGAAATCTAAAATTTATCGAAAATATAATTGAATTATTTGAAAGCGATGCTATAATTTGAAAAAAAAAAAAAAAAAAAAAAAGAAAAAACTAATAGTCTCGTCCTAAACTAAATTCTGCTTTTGCCAGAATTTCATCAAAATCTTTTTTTTTTTTTTTTTGGGGGGGGGGGGGCAGAGAAAAAGAAAAGAAAATTAATAATAATCAGTATCGAAACAAACACTATCGAGTGCAAAATGAAATAAAATAAATGAAATAATCTGGTGTGTCACTCACACGACTTTCTCTTACCCTGAAATTTTATACTATAAATACAGGTTGGAGATTAAGAGGTAAGATAACGATGTTATGTAAACTTATGTTAAGCAATTCAAATTAGGCTTCGGAAGAGTCTTATACGATAATTAATTCTGTGTGAGGGGGACTACCGCCCCCCTCAACCCCCCGTTTCATTAATGAACTTAGATTTATAGAAAATTTAATTCGGTTATTAAAAAATAATTCTGTTTTTAAAAAATAATTTATTAAAATTATTATTTTAAAAAATTATGTTTTATGATAATGCAGACGATTTCCATATTAAAGAAGTAGTATAACACTAAATATCCGAAAGAAGTCCATTTTAATCTCAATATTAAAAAAAAAAAATACGATTTTTTTTTTCTAAGTTTTTTTTTCTTTAAAAGTAAAAAAAACTTTGTTTTAAATTATCGCAGATCGGTGGTTCAACCATTCGTTTTAAAGGTATTTGCGAGCTCTTTTGAAAGATACCCATCATGAAAATTTACTCCCCTCGAGGGGGAACTTCCCCCCCAGGGGGGGAGGCGAGGCTCCTACATACACATTTTTTTTCTCAGTTGACTATCTCTATCACAATATATATATATATATATATATATATATTCGTTTCATTTGGTTTAGTGCAGTCTATAGACGTTAAACTCTACTTACCTGTAATTTCCCCCATAGACGTAATGTATTAGAATTCTCTTGATTGTCCCTGTACACGAACCATTTGCTTGATCTGAACGAAAAGCTTACTGTAGCATCCGTATATGATACACATTTAGAATACCAAGTTTGAACTTTCTGCCATAATTTGTTTTTGAGATATGCTGATAACAGACAGACACACACACAGACACACAGACCATTTGCTAAAAACATGATTTTCGTACTCAGGGGACCTCAGAACGAGTAAATATAACAAAATCTCGCGTTCGAAAATTTGACCCCAAAACAATATTTTCGTTACCTTATGGGTAAGAGAAAGTAAAAATGAATTTAATGATTTAATTTTTATGTAAAACATAATCGCTTGCTATCTTAAAAAGTAGATGTAAAATTTAAAGTTTATGTGGTGCGTGTGGCATCTATAAAAATTATTTTAAGAAATAGAATAGAATAAAGAAAGCAACGGTGTTGGCTGCATTTTCTTATATTGTTTGAATTTTTGAATTTTATAGAAGTAATATCTTCCGTTCTTATGTTAAAACTACAGGGAATTTTTATACGAGCACAAGCGATGGTACTTTATTTTATTTTATTTCCACTATTATTATTTGTGAAATCAGAAGCAAAACTTATAAATTTCTTTTGATATTATGAGTTTTCAGGTTTGAACTTCCTCTCTGTTTTTCTGTATACATGAAATATTATTATTGTGATGAAAACACCTTATTTTTTATTTTTCTTCGCACACTATCATTAATAGAAGTCATACATTAGCTTAAATCCTGAAGTAAAATGAGTTTGAACAATAATCTATATATTAATTTGGAACATGTTTTTGTCTGTCTCCACTATATTGAGAAAACGGCTAGGTGTAAAAATTCGGTTGAGGTGTCTAAAGAAAGGTCTTGGTCTGTAGATGTGCTATGAAAAGAGAAAAATAAAAAAAAGTCGAATGGTTTCCCCCCCGGAGGAAACGGGTGGGAAACCGTTAAAAACGAATGACGCCATTTTCGGAAATGCAACAATACAGCGAGTTTATCTGAATTTTTATTGCCTTATAAAAACAAAGTTCACGTGTTATCACTTTATTTTTTAATTATTGATCCTTTTTTACAGTGTGGCAACATGAAAAAATCTATATATTAATTTGAAACATGTTTTTGTCTGTCTCCACTATATTGAGAGAACTACTTGGTGTAAAAATTTGGTTGAGGTGTCTAAAAAAAGGTCTTGGTCTGTAGATGTGCTATGAGAAGAGAAAAATATAAAAAAGTCGAAGGGGGGGGGGAAACGGGTGGGAAACCGTTTTCTACCCGTTTCAGGTTAAAAACACGTTTACGAGCTTAACTAAGCTACAAATTACTTCACGGGGAAGAAATTGTACATATGGGGACTAAAGTCGAATACTAAAAAATCAATATCTGCGAATTTGGAATTTTCGATTTTAAAAAGGGAAAAAAGGGGGAAAGTAGATTTGGAGGGGAGGGGAAAGGGGGGAAATTAGTTTGAGAGGGAAATCCGTTCTAGACCCACACATGTAGCACCTCATTTTAAAGGTCTTGAAATTTCATGTCGATTGGGGATGTTTGTATACAGTATAGTCCGACCCCTGGTGGTGAAAAATGGAACTAAGTGATTTTGCTGTAGACCCTATCATGTTACATCTTATTTTAAAGTTCTTGGTATTTCCTGACCGTTGGTGATGTTCGTACAGAACACAGTGCGCCCCCTGACGGTGGAAAGTGCAACTAAAGATTTTGCAGTTGACACCACCATGTGACACCTTATTTGAAAGGTCTTGGAAATCCAAGGCGATTGGTGATAGAGGTCTTGAAATTTCATGTTGATTGGGGATGTTTGTATACAATATAGTACGCCCCCTGGTGGTGAAAAATGGAACTAGGTGATTTTGTAGTAGACCCTATCATGTTATATCTTATTTTAAAGGTCTTGGTATTTCCTCACCGTTGGTGATGTTCGTACAGAACAAACTGCGCCCCCTGGCGGTGGAAAGTGCAACTAAAGATTTTGCAGTTGACACCACCATGTGACACCTTATTTGAAAGGTCTTGGAAATTCAAGGTGATTGGGGATGTTTGTATACAATATAGTGCGCGCCCTGGTGGTGAAAAATGGAACTAGGTGATTCTGTACTAGACCCTATCATGTTATATCTTATTTTAATGGTCTTGGTATTTCCTCACCGTTGGTGATGTTCGTACAGAACAAACTGCGCCCCCTTGCGGTGGAAAGTGCAACTAAAGGATTTTGCAGTTGACACCACCATCTGACACCTTATTTGAAAGGTCTTGGAAATTCAAGGTGATTGGTGATGTTCGTATACAACATACTGCGCTCCCTGTTGGAGGAAAGTGGATTTTGCAGTGCTTGCGTAGCATGACTGCTATACCGTGCCGCAGCCGCAGGCAGCGGTAACACGAGTCAGAGGTTCGTTCGGTTCAAGGTTAATTTTTGAGAATTTTTTCATGTTAATAGCGGCCTGCATATACGTGCCACAGGCACTGGGATACGAATCCGAGTTCCGTTCCGTTTGAAGTAATTTTTTTTTTGTTTTTTGTTACAGAATATTATTATTATTATTATTTGTGATGTTTTCATTTAAAAATAGAAAATCAAACAAAATTGAGTTAAAGATATAAAACCATACAAATTTAAGGTGCATTTAAGGTTATTATCATGGGCCGGCCAACACCAGGCGGGTTCTTTCCGTTGCAGGTTAATTTTGGGGAATTTTTTTTATGTTATTAGCGGCTTACGTATGTGCTGCCGCAGACACCGGTGTCACAAGACTGAGTTTCGTTCGGTTCGAGGTAATTTTTTTGTTACAGCTGATTATTTTTTTCGTGATGCCTTTATTTAAAAATAGAAATTTAAACAAAATCGAGTTAAAGATATAAAATCATACAAATTTAAGGTTCAGTTAAGGTTATTATCATGGGTCCGGGCAACGCCGGGCGGGTCAGCTAACATGTAGCCTTAGTATTAAAAGAAACAGAAAATAAAAGATAGCAACTGTTTTATTTGGAGTCAGTTTGACGTCACATTGACAGTACTTTGTAGAAAGTGATGTCATATATAGTATTTCAATTTATAACCATTTTTACGAATTTCTTTTTTTTTTAAAGTGAAATGTTGTAAATTATATTAGATGTTTTAACACTAATACATTTAAATAATGATACGACGATTTTTGAAACATTACGGTCAATAAAGTGACCGTCGAAGTCGACGGGTTCCAGCTAGTTATCATAATGTTAATACTGAAAATTCTTAACTTTTTTTTTTTAAATTTATGATTTCAACAGAGGTAATTTAAAATAAGCAATATTCTTTACGATATAGAAATGTATATTTGTTCTAATATAATAGCTTAAATGTACTTTAATTTTTGTCCTCAGAAATATCCTCATTTTTAACCTAAACATGTCCTCATTTTCTAGCCAAAACTGAGTACATTGCGTCATTAGTCCTCATTTTCGTTTGTAAAATTCTGGTCAGCTTAAACTAGTATAAATATATCCAGAAGTTTTCCGCGTGAAATTAGTGGTGGCAAAAAAGGCGGAAATTTCTTATTTCTGAGAGTGTCCTGAAAAAAAGAAATAAATAAAAGGCGGAGAGTACGACCCCTGTTGTCAGCAATTTTCGCATAATAATATATTATTATGCCAACATATAGCGTCCCATATAAACGTATTACCTTCGTCAGTAGAATGTTAACTATGTCTTTTGATATGTCTATGACAGTTAAAAATCTATGCTGCAAAATTTGCTGTTTTCTTATTTGATTAAATTTATTTACTGATGATATAAAAGGATTAACTAAGAGATAATGAATTCGCAAAATGCTAAAAACTTTAAATTGTATTATATTGTTTAATCTTCATACATTAATACTTTTACTTCTCATTTTTAGGCACTAGTTTATATCAAGGTGTAAAATTCTGCGAATTAGTTCTTGAATAAGAGCTGCCACAAATTTTTTGTCACTCACGCAGATCTATTAAAAAGGGACGAATCATATTCTGGACCTCTCAAAATAAACCTATCTAAAACTGAAAGTCTAAAATTTTTACGAATTTAATACTTTCTTCTTACTGAATACAGAATAAATTAAAAACATTGAGGTAAAAAAATCTGCGAATTTTAGAAAGAAAAAAACATGACACATAAGCAATATTTGTGTCGTAAAAAGTGGTATTCAAAAAGCAGAAGACTTGGCAGTTATGATGCTTCCATTCGATACGGTTTTCCTGTATCAATTGTCAAATATCTGTGAGGTTTCCCTTTTGAGCCTCAAAATGTTTTTTAAACTTGTATATGTGTATCTATGACTGTATGTACCGCAATAATGATCACAAAAATCAGCCAACTGACTAAAAATTTGGAGTAAATGTTTATGAGTTTCATTAAATTAACTAGATTGTTCTCTTTGTAAATTATGTCTGTGACTCGTGCACAGAGACGCCAAAATTGTCTGATACATTACAATTTCCTGACGGTATTTCTTTTAAGTGCATTTTATTATCTTCACATAAAGTAAGTGCACCAGTGATGATACTTTTAGAGCAATCTCTGATGTTTTTAATGTTCTAGTCATCAGAAAATATTTTTAGAAATATTAAGTTAATACATATGGCATGAAAGACATTCAGAACCACATATATGTTAAAATATATACATTTGATAACAATTATTTTTTTATGAATTTTTGTTTGACACCCACTTAATGTACCAGTAGTTGACACTGCCAGTTTTTCATTTTATTAGTAATTGGCACCCTATATTCCAGTGTTTGACACTGGTAGTTATTCATTTTACCAGTTATTAGCACCCTATGCTCCAGTGTTTGACATAAAATGTTAAAATTCTTACATGTAAAATATATGATTTTCTTATTTTTATTATTTATTAATTATTTCGGGATAGATATCAATTACTGAAGCATGCCAATCACTGGAGCACCTATCCTGTTTAAATATGTATCAAAATTGGACTAATAATTCGATATTTTAATTTTACTAAAATATGAAACTACGCAAAAATAGTGCGGAAAAACGAATTTTTCAATTTTCTTTATTCTATGCTGAATTAAAAGTGTTTATATTTTTAAACAAATGTTGAATCTGTGGTAAAATGAAAATTTTAAACATCATTTTCTCGAAACTAAGTTTTACAAAATTGTGTCAAATCCAGTCATAATCTAGGCATTTTGGCATAATGTATATGTATAAATTTTAGCATAAAAATTAGTTACAATTTTCCACTTTATTTTTTATTTATTTTTTTATTTTTTATTTAATAGATTTGCACATTTTAAAAGTCTTGAATAGGATTTGACCATTTTTTGAAATTGTCCTTGACTCTTTTTGTCTAAAGTATCTCTGTTGTTGTTATTGTGGCTTATCCTCCAACTGTCTGACGAAATCAGACAAGATCCATTACACCGTTAACCCTAAGAAAATCGAGAACCAGAAGGGGGGAAGAGTATGTCGTCTATGGAAAGACCCATACAGGACTATGGTCTAGGATCTGTTCAGCTGAGGCTTGCTGAGCTTGGCATTTAGAGCAGACTGCAAAGATCTTTCTGCCCTCGAAGAACGAGAGACTCTTCATGTGACCGCTTGCCAATCTTGATAATGCAATTTATGAGGCTCTATCCTTTTTTACGAACGAACGAAGAGCCCGGCTCTTTGCCCACATACCAGTGATGGCAGAGACCCACGAGCCAAGACAGCCTTCTACCTTCACGGTGTTCAGATCCCTCAGATCAACAGAAGCTGCATCTCACCTCCTCCTTATGACTACGTTGACTACTACTGTCTCTCTATGTATAGTCAAAATTTTCTTATCGGTGTTGTATGCTTCACGAAATAATGAAAGGAATTTTTCAAAACTTTAAATTTAAGTGAAATTTGATATAAATTGGTACTATTTAGATTTTCGGCACATGGCGCCCAGTATAGATCTTGAATGCTGTAATTTCTACATTTAGGAGGAGGCTATATCTCAGTTTCTACTGCGTATAAGTGCATCAAAATTTAACATGTGAGAGGACCATTCTAAAAAACTATGCTAATTCAATCTAGGTGTGTATCTACTTTACGCTGCATTCTCCCCCGTTTATCATAAGGCTTATATATCAGGTGGCCTAATACCGAGTGCAATATCTAACTAAGGCTATATATCAGCTTCTATTGCATATAAATGCATTGAACTTGATATGTAAAATTGAGATAAGGGGAAAAAAAGAAAAAATGAAAAAGAAAAAACCTTTGTAATTTAATTTGGTTATATATCGCTCGACATGAGGTGCTGCTTTTACTAATTTACTGCAATTTTTCTGATGAAATGTTTTAGCATCTATGTTGTAAAAGTGCCTCAAAATGTATACATAAAATCTTTATTATGAGAAGCTACGTTGATTCATTGTTTATCTATGTTAACCGGTTGGTTGCGCGATTATATAGAATATTATAGAACAAAATTTGTGATGGTTACACAACACCACAGTTATTTATTATTTTATTTTTTTTATGTATATAATGAAAGGATATGCATGAAAGATGATAAAATAATTTAAAAGCAAAAATTTAGAAGAAATTTAAATTCTTTATTGAAATTCATTGACGAACTTTTTTTTAATATTACTTTATAAAGAGAAAACGAATAAAAAAATCTTCCATGGTAAGCGCGACATGCACAGAATTATGGTTTTTCAGTGCATAAAAATAACTTACAGTCATATCTGTGTATGTTAGATATAGAATAGATTGATATCTTCGTTCCTTTCAAGTAGCCACCATTTTTAAAGAAGATAGCAAACCGATTAACCAACTGCAAATTATTTTCAGGCAGAATTGCTCAGAAAGTCAATTTAATTTTCTTAATTTTGAGCGGAAGGATTATAGAAAACTAACAATTTTGTATTATTAATTTATTTTTTCATAGATGCAAATTACATTCAAATTGGTACTAGACTTATGCAAACACATTTATTAAAGCAATAGACATGATATGACTTACATATACTTGTATTATAAATCAGGGGTGGCCAATCTACGGCCAACCCTTTAACGATATTTAAAGTTTAACAACTTCAGTTGACAGATTAAAAATTGATAAATCCGTTCTGACTTTTCGAAGCTAAAATACCTTTCAATGATTATGGTAGCTAAAAATCACACTGTTGTAATGGGATATTATTAGATCCATCATTCATTCTTTTTATTCTAGTCTTTTAATGTATAGTCATACATTTTTCATTATTCTATTGTTGATTTATGAATACAAATAAATTAATTTATTCTATTCCTACTCTTCACCATGCCCTAAAAATGTGTATACATATGTAATTCATACACTCACAAATGTATATACACATACACATACATACATACGGTGCGGCCCGTCTGAATAAAAAAGATTTCCAATGCTGCTCACCAAGTGTTTTGGGTTGAACAGCCCTGTTATAAAAATTTCAAATTCCTTACTCGTCATCGTTAGTTTGCTTAAGAAAATTTATGACGATTTATACTCATCATTTTAGTTCCAGGGATAATCAACTTGGTTAAAACTTTGATATACACATTCCGAGTTAAATGCATATCAGTTATAAATATAGTCAATTTTTTATATAAATCAGTTTTTTATACGAGTTTAAAAATTTGAAATGGTCACCATTTTGAAACAAGATGGCGGATCAATTTGATTAATAAATTTAGTTGAGACCTTTATATGACCCATGCATGCATTAAGTTTCAAATAAATCGGTTCATAAATACTTTTTTTTTATCTGAGTTTGAAATATAAAAAATGACGGATATAATTTATTAATAAACTTAATTTGAGACTTTAATATGACCTATATATATAACGATTTTATGCGAATCAGCGGATAAATATGTTTTTTCTACGAGATAACAATTTTCAATTATCTCTCATTTTGAAAGAATATTTACGGATAAAATTGTTCAACAAACTTATTCAAGGGAATTCTGCGATATATCCATTGTCCAATTTTGGTTAGAATTGATCTAGTATTTCGGAAGTTATAGTGAGAACAAATTTTCAGTTATATGTGTGTGTGTATATGTATATATATATATATATATAAACTAAGTGGTTGCATTAGGCGAATTTCCAAAGAAATCAACTTAAAAAAAAAAAAAAAAAAAAAACTTTGGCTTGAACATTTTATTTTCTCTCCTACCACCCCCAAATCTGAATGTTCAATGTAATTTAGTTAATTTCCACACAAGAAAACATTCAGTGATTATACGACTGTAATCATTCAGCATCAGACAAATAATTTACTAAAAATGTTTTGGATCCAACCATACAATGCATTTGGAAAAACTATAATAGTTTCTGTGTTTCGACGAACAATTTCGCTGGCGGCAGAGTGATTGGATTGTTTCCTTCGAAAAGTTTTCTCCGAGTAAAAGTTTCAGAAGTTCCACGCACATAAAGGAAGATTGTTATATTTACAGAATGGAGTTCTTAAGTTTCACTATTCTTTCGAAGTAAGAGACGAATATTGCATAATGAAAAAGTAATGTATCTAAATTAGTCACGAGACAGTTGTTTAAGTTCAATGTACCAATGAGTTTGCCTTTTAGCTTGAAAGTTCTTAGTTTTAAGTTTTTCATAGACTTTATTACTCATTAGCGCTCTTAGTTCAATTTCACTTTCATTTAATATGTATAGTATAACGTTTAGTCATGTATAACAGGTTAAACAATATTTAAAAAAATAATTGCAGGAAGTTTTTTACTATTACTGTTTTTGGAAAGCACCAAACTGTAAAAAAGATTTTAAAATATAGGGTTACTATAAAATAAAAGATTCATTCGTTTTCAAAAAACTTGTAATATTCGAAAAATATTACAAGTACAAATGGGGGTGATATATGAACTGTACATTCTACAAATGTTCTATGTGCATCCCTTGAGTCACCCGACGCGTGACACTCCACCAGACGATAATTTAACTCAACCCATACATTGTGCAGCGTCTTCCTGTCAGTCCTCAACACTTCAGTACTGATCTATTGCCTGAGCTCTTCCAATCTTTTTGACAAAGAAGAGAAGAAGTCACGTTAAATCGGCTGATATAGCTGGGGATAAGAAAACAGAACGTATTTTTGCTTTGAAAGCAAATGCACTATCTGTAATAAAGTTAAATAGAATGAAATACTTTCCTTTATTACGAGATATAATTATTGTTGTAACTGGTGGAAAGTGAAAATGAAGCAGTTAATTAAACTATATATATTTGTTTATGATAAATCGTATTATATTAAGAAACAAGAAAATAAAATCAATCATCACTCATAAAACACTTTCCTTATTACAGGATATAGTTATAATAAAAGTTAGAGTGAATCAAAAAAGGATTGATTGGATATAGTTATAATAAAAGTTAGAGTGAATCAAAAAAGGATTGATTGAATGTTAGTTATAAAATATGAGATAACATCATGCATCACTCAAAAATGATAAAAACACTTTCCCATGTTACAGGACATAATATTAAAAATAAGAATGAGTCAGATAACGTTTGAATAATAAAAAAAAAAGAGTAAAATTATGCATCTTTGTAATCATGAAACAATTTCCTGTGTTATGGGATATATAATTTTTGTAAACGTGAAAAAGAGTCAGAGAATGTTTGCGTGAATTTTATTTCAAAAACAAAAGAGGTTATAATGCATAACTCATAAAACATGAAACTTTTTCCGTGTTTGTAGTGAAAAAAATAAACGTTCTATGGGAAACAACTACAATCTGTAAAGAAATAGATTTCAATACGATGTATATATACACACACGCGCACATATTTAAATATAATGAAAACCAACATTGCACAAGATGAAACCCAAATATCACATGAAGAACTAGAAAAAACATGGTTAAAGATTTCTGAAAAAAAAAAAAAAAAAAAAAAAAAAAAAACATTAAGCATCCTTTTAATGAGGGCATACAATTTCAAAACTTTTTCAAGGGCTCATATTGAATGTTGCATGCAAATTAGGTGTTATTTCTGTCATACAGTATGCAATTTGCTAAAAATTTACAGTATGGAGAGCCCGATAACACCAAAAAGAACGCGTTAATAATTGCAAACTCAAGATTAAAAATAAATATAAAATCAAACACACTTTTAAAAACTACAATCATTAATGCTATCTAAAAAATTAAAGTTATTCCTAAAAGAAATAGTAAAACTAAAATTATTACTTACTTTACAATTGCAGCCGTCATATTGTTTGTCTCAAAATTTTAGCTAAGCCACGAGGCTAAATAGAATTAATCTTGCAGTTAGATGTAGAATCTTAATTAAATTTGTTACTTAAAAATTGAAAATAAAAATTCATCCTATATATAGAGACACGTAGGTGCGTTATCTTAAATATTTTTGTTATTATTTAAAAGTGTCTGTCATGTGAAATCTGCTTTGTAATATCGATCTATAAATGCAAATAAAATGAACGGTGTCCTTGGTGCAAAAAATCTCTTAAAAAAAAAAAAAAAAATATTTTTAAATTGTTGAGAAAATTTATTGAGAAAGTGCAGTAAAGGGGGGGGGGGGGCATGTGATAATACATACTTCTAAAAATTTCCTGCAAGTAAGATTTAAAAGAAGATACATTGACTCTTCGTATTTTAAATAGTATACTATCCACCCAGAACAAAAACCTTGAATTTATAGGGGAAATATATAATTTATTGCGTTACTATATTTTCAGATGTTAAATTTAAAGTCATTTTAAATCTTTAATTTCCCCTGAAAGTGAAAAAGCTTTCCAAGCCATAATGGCGTCAAGATACTGGAACAAATTGAACTTCAAAACAAATTGTATTCTGACATGAAAATAATCTTAATCTTGAATTCTTGTTTGGAATTATTTTTAAAGTTTAAAAAGGCGTTTTTCTATGTCTAGGCTAAATCTCATGGTTAATAGGCTTGAGGAAAAATAAAAAGTTTTTTTTTTTTTTTTTTTTTTTTTAAAGAGATTCTTTCTTTTTCTATATTTAGAAGAAAAAAGTATTGGATTCGTAAAAATTTCCGACTTCCGATTTTCGATGTAATTTCGCGCTTTGAGAAGTCCAGAACACGATTTGACCGTAATAAATATCTGTTTGTGTAGATGTGACAAAAAATTTGTCTCAACTATAGCTTAAAACTACTCCATAGTTTTTCATCCATATTTAACTTTTATTAACATAAATTAGTTGTTATCAATTTTTGGTGCAACTCTCCCAACAAGTGGCTTTGGCATCCCGTTTTATTAAAATTTTTAACATGGCAGCATAGGACAAATTTCTTATAAATGTATTCAATGAGAATTATTTTTAACCAATCATTGTGAAATTTAACATATATGTATATAGTTATTTTCTTAAAGTATATGCAAATTTAAATATCATATTTCTTTTCCACGAGCACTTTCTGTACAAATATTTAAAACTTTTTCAATATATATTTATATATTCAGAAATATATTTTCTGTTCTTACAAATAAGATTTCACTATTAATAGTTCACACAGCATCACGTATAATAATAATACAAACTTACTTATCACTTATAATAATAAAACAAACTTACAACATCACTTATAATAATAATACAATTAATTGTTAATCTGAATGACTACAAATAATTGTTTTCCTAATTTGTCTTTTGTTGGTTCCCCGAATTCTCTTACAGTTAGGGGCTTTAATAGAAAATGTGAGTTCCAGCATGTTCTTTACACTCGCAGTTTTAAGCGAAAATTAATAATTCGTTAGTAATTCGAAAATAAGTGCAAAATTAATATTATTCTCTAATGTTAAATTCTAGTCCGATTTTATTGTTTCTTATAGGCATTAGTTTTTTAGAATTTGGTCATGTGTAAGTGTCTCTGCTTTATAGAGTTTCGAATGTATTTGATGTAGACTTTTCAGCATAAACGTTCGTAAAAAGAAAAATAAATTTATAATGTAAATTTAATGAATTTTTTTTTTTTTTTGGCCATGTAGAAATGCGTTATTTTAATTTTTATAATATTATAGTATCAAGCAGGTTATACATAGTATTACTAAAATTGACAATTTTAAGATTTGTAATTTTAGTCGTTGAGATTCACTGTAGAAGAAAATAAAAACTAGGTATATGTTATTACAGAAATGTAACATAACGCATATATGCAAACCGTTGCATTGTTAAACATGCTTGGCTGTTAGCATTATCCGAGAAACACCCCGTGGAAGTCCCTATGCATCGTTTCTCATTAATAGTTTCATAAGGCCCTTTGCCTATTTCCAAAGGAGTTTTAATAAAGGAGGTTCCCATTTCCTGCTTCCAAAGAGGTTTCAAGTTTCAATAAAGCAGACTCCCTGTCTTACTGCCAGGAGAGTTTTGATGAGGGAGGCCTTTTTCCTTACAGTCAGGAAAGTTTTGATTACGCAGGTCTCCACGCTTACTGCAAGCAAGCATTCCAAGAGAGTTTAATCTTTTATACTACGAATGTAATAATAGCAACAACATATTAAAAAAAAAAAAAATAAATAAATAAAATCCTGAATTTTCGGAATTTATTTGTTGATTTTTCATGAAATTATAGGGAAATAGAAATTGGTTGATTTTCATTAACTGTGTCCATTACCTGAGAAAGAACTGATTCCACTTTGGTTTGAAACGGAGGTTCGTCAGTGAGAATCAGGCAGTGAAATAAAAATATTTTCATTTTCATCGAGTATGCCCACTACCTGAGAAAAAATGAGCCTAGTTCTGTCTGAAAGGAAGTTTCGTCAGCAACGGAAGCAGGCAGCGAAACAGGGAAAACTTTTGACAGCTTTTTTATATCCAACATTTGATTCTTGCGGGGACTTTTTTAAATAATACAAGTCTGTGATGAAATGTTTTTTTAAAGGTGATGTATTTTTCTGGTGTATTTTTGGATACTGATTAAGGAAAAAATAGTCAAAAATTTCCATCAGTACACTTTTGATAAAAAATGGGATTTTTTGAGCTTAAAGCTCTACTTTTTCAACTCCCATCTTAGTTATTTCTCGTAAAATCTAGAGAATGTGAATGAAGAACAAGGAGAGCGCTATTTCATCAAGACATCAAAGAAACGTAGAGGAGGTATCAGGGACGATGGAGTTTCGACATGGTAGCAGATTGTTGCTGGATACTGCATGGAGAACCTCCTTCCCCTCCCCCTCCCTCAAGGACCCCAAGCCGTGCATAAGAGAAAAAGCTCGAAACGGAGCTTCGATGTAAAGAAACACATTTGAAAGGTAATACGTAATTAATGACCTATTTTAATATGTTTTACATAAATAGCTTCGAAGTTGTAGTCTCTGTGTAAATTCTTCTGATCTTCATCGTTACTTTGTGAAAAAATCTTACGGGATAGGACGAAAAGAGAAGTATTTCTGCATTCAGTGTATCAAAACACATTAGAGACACCCAGAACAATGGGGAGAAAAATTAGAACGGAAAACCATGCGCTACGCATTGATTATTAACACTTTCCAACTGTGCATACTTGTATTGCATAACTTTCAATGTTCTTTGCCTACGTTATCACACAACGGACAAACGACTGAAAGGCATATGAATATAATAATTGTCTTTATAATCACTCTAAACAATAAAATGCTAAACGCAAAAGAAAATATAGCCCTGAGATTCTAATTGCAGCCTTTAATGTATTTGAATATTTTAGTATACCCCTGTAAATCCGAAGGTTAACCACACTGTTAAAAAAATGCAATTTTGCTGCCAGAAATTCTTTGTAATTTGGAAAAAAAAGTCGTAAATTACGGAAATATTACGTTGACAAAACGTATTTTTCCATAATTACAGAGAATTTCTGGCAGCAAAGTTGCATTTTTTTAACAGTGCATATCATATTCTATACAAAATATTATTTTAGCATATTAACAATAAATGTCATTTTCTTTATGATTTTTACAATAGAAAGTTATTTAAATGTGATTTATAAAAATGTCTGTCCTAATTTGCAATGCATTGGAATTTCTTTGGGTGTCCCTGTACACAAACCAGTTGTACAGAACCTATTTATGCCATTTTAAATAAAAGCATTCCATAGTGAACTTGAATAGATCAATTTTTAAAAATTCTCATAATATTTAAGGACGTTCGGGGGCAGGCAGACGGACAGACAGAAAGATGGATAGTCGGACAGACAGATGCGCAAATTGCAATCATATTCACAATTAAAATTTTTTAGAAACTGAATACTTTTGTGTGGTCCTGTAAATCTAATGCTAATCATTCTATATTCTATAGAAAGCATTCATTTGTGCATATGAATAACATATTTCAATTTCATTAAGATTTGTGCAAAGTAAAGTTATTAAAATTTGGTTTCTAAAAATACCTCTCACGGAACACAACACACGATTTCGCAGACCTATATAATTTGTACTATAGTTACTCTTTTAACACACCACGCCCAGTAAAAGTGAATATCGCTGGACAGACATAAGGAATTAAGGATTTTTTCACCGGCCCGTTATGAAATCCTAGAAAATATTAAAAAATCCCAAACTTTGGAACTAAATATCTCGGTCAATTTTGGGTGCACAGAAGTGAAACTTTTTGTGTTATATTTATTAGGATGAGTATCAACTTTTACTAAGTATGATTATAGCGAGCTGGAGACTGTATGGAAAGTTAATATTTATAATTAAAAAAAATGGATTTTTTAAATTTAAAATCTATCATTTTAAATTTAAATTCATATCATTAATGCTTACATTTTTAAAAATATTTGGTAATTGTAAGTATATGTCTGCGAACAATGGTTGTAGAGATAAAGGTCTCCTGCGACTTTGCTTCGTACCCCATATATATAATACAATTTTAATAATTAATTTATTATTTGCATGCGAGAAATTTATTATTACTCTTAAACTTATAAAACTTTATTAATGTAAAAGTTTATGAAATTATCAATTATGAATCAATATTATTTTGTAGTTGTTTATTTTACTGTCGTCTTTCAGCCATATTCTATTCATTACTCGAATCCTTACATAAAATAATTGTTATCTTTGACGTTGAATAAAATGGCTCTCAATATGAATGACATTCGATTATCAGGACGACTCTTATGCAGACGAATATTAAATGTGTTCAGTGAGAATAATTCATTCTATTAAATAATATGACATGCTAGTTTTCTATTCTGTAATCGGAAATGACTAAACCAAATAACAGATAATGCTCATGAAACACAAAGAATAAAAGAAAAGTTAGAATTAACATTTATTCTCAAATAATGCAATACAAATTACAGCATATAGAAATAACGTAACTGAGAAATGCAATTTGATTAAATGAAACTTCTCTAATGCAAACATCGAATTCATTTTGAAAAGAGCGAAAAGTAAGGCCAATTGTAGAACCTAAATCCTTAGGCATGACGCTATTTTATGTGTGTGGTTAAAGTTGATTTTTAGTAGGCCAGGAAGGGGGACTGGAAATAATGCCGTACTCGTATGTTTTATTGAGGAGGGGTTAGAGTGTTTCTAAAGACTCCTAAATAAGAATATTTCTCTAAGTTTCGGAGAAAACCACGGAAAACCACCCCTAATTGCTAAGCTGAAGGGTTCGACTCTAACGCATACAATTTATGTTTATTTTTAATCATCATTGGAGATTCAGAGATAATGGATTAATACGTAGGACTGCATCATAAATCACAGAATAGATAAAAATTTTCATCTATAAATTGAACGAAGTGTATCATCTATAAATTGAATTGAGTGTCTGTTTAACAAGTGGCCCAGAAGTTTTTTTTCAAAGCTTGAAATCAGCAGGTACGAGATTCCGATGAAGGTCAAGCTCGTCAGTATAGCTCGGAATTTTCTGTGCTTTTCTGAGGAAATCGCGGAAATACGAGCTTCTTAACCCCCTCTTCCCCCACGGACGGCGTTCCACCTAGGCCTAGGTTCCTAGTTCATAATAGAGACCTAGGTCACATTTTAGGAATCTAGAACACATTTTGGCATTTCCCTGTAAAATGCGTAACAAAAATGACGTAAATAAATAGTAATGTAAAAATTACGTATGAAAGCTTACGAGTTGAGTACTTGTAGTTTTAGGCAGTGGTCAAATTCCATTTTCCTGATATTCTAAGATGTTTCAAATGTCGAATGGAAAACGAGCTTAGTTAACTTAAGTTTTTATTAGTTTAAAAATGAGAATTCTCACTTTTAAGCTAATAGAAGTTTTTATACTGCCAGACTTCCGGTGTCGAATATATAAATCTTTACTCTCTGCTTTTTCTTATTCATGATCAGTACCGATATCAGCACTTACAGAATGCGCCATTCAAGAAAATAAAAATTGCGGATAATCAATATATTTAGTTATAATGACAGCATCATTTTATTAAAAAGTAAATTTTAGTTAATAAATATAAACAGTTTATTCTTTTGCATATATCTTTTTAAATTTTTACTTTCTCTTACCCATGAGGTAGAGAAAGTATTGTTTTAGGGTCAAATTTTCGAACGTGAGTTTTTGTTATATTTACACGTTTTGAGGTCCCCTGAATCTAATTAAATTCATGATTTAGCGAATGGTCTGTGTGTGTGTCTGTCTGTCTGTGTCACTGTGTGTGTCTGTTATCAGCATATCTCAAGAACGAATGGTAGCAGACATTCCAAACTTGGTATTCTAAATGTGTATCATATAGGGATGCTACACTACGCTTGTCGTTGAGATGAAGGAAATGGTTCGTGTACAGGGACACCCAAGAGAATTCAAATACATTACGTCTATGGGGGAAAAGGCAAGTAAGTAGAGTTTAACATCTATAGACTGCACTAAACCAAATGAAATGAATATATATTTTTTATATGCGTAAAAACATGTCTCATGTAGAATATGGCAGGGAAATCATCCACTGTTCATTTACAGGGCTACACAAAAGAACTACATTATAGTGCGATAATAGCTGAAAATTAATACAAGTTTATTTCAGGTTATGCCGTGTATTATTACTATAGGATTATATTTAGGCGCACCATGTGGTCTGTACATAATCTTCAAATGATATACAGGGCTGCAAATATTTAAGCGATAACCTTTTTTACTGTTAGTGGAAGTGCTGTACTATAATATTTTACCATTTCCAGGGAAGCTGGTCAGGAATTGAAATGAATTCCCCTTAGACATGTGGTAAATAATGTATGTTTTTAAGCTAAATATTCATCGCTGGTTTTTTGTATAGTTACACGTTTTGAGGCTTTCTGATTACCGAAGTCAAGTTTTTTAACGTTTGATTTTTGTCTGTGTCTTTTAGAGTAACTTAAAAACGAATAATTTAAGGGATCCAAAAGTTTTATTTTCAAGTCAATATAAATTTGTTGCTGGAGAAGTTCTGATCACGACTGATAAGTTTCGAGGAATGTTGCACGTGAAAGTTGTCTGTATAGTTTTAAGTGAACTTTTAATTTTAATAACAGATTTAAATTCTATATAAATATAGGTGCATTAATGAAACGGGAGGTTGAGGGGGGACAGTAGCCACTCTCACACAGAACTAATTGTCAAATAAAACTCTTCCGAAGCCTAATTTGAATTGTTTAGCATAGGTTTACATAACAGTACTCGTTATCTTACCTCTTAATCTCCAACCTGTATTTATAGTATTAAATTTAAGGGTAAGAGAAAGTCGTGTGAGTGGCATACCAGATTATTTTTATTATTTGCAAAAGCTTTTGGCATCAGATGTCTGTATATTTCTGTATATTTCTGATTTTTTTCTCTTTCTTTCTTTCTTTCTTTCTTTTCTTTTAATTATTAGTGAATCCGAATTTAAAATACATCATACTCCGTGAGATAGCTATATTTTAATATTTCAACTGCAATATATTATTTCCACATAACTTCGTGAATAAGTTGAAATTTTGAAATAATATTTGTACATTTGTTGAAAGGTTCCTTAAATTTTTTTGAAAACTCAACATTATTATAAATAAAAAACATATTTATTTATTTATTTGTTTATTTTTTCTTTTAAATTAAAAAAAAAATAGTTACAACTTTTTAATTTGGCCTTCTAATCTGGCACGAATGCGTAGGAAAATTGCGCAGATCCTATATCAACATTTACTATCATTACAGATCTTTTAATATTTTTAATAATACTGGATGATCAATAATATTACTTATTTTTTACCCATTTTTGTTTTTTGTGTTCTTTATAATAATTAAATCAAATTCATTAAAAAGTATAAAGATAATCCCACTATTTGTATCTTCAAAATTTAAAAACATTAAAAATAAATATAGATGAGAGGAGGGTATTATGGAATACCATTTACATTTCTTAAAATGACTTTACCTGTTTTTAATAAAAATCCCCAAAATCATGATGAGTACATAGTGTAATTATTTGTAATGAATTGTCACTTAAAAAAAGAAAAGAAAAAATATTTTGTTGTTATAAAAAGTACTTAAAAAAAGTTACAAATGGAGGTTAATATGGAATAGGTGGTTTAAACCATAGAAAAACTAATTAGACTTCATAAAATATAGTTATTTAAAAAAAAAAAAAAAAAAAAAAAAAACTATATTTTTAAGATTATGTGAAAGCCATTTCTGCTTCGAGTCTATTTACAAAAGTCACAGATATAATCTTCGTTCTCTATTCCGGTACAGTCATGGTGAGCTCCCAGAGAACAGCTGAAACACTTAATTCAAATTTCTCCACGTTCATCCTCGGAGAATTTTCCGTGACAGAAGATACATTCGGTGTCTTTATTTTCTGGTTTTTTAGTTAAATACATGAAGTCAGTTTCAGATGATACTATGAAATACCTAGTATTCAATAATACCCGGCACGCCATCTTTGAAAATTAACTTTTAAATTAATGGACAAAATATTTTCAGCTAAAAAACGACCAAAGTATAACAAAATACAATCTTTTGAGCATACATTATGCTTAACATCAATGTTCAAATCACATGTGTACTAGTAAGTTTAAATGCTTGAAAACGTACCTGCAAAAATTTTTGAAAATCATAAAATATACTTTGTTCTATACAGAATGGTATGAGAAAAATAAGCGGTCGCTTCTTACTGTATTGCTTCATGGGAATCCTTCTTGGTATTTTTACGAGATAGCAGCACTAATCTGAGCGGAAACATCGGTATTCCATGTTTCCCTACAATTCCATAATACCCTCCTCTCCTCTCTCTCTATATATCAGTAAAGAGCGTATATTTAAAATTTTTTACATGGTTTAACGAGAGACTTTTGCTATAAAATCAGCATAAGTTCACTGGGGTAGCTGTAATTCCCTTAATATCACTGAAGTTTCGTAAATATATTTATGTACATATATGAAATTTAGATTGCGTATCGACAGACAAGTAAGTACACGAATAATATGCATTGAAATTGAAAATATTAAAAACTTGCATAGAAGAATAACGATATACTTGATAATCACCTTCATAAATAATTTCATTTGTAAAATTAAGCGGAGGGAAAAAAAAAAAAAAAAAAAAAAAAAAAAAAAAGAAAAAAAGAAAGAAGATTTTTTTTTTTTTTTTTTTTTTTTTTTTAATGTAACAACGAACTTTTTGATTTGCATGTACAAATATTTAATCAACGCAATTTTCTATAATAAAGATATTACTTATCACACTCCGGCAAGGAAAGTGACACAGCTTAGGAATGTAAAATTTGAGAAAAATTAATTTAAAGATAACGATAAAGACTTGAATAGCAATGACATAAAACTAACACAGCTGCGTTGGATAATTTTTGAGATAGAGATGTGATGCGTTTTATGTTCATATAGATGTAATTTATGCACATTCTTCAATGATATAAACTCAAAATTGCCATTTTTTGAGTTGTGTCACTTTTCTTACCGGGTTGCGATATGCCGTTAGATGCAATTTTAACTAACAGAAGTTGCGATCATATGGAAAATCTAATGAGTAATAGTAGCATTATTTATAAGCCAATGTACACCCAAATTGTGTCAGCAATCCTTCTTATAATGACCATCTCACATATCACGTTTAGTACATTTGCACGTTATGGAAGCTAAGATATAGTCTTCTTATGCACAGATAAAATTGTAGCATGGTAGCACCATCTGTTGGCCGCTATGAGCTAAAAAGTGCATGGATGATAATTTATGTCAAGGTTCCACTAAATATAAGATTTTATCTAGTTCTGTGCTTTAGTTCTGGATTTACAGGTATTAAAAAATTTTATTACACGCACAGACAGGCAGACATTTTTTTCTAAATAGTCAAATCGTATTCATGACTCTCAAAACATGTAAATCCATTAAAAACCAGAAGTAGTTCAATCTTATTTTTTATGAGTATTGAATGAAGTAATAAGAAAGAGAAAACACACACACAGAGAGAAAGAGAGAGAGCTGCCATACATATACGTTCTTTTAAATAAATTAACGAAAACTGAAAGAATAAAAGAAAGAAGCTCAATAAATGTCGTGTGAGCACTTTATTTTTATCTTTTTCTAATTAAAGTACTTTTAAATTCCTTAATTAATTACAAGACTAGTTTTTCGTCGTTTTCAATTATGCAAAAGAGAGATGGACTATATCTTTTGTTAAAGACTTACTTTAAATATTGTAAAAATGTTTAGTGCAACAACTTAGCTGAAATAATTTAGCAATTGCGACTAAAATTTCATTAATGCTTCTTTCTTATGCATTTAATTTAAGTCTTGTATGCTAACGATTGTTTTTTTTTGTTTTTTTTTTAATCATTGAGCATGCATTTAGTATAAATACGTTGGTAATTAGATATCGGCTAATGATAAAAGCGAATTACTTTTATATTATTACAGAAACTTAATTAATCCCATTATTTAAAAAAGTATTTATAATAAAATAAATTAATTTAAATCTAGTATGATATGACCATCACAAAATTTTTTTTTATTACTTTATAATTTATTAATTGGTTACATAATCGCGCCACCTATGAATCGATATACTCCCAAATTGATCAAGCCTAATTTTTCATAAAAAACATCTCGCATATGAAGTTTGGGGCATTTATATTTGATAGAAGCTGAAACACAGCTTTCTCGTAAATGAAGAAAATTGAGGCGCACCAGCATTCTCCTTCAACCGATATGCACCCAAATCGAGTCAGCATAAATTTTCATAATGGTCATTTTACATAATAAATTTGGTGCATTTATATCATACAGAAGCTTAAATACAGACTTTCTGTAAATGTGGAACATTGTAGCCTAGGAGTGGCAGCTATCAACCACTAAGTGCCTTGTGTGATTTTATTAAACAGCCCTTTTACTTATGAAATTTAGTACATTTATACACTTTAGATGTTGAGATAATTCTCTGATAGCGCATAATCTTAAATCCTTTCAATGGATTATTTCGAATTTTTTTCCAAAATTTATCTTATAACATGGTTTAGAATAATATTTTATGTTTCATGGTAGAATTTCCACTTTTCTAAGACCTCAGCATGAAGTCCTAAAAAACTGCCTCTGATTTTGTCAACTGGAAACTTTTTTATGACACTTGTTTTAAGCCTTTTGCTACGAGCTTTTAAAAAGTCTTCCTGGCTTTACAATTATAAGGTAAAAAGAAGCTTTCATAAATTTTATAATTCTATATGGTAAGTTAGGGTTGGGTTGGGTTAGTTTGTGGGAATTAAGATCGATTGACTGCACTTGGGTCCTAGGCCTGAGGGGGGAGTGCCCTCCGTGGGCGTCTTTCTAACTTGCATAAATACGGGCTAGAAACCCTTAGAAAGACCCCCACGGAGGGCACTTCCCCTCAGGCCTAGAACCCAAGTGCAGTCAATTGACCTTAATTCCCACAAACCAACCCAACCTGAACTTACCATATAGAATTATAAAAACTTAGCCCGTATTTACGCAAGTTTCGGTGAAAACCATGGAAATCTCCGACCGACTTGGGCCGACGAGCGTGATCTGGAATCGAACCCGACACCTCACGTCTACCAGCTTTGAGCGCAGAATCGCTCTGCTGCTGGTGGGCCCCTGTGGTAACTTAGAGAGTGCCATCTAGGTAAATTTTACTATAGCAGTCATAGCACATCAAGTGTCCGAATGGTCAACGCACGGCCCGGTTTAGGCATGGATGTTCATAGTTTTCCGGAATCCACTTTTAGCAGTATGGCCCGGTATAATTAGCCATAGTGTGCAAAAATTGTTCGTCAAGTGATAAAAACGTATACAAGTTTAAAATAAAGCGTTTTTAAAATCTCTTTATAGCAGTTTTTTAGTCAAATCAACCTTGTATTCATCCTTTTTATTCTTACCTTTTTATAAGCTATATATAACACCCTTAAAAACTAACTATCTTAGAATTTTACCTTTTCATGTGCTACATATAAAATCCTTAAAAATTTTAAACTAGGAACCATTTTATCAGACTTGTTACAAATTTTTTAGCCTAGTACTGGGAAGCTTTTGGAAAACTTTTTAAACTTTACATCTATAGTGTTTTTTTTTTTTTTTTTTTTTTTTAAGCTTTAAAAAATCTTAATGCTGTTCGGTTTGTTCCCGTACATGGCGAAAGTTATGTTTCAGCGCAACAACGCAACCAATGTAGGCCGATATGCACCAAGAGTGAACCAGCATAGTTTTTCTTAATAGCTCTCTCACATATTAAGTTTAGTTTACTTGTACGTTATAGAAACTAGTATACAGCTTTCCCATAAAGGGAGGAAATTGCAGAATGACAGCGCCATCTGTTAGACAATATGCATGAAAAAAAGATAGACATTAATTTATTCTAAAGTGAAACTAAATGTATAATTTCATAAAGTTTTGTGTATTGAATCTCAATCTAAAGTTGCCATAAAACTTTGTCACGTAGTATGCAAGCAGACAGATATCATTCAAAAAATTGTCAAAACGTGTTCTGAAAACACATAAATCTTTCAAAAACAGGAAGTCGTAAATTTTTATGAATCTAATACTTTTTTTACTGTGAATATAGAAGAAAGTAATAAAACGTTACATCAAAAGCATCATTTTAAGAATGATTACCCTGAAGAGATACTTTTAATAAAAGAAATAAGTTAGTTTTAAGAGGATAATTTTATATGAATAAAAACACAATTTTAGATTTTACAGACGTATCCCTATTATTTCTGTCCCAAATTATATTACGAATACAGCGTATTCGTAATATAATTTGGATTCCTAATATAATATAATTATATTAGGAATCAGCGTAGTTTTTTTTTTTTTTAAATAATAGCTCTTTCACATATTAGATTTTGAGCATTTATGCATCATAGAAGCTGAGATAAATATGCAAAATTACAGCCTAAGAGCGCCAAAAATTGTATATGCCAAAAGTTAATCAGCACCAATTTATATGTTACACCACTTTACATAACCAGCTAAATATAAAGTTTTGTAAAATTTCATTCTTTATTTCTTTATTTATTATTTTTACTACCTTGTAAAATTATGTAAAATTTTTATAACTCACAGATAGACATTTGTTAAGTATGTTTAAATCTTGTTCAGGATATCCAAAAACGGTCGAATCAACCGAAATAAATGAAGCCGAAATTTCTACAAATGTATTATTTTCGTTTTTGATGTATACACATAACAATATTATAGTTTTAAAAAATTAAAGAACACGCTTTTATAGAAATGTGAATTAAAAAAGCACAAAATATCTATTTTAGTATTAAAATGCAGGGAAAGAGAAAATTGTATGAGTGACACACCATAATATTTACATACATTTAAATCTTTAATTAAAATAACTTAGAATTAAACAAAAACCATTTTTAAAAAAATCTCCCCTGACTGGGATCGAACGCTGGACTTTTAGGTTCGTAGCGCGGAGCCTTACCTCAACGCCACATCGTTCACGTAGGGAAAGTATTTTTTTACAATATAAATTTTTTGTTTGCTCCCAGAGAAGTTACAAACATACATACAAACAAACAAACAAACAAACATAAATACAGGTGAAGCTAATAAAAGCGTGTTAAAATAAAGTATTGGGCATAGAAAAAAATAACACACACACACAAATAAATAAATAAAAAATCTCAATGTTCATCTCCCATGTAATGTTTCCAGTTAGAGACTATAATATGAATATATATATAAAATTTTACAAATGTTAAGTGAAGCTGAAAATCATCCTTTCTATTCTTTCAGCGCAGGTTTATAGAGGTTCTCCACTTTTTTTTGTGCGTGAGCGCGCACTAGATTGAAAAATCGATCATAAAAATTCCATCCCTAACAAGAGCTCTGTTGTTATTCAAAGTTTTCGTGACATTTTCAGATTTGGAGACGGATGCAACAAAATATTCAAGACGTACAATCCATTTTGATTGTTGTGCTGCATAATTTGCTCTTTTCAAAATTGCACTACTAAAATTCATTATTTGTAAAACCAACCCATGCATCAGCATTACATATAGGAAGTATTTTTGTGTGCATTTTTGTTAGTATGATGAAAATACGACATTCCGGCAAAATGCGCTTTCAAAAATGGGAACTAAGTTTTTGTATTAATATTAGTTAAAGGAGATTCGTTTTATATATTCTTTTTCTTGCATTTTTTGCTAATAATGCTGTAATGCATTATTGAATATCGATTTTCAATCTTAATTTTTCATATTAAGGAAGCTCTAAATGTTTTTTTTTTATTTATTTATTTATGAAAATTTGAAGACATATGCACTGAAATATAACAATATTAATTATATTAAAATTTCTAGAAAACTAGGGAAAAAAAAAAAAAAAAAAAAAAAAATTCAAAATTTAAAAGTTTTTTTCTTTCTTTCTCTTTTTCATCTATTAAAATGCACCCTATTAATTAATTAAAAACCTCCCTTTTCCACGAATTTACTTTATTACAGTTGAATATTATCTTATACTATTAAGTGAGTAATATTTGTATGTATATTTCACTGTTCTCGAAAACGGTAGCTCGGACAGTCACGAGATTTAACACAAAGGTGCCCCCCGAAGGATCATTGCGCACATCGAAGTCAGAATTTCGAATTTCTGTTTAGTTTTCTTTTAATTAATAAAAATAGGAAAATAATAAGCTAATAATCCGCGATTGTAATGAAATGCTCGCCCTCTGGTGGGCTAAGGTGAAATTACAATAAACGTGGTTTAATTCGAATTCCATACGTCCGCCATTGCTTGCCGATATTTAGTTTCACATATATTTATTGAATAAAAATGAATAAATACGGTAAAAAAGATAACACATACTGTTGTGTGCTACAATCTAACTCCATAGGATCAAGAAATCCAGAATTGAGCTTCCATTTATTTCCAAATGACAAATTTAAAATTTCAGTTGCTTCGGCTAATGGAAGTAAAGAATTAATCAGATGATTTGAAACTAATATTTGTTCAACTTCAGTTAAAAATCTACTTCCGATCGAACTTTGAATAAACTGAAGTATTTTTTCCAAAAGCAATCAATTTTCCATGATGTAATGGCGGAGAAATTATAGTACGAATATCAAGTAGAATAACAAAGAACACTAATGGAACACACGTGTCTATAATGTTTACAAACAACTGCAGTGCTGAGAAAGCGCCATCTATCGATCATTACAATCGCGGATAGCAAAAATTAACCATTTAAATTTAATCCGTAATTTAATTGTTGCCAAAAAAAAAAAAAAAAAAAAAAAAAAAAGGAGTTTATTTTTTTTTTTTCAACAGGAAAATAAATACATTTATCTAAACATGAACAATACTACACACTACAGGTCGCAGAGCTTCCAAATTTGGCATATAGGCACCTGGGACCCTGCAGGTGTGCACCTCATCGAGATTTTTTCGAATTTCGAAACTGAATTTTTTAAATTAATGTTTTTTCGATTTTAAACATTGGCTTTTATGTTTCATTTTTCATGAATTTATTCTTCGATTGTAATCGTCTGCGTATCTTAGCAACGGCTATATTATGCAATTTATTTTTTATTTAATACATTTATTTGAGGGCGAATCTTTTTTCTTTTTAATTTATTATATTTATTGAAAATAAAATGGTAATGCAGTAGAAAAAATTAAATATATTAAATTTAAAATTTACAAACGTATTTATAACAGTTATGTTTATGTATAATTTTTGTAGTATAACAACAATTATATTTCATTTGTTAATTTAATTTCTTTAAAAGTTTTTTTTTTTCTTCTAATTTATAGTATTTGTCAGGAAATAATGGTAGTATATAATAGAAAGGATTAAACTGATTGGAATTTATTTGTTTTTTATGTATTTAATTCCTTCTAAAAGAAAATCTACTTTTTATTTTATTTCATTACATTGGTCGGAATCAAATTGTAATACAGTGTAAATAGCATGAGCAATAAAATACTTGGTTCAAAAACTAAAATATTTAATAGACGCTGAGATACAGTTATCTTTAAAATCGTAGTTCTTAAATAATGGCAGACCCACCTATCGTCAATAAATACTCATATTGAAATACATAGGAAAGAGATTTCTGCAGGCAGTGAGAACCTGCTCCCGATACAGTGCGGGCAGAGAAAGAGCTGCCGTAGTCAGCGAGTACCCGATGCGAGGTCTAGAGCGATTCCAATGTAATTATTTTAGTTTTTATTTATAATGTGATGTGAAAAATAAATAATGATCCAATTCTTTTGGAGATTCATTTAAATATAGTGGCCAGCGAAGCGGGCGTAGCCTGCTAGTATTTTTTAAATATGTGTGTAGATTTAGTGATAAGTTAATTTTTTGAAAATATTTTAATGTTTGAAGGCTAAATATTTGCATTAACTTTTAGTATCTATTTATAAAAATATTTTTAGAAAACTAATTTGTTTAAAAGTCCACAAAGTAATAACCAAATCATTTAGAATATAGTGTTAACGGCCCTCTTCACTCACCGTCGCCGGAAGCCCGAGCCAATGCTTTTCTATGGGGAAATTTTCTTTACAAATAACTTATCAACTAATACATATTTTTAAATTCTGTTTTCACATTCTGAAAGTTCACAGCTGTTAAATTGACGCACCTTTTCTAAAAAATTATTTTTTTATTTTTTTATATTTTATTTTGAAGCTGCAAAATACGAATTTTCAATATGTGAATTTTTTTCATTTTGCAATTTCGAAATAAAATATTAAAAATTTAAAAAATATATTTTTAAAAAAGGTGCGTCAATTTGACAGCTGGGAACTTTCAGAATGTGAAAACAGAATTAAAAATTTGTATTAGTTAATAAGTTATTTGTAAAGAAAATTTCCCCATAGAAAAACATTGGCTCGGGCTTCCGGCGGCGGTAAGTGAAGAGGGCCCTTAAACTCTAATAATGTAAATTCGAGAAGGGAAAATTTAAATTAGTCAGCAGAGAATACAAATATATGCATATTAACATAAATACGCAAATATGAAATTTTCTGTACGTTTGAACCTATTTTTAAGAAAAGGGCAGATTTAAAAGTATTACCGTTCGAAAGGTATGGTTCATGTAGGTTGCAGATAATATATATATATACACTAAGCGACAAAAGAAAAAAAAAGCCGCACTTGGATATTTTCCTTTTCACCTTCTACAACCGCCAATTTTATTGTTTAAAAAGAAAATTTTCGAACAGATGTTGTCCTCCATATACACTTTAGCATTGAGCTCAGTGTTAAAAACAAAATGCAATTCTCAGGAAAATTGTAATTTTAGAAATTATTTCAAAAATGGTACGAATAAGGCAATTAACGATGCCACAAAAAGTATTAATTTTTGAATGAGTGAAGTTTAACTTATTTCGAGTTAAAGAAAACAAGCAGATCTGACAACGAAAATATCACCCACTTAATGAAAATCGCACTTTTAAAACAGTGACACATTCTCCGTACATTATAGTACGGAGGTGCATAACTTTTCAAACAGTCGAGCAAATTTTTATGCTCAAGGGATCAATTAGCTTGAAATAAAACACAATCTTTATAAAAGTGGTGTCTGGCTGACTATTTTGGAGTATCTTTGACATTTCCGCAAACAACATTTCAAGATAATAATGCACCTTACTACACGGCGTCTGTGGTAAGTTTATTCACTCCAAATTATCAAAATTTCTATCCATTCCCATGAGAACCTATAATTCTGTAAGTAATCATATCTTTTTTTCACTGTAAGTTAAATCTCACAAAAGATATAGTAGAATTTCTTCTTTACCAGACATGGAAATAGTTTTAATCGCGATCCGCTCGAAAATGTTTTGTCTATAAAAAGGCGGGGGAAAGGGGAGAAGATTCTAAATTTGCAGATTACAACTCTGCCAGAACTAGAAAAAATTATTTGTGATATTTGGCACATTGAAATTTCTGAGATTTATATTAAAACACTGTATAAAACTATGCCATTGCGCATTAATGCAGTAATTCCATATAAAGGTTGAATTAACCCAATACAGAATGCATATTTTTAATAAAAAATTGCTTAGATCTAACAAATAAATAGTTTTATTTCAGATATTAAAATATAACTTGTTTTTTTTTTTTTTTTTTTTTTCATATAATAAATCATAATAGAATACAAAGTGTATGGTTATTGCATTATGTTCAAAAAGAATATGCATGCAGCTTTTTAAAAAGTACATCGTAGAGTGCAATAAAGCGGATTATTAAATCGAAAATATACATAGGTATTATTTCATTCCTTTGGTATTATGAAACAAGACAGTTTTATTTGTTCCAACCCTTAATTTTAAAGTTATTAGAAATAAAAAAGGTATAAATCAGACTTGCCAACCAATTTTAATTAAAAAAGGGAAGATTTTTGTTGAAAAACCAGAAGGTTTCATAAAAAAAGGAAGATTTTTTTTTTCTCTCTTTGACATATTAAACAGTACAGTTTTACAATTTTAATATCTAGAAGCAATCTATAAAAACGTTTTATTATAGATTGATTACACTAAATATATAAAAGTTTTAAATGAAGTTATTCCTCTTCAACATATAAATATCTACAAAACAGAATCTGTAAGAAATTTATTTAACGATAGACCAAAAAACTTAGTTAAGTTAAAGTATAACTAATTTTTTAAATAAATGTAGAATATGATTTTTGTGTATGTACATTAACCATACATATAAAAAAAAGTAGCAGTAACTAATTATCAGTTTCAAATGTGCATAAAACCAACTGAGTATTAATTTTCTTAAATTGATTTGGGAAAAATTTTCCTACCTGAAAAAATTATTCTTCATTTTTTTCCCCATGTTTACACATTTGGTATAAATATGACATACAAATATTTAATTTAATTGAGGAAAAATAAACAGATTCATTAAATTCAGCAATAAAGATCTGAAAATAATTACATATGTGAAAAATATTGAGCACTTCCATTGATTTATTGTTTCTAGAATTGATCATTGATCACAATCCGGGGAAAGGGGGGGGGGGGGAGAATACAAAAATTATTACAGAGTAAGAAATGTTTAACTTTTTCAACTCTACTTCTTGAATCTAATGTAAGAACTTTAAAATTAATATCATTTATGTTGCAGATGGATAAAGATTAGGAAACAAAAGACTTCTGCAGAACATTTGATTGTTGATCACTAGTTGGAGATAAATAAAGGAGGGAGATGGGACAAAAATAATTACATCAGCAAGAAATATTTAACAGTTCTATTTCTTTAATTGTTCTAGAATCTCATAAAGCAAGTTTGAAATGAATGTTGACATTTATGTTATGGATGGAGAAAGATTGGGACTCAGGAGTTTTTGTAGAACATTTTGGTTTCTTTTTAAAACGAACAACATCCGCGACTTTTTTAAAACAGGAAGATTTTATCATCTGCCCGGAAGACACGTTAAAAAACCGGAAGTCTTCTGGGAAAACTGGAAAAGTTGGCAAGTATGTATAAATCATGTATTCTGCAGTGCGGCTTTTTTTTTTTTTTTTTTTTTTTTTTTTTTTGTCGCTTAGTGTATATTTTCTTATGAGGCCAGTAAGGCAGGCAAAAATAGCTTTTTTTTAAATATACTTTTTCATTTTATACACTTGTATTGATGTAACTGCTTTTATTTTTATTTTTTTATTTTCAGAGTGGTACATTCGAATGTGGATGTGTTAGGTGCTCATCAGTCATAATTAGATTATTTACGTACACTGAGCCAGTGCCTTCAAAAGTTAAGGTACAACCTGTTTTCGCGTTTTCTTCTTTTGCGCATAATTTTGAAACAAATAAATATATAAATATAAAATTTGGATGGCACATTTTTTATCGAATTATTAATCGATTTTTATATAACTTTAACACAAGTAATAATTTTTAACCTTATATAACTTCAATTTTTCTCAAAAGTAAGTATTGGAAGAAATGAAAAATTAACAGAGAAAATTAACAAAGAAAACTAAATGAGAAAGGGTGTTAACGGTGCATTATGGATAGATAAAGGTACACATGCATCCAAATATTGGGTTAAAACCAGATTTTTCTTCCTGTATTCACTTTTTTGAGTTTTCTTTCTTTCTTCTTCTTCTTTTTTTTTTCCTTGTATGTGAATAACATTTTAAAAAATAAACAGTTGAACATAATTTATTATTATTATTATTATTATTTATTGACAGTTTGATTATTTCGATTATGCTCAATATTTACAAATTAATAATTATATTTTTCCAAAAAGTTCCTGATGGAGGAAAAAGAAAAAGGGAATGCAGGAAGAAAGATAGAATTTAAGTTAACATTTGGAGGCATGTGTAACATTCAACTGTCTGTGACGCGCCTTTGATACCCTTTCTTATTTAGTTTTCTTTGCTAAAATTGTTTAAATTTTTCATTTCTTCCAATACTTATCATTATTATTTTTTTTAAATTGAAGTTACGGCAGTTTAAAAATTATTACTTGTGTTAAATTTATATAAAATTCGATTAATAATTTTATAATGAATCTACTATCCAAATTGTATATTTATATGGTCATTTGTTTCAAAGTTATGCACAAAAGAAGAAAACGAGAAAACAGGTTGTACCGTAACTTTTGGAGGCTCAGTGTATTTAATTTAATTAGACGGCATTCGTAGAATAATTCCTATTCTGTTTCTTGACGATTTTATCTTTCCTTCTGGAAAACTGCAAAAAAGTCAATAACATTTTTAAAGCTTAGAGATTTCCCGAAATATTCTTAAGGAGGAAAAAAAGAGGAAAGAAAGAAAAAAGAAAAGAAATAAGAAAAGAAAGAAAGAAAAAAAAAACTAATTAATTAAATTTTTTCTTGAAAATATGTTTTCCGAAATTAATTTTTACAAATTGGAGAGGTTTCTTTTTATCTTTTTCCTTTCTTGTTTGCGAAAAAGAATTAGTTTTTGTTAATGAAAATTTTATTTACTTCCTAATGAATTCCCATGTCTTTCTCAGCTTGTTTTTTGTCGCTTAAAGTATGCTGTTCCATAGAGATAACTAATTCCAGAATTAGAAAAGTTTCATACATTCATTTTTCTTTCAGTATTTTGTTAGTGATTTCTTTTCATAAAGTTTCTTTTCCTTTTTCTTTTCTTTCTTCTAACTTTAAACCACTACACTTTTTTCTGAACTGAAGTGCCGCGACGCACATAATTAAGAGAACACCAATTGTGTCGTAATTACGCAACATATTTCGCAAATGCAAAATCCTCCGTCCTACTTCTTCTATATTATGCTATTTTAGGGATTCTATTAAATTTTAAATACTTTTATTACTGAGAGAGAGAGAGAAAAGAATGCTTCTTCTCTCAATCTCTTTTGATTTAGCCATTTGGATACAAAAATAAGTGCATTGAAAGTTTTGTCTATAAATATAAATACTGTAATATTTTTTCGTATATAAAATGAACCCTATTTTTTGAAGGGGGGGGGGAAATGAAAAGAGTTACTATCGTATTTAAAATACGTATATAAAATTAATAGTGAAACCCATTTGCAAAATTTGGATAGATATAACCTAATTTCATGTATATTGTACCTTGTTAAATATGCTATTAAAATAACTAATTTTCGCAACTCAAATTAATTCTTGCCCACCTGTAGTGAAGAGGTTTTGTTTTGTAATCTGGTAGACGGTAGTTGAAAGTTCTCGCTCAAGAGTCGTTCGGATTTTTCCGTTTATTTTATTTATTTATTTATTTATTTATTTATTTTTTCGAAATTCGCGTGAGTACGGGGTGGTAGAAAGACCTTTTTCAGAGAGCATAACACTCAGATCTAGAACCCTCGCACAGTCAGTTGGTCTTAGCCCTCAAACCAAGAACCCTTACTTCTTTTCTATTAAAAACTTAATTTAGAGAGAGAGAGAGAGAGAAGTAGGTTCTGTTATTGTAACTGCGTTTATATACTATACAGGTTATCGTACGTTGAAATCATAAGATACAATAGATTCATCGAAAAAAATTAGACTTTCCACTTAAAAAATCGGGATATTCATTAAATATAGAAATTTAAATTTAAACTAGTATGTTGTGGCAATCACAAAACTTTCATGAATATTTTCCTATACAAATTCATGCAATACAAATTATTTGTTTTTTACCCGTTATGGCTGCAGACGATTTTCATTTCAGAGAAATATTACTCAAAATGTCGATCCTTTCTATTCTCGGGGAAAATTGCAGTATACTAGTGCCACCTATCGGGGGATATGCTCTCAATTTAATTAGCATAATGTCTCATAATGGTCTTTTCATATATCAAGTTTTGTTCGATTATATGCAATAGAACCTGAGATTTAGCTTTCCTTTAATCTGCGGAAATCGCTGTATAGTAACTGAGCGATTCGCACTAAAATATGACATAACTTATTTATGTCAAGACGCATCTACATATAAATTTATATGCAATTCTCTGCCTAGTTGTTCTTGAGATATAGCCATCCTTGAATTTGCGAAAATCGACGTTTAGCAGAGCCACCTGTTAAGTGATTGGCACGAAAAGTTGATAGGCACTAACTTATGTCAATGTGCCTGTGCATATAATTTTATATGCAATTATGTGCAGTAGCTCCTGAGATACAGTCGTCATAAAATTTTTGTCACACACACAGACAAACATTTCCGAAAAAATGGTCAAATCGTATTCTGGATCTCTCAAAACGTGAAATCCATCGGAAACCGGAAGTCGTAAATTTTTACGAAACCAATACTTTTTTTATTGAATATAGAAAAAAGTAAAATTCACAAGAAGCATTTGTCATTAAAGTAAACTGATGTTTATTACTCACATACAAAGCGAATACTACGCGAAAACTACAGCAACTAATTCAAATATCAGTTTATGTAATTATAATTTAGGTAACATTTATGGTAACAATTGATAAATTTAAATTATTTAATGAATTGTGTTATAATGTTACTTATTGAATAGTAAATACATATATTCATGCAATTGTATATCCTGGTGGTTCTAATAAATAAAATTTTTAATGTTTCAGATTTCTTAGATAAATCAAGTTGCATGGATATCCCATTACAACTGGCGTACACATTTTAATTTGTGTTAATTCCAAAATAACTTTTACTTTAACTAACACTTAGTGTAAACGCGTATAGATACGAGTATAACAGAATATATATTGTGATATTTAATTCTTTATATATCAAAATTAGGATTCATATCAATCAAAATTTCACAAATTAACAATGTTTTGATAATCTACAATATTATAATTTTTTCTGTTTCAAAACTTTCAATATAATGATATTTTTCTTATGAAACTGGCCGTACTGCTTTTGTTTTATGTTAGAGGATTGTTTTTTTATTCTTTATTCTTTTTTTTTTTTTTTTTTTTTTTTTTTTGTATTTATTAATTAATTTATTATGTATATATTATATATTTAAAATAGATATCTGAAATTTCAAAGAAATTTGATTATTAAAGAATTTAATCGAATAAAACTTTTATTATTATTAACTTTTATTACTGTTGTTATTAACACCCGTATTGTGATTACTATTTCAAATAATATTTTTAGCCATCCTAATTACAAACAGCCCGTTTCAGCAGTTGAATACGAGGGAATTAAAATAGAACTACTCTATTATTTATAAACCTTTGTTATGTTAACGGATCGAGGGTGTTCTTCTATGCTTGCATTGCATAAAAAGTTTTTAGTTTAATTAATGATTACTTAGAAATATAGGATTCACGTTAATTGTACTGTACTTTTCATCTTCATTAACGTAAACTGTAATGGAAATGGGCGCTTAGCATGAAATCACAGAAATGAATAATTAATAAAACCTTGCATCACGTACTGACTAAAATGGAATTTAACTGTTTTATAATATAACTAGTAGGTAATGTAATCTCAAATACGTTATTATGCAATACACGATTTCTTTTATAGAATACGTGTGCGTAATTAAATAATACTATCTGAAATATGTACATTGAATAACTAAAATAATACATTTACTTATATGTGAGACACAAGTATATATTGAACTTTCTAAAAATCCCATTTATATTTTTTATTTTTCACTTTTCGATGTTTTATTCTGAATGTCAAAATTTTCTTTAAGGGGGAACAACACAGTAAAATTTTCGAAAAATGAAAAAAAATTTTATTGTATTTTTTTATAGCTTATACTTTTAAGATTATAATGCCAAAATATTAAATTGATTTTCGTTAAAATGTAGAAGTTACAGCGTAATACGTAAAGCGCATCATGCGACTCGTGACGCGCTTCAACATGTACGAGCGAGTGAACTTGTTCGCGCGATTAATTGTTACATTTGCTCACTTTTATCGAAACGTTATAGTAGAGTAACATCATTTTAACTGTTTTACGTTTTAACTAAATTAATTCGTTAATTATTTAAACAATAAAGTGTTGATGTGTTTAAATACATAGTGATGTGTTCATTTGACAGTTCTGATTTTTAAAAAAGGATTTTTTATATAAGTAGTTTGTATATAACTAAATATATAAAAATATATATACAAAAAATATAATTAATCACACATATGGATAGAAAATCAACAAAACATGATTATAAAAGACGAAATAGAGATGGGAAGAAACGGAAACGACCTTTTAATCGCCATGAAACTAAAAAAAAAGATTATACAAGTACTTCAGCAAAAAAGATAAAAGCATCTGATTGCAATGTTAAAGTTGATAATTCCATTGGATACCGAATAATAAATTAAGCATTTTATAAATTATAAACGAATGATTTTTCATAAAACTTTAAACGTGTTTTACTCGAAACCAAGTTTTTCAAAACGGCTGTCGCTCTAACTACTGTAATTTTTTACCGATTTGCTTCAAATTTTGACACCGTGTTCACAGTATGTTTAGTTTTCGTTGCACGTAGGGGTTTTTTGATTTGATTTATAGTTTTTCAGTAATCCAAGAATATGTACTCCTTTTTTTGAATATTTTTTGAGTTTTTTTTAAACACTTCGCCATTTTGTGAAAAATTCAAATTTTCAAAAAAACCTACGTGCAACGAAAACTATATTTATATAGTTTAAAAAAATCTAAACAGATTCAGTTTCGCATTCTTTTTACTCAAGTTATGCATACAGCCAATTATCGATAATTGCAAAACACAGTTTCAAAGATTGTGTTATATTAAAAATATCTTTTTTGATTTTTGTAATTTTTACATTTTAAAATGAAGATTAAGGTAAGTAGAATAAGACAAAAAAAATATATAATGTTTTATTTATCTCAATCATTGCAAAATTCATTTTAAAAAAATGTATTTTACAAAGCTTCTACTGTGTTGTTCCCCCTTAACACTAGGATCTTTAATGGGGTGCGGGACTCCAAATTTTTGTTTTTATTATTTATTAATTAATTGCTGTAATTATTTTTTCTAAAATTGGAGCTTTTTCGACGATGAAGTTGAGCAAGAAAGAATCTTAAAAAACTTTAAATAAAATTTTAAAAATTAAAAATTAAATTTTTTGATAAATAAAAAATTTGTTATATCTCATGAACTAATGGTTCAATTTACAAACTTTTTTCACTCTTATATACAGAAAAGATTTATCTTCAATTTGTCTTCGGGATTTTTAATTAGGAGTAAAACTTTTTTGGTAATCCAAAAATTATGCATGAAATAAGTACCTTTTTCAAATTAAAATGAATATTTAAAAATGTTATTATTATAATCAGAAATCCTGAAGACAAATTGAAGATAAATCCTTTCTGTATATAAAGATGAAAAAAGTTTGTAAATTGAACGATTAGTTCATGAGATATAAAAAATTCTAAATTTATCAAAAATTTTAATTTTTAATTTTTTTAATTTTATTTTAATTTTTAAATTAATTTTTTTAGGGGCCTTTCTTGCTGAACTTCATCGTCAAAAAAGCTTCAATTTCAGAAAAAATAATTACAGAAATTCATCAATAAATAATAAAAACAATAATTTGGTGAGCCGAAACCCTTAAGTTCTACATAATTACATGATTTAAAGAATGGTTGCATATTCATTTCGTGTATGTCGAAATGTTTACTAAAACATCCCACTCATCCAGTATAAAGACTTTATATTAAATTGTAGTAAATCGAAATTTAGTGAATTTTGAGTTGTCTTTATCTGTAATAATTAAGAGCAATTGTCACAATAAAGATAACCAGCTATTCTGTTTAATAACTCCTGAAATTATATTAATTATATTACGTAATTATTGATACATTGTTTTCAATGTTTTTTTCTCTTTTATATTCAAAAAGAAAACTCCAACATTGTTTTTTGTTTCACTTAATCTTTAATTTATTTATATTCCACGTTTTTTAGGTTTATATGGCAGTGTAAAAACTCTAAATTTTTGTTATTATCGTAAGAGCAGACAATTACCTAATCTCACCGACAGCCATAGCCCATCTTATTCTATAGGGAAATTTGTTTCCACAATTACTTATTACCTAATGTATTTAAATTCCTTTTCCACAATCATAAAATTCACAGTCGTTAAATTAGCACTTATTTTGTAAAAGTAAATTTTTCGCATTTGCCATATTTTATTTTCTAGCTGAAAAAGGTAAAAAATGCACTCGATTCATTTTTCACTTTTCCACAATTACTCGTTACTTAATGTATTTAAATTCCATTTTCACAATCATAAAATTCACAGTCGTTAAAGTAGTACTCATTTTCAAAAAATAGATTTTTCGTATTTTTCACATTTTATTTTGTCGCTGAAGAAGGTGCAAAACGCATTTTGTTATTTTTCACTATTTTAAATTCATAAATAAAATGTTAATAATAGTAATAATTTTTTTTAAAAATAGTGCTAATTAAAAGGTTGAAAATTTCTAAATGTGAAAACAGAATTTAAAAAAAAAAAAAAAAAAAAAAACACGTTTTGTAATGAGTAGTATTGTGGAAAGAAATTTTCTCACAGAATAACATGGACTGTAGTTGGAATAATTTGATAGTAAATATGTCTTACAACATCTGCCATTCCCTTTCATACAGGGCGTCCCCCCCCCCCAAAAAAAAAAAAAAAAAAAAAAAAAAAGAAAAAAGAAACGCGGGTTTAATTCTTTACCTATTACAGATAAATGAATAAAGTAAATTGGAAAAGCGTTAAAAAAGAGCTACGATATAAGGCCCCGTTATAATAGAATTTTTCCTCGTTATTTTTCAAAATAAATAAAATAAATACTTTTTAAATTTTTAAATGACACTTCTTGGCAATTTTTACAAATTACGTAGAAAGTTACTGATCTTAGTGCAATAACATCATTACGAAAAACTGCATACGTGTTTATTTAAAACGGGATGAATTACCCTAATTGAAAGTTAAACGCTATGCCTAAGGATCCTAAATAAAAATGTAAATGTGTAACACATTATGAAAAGATAAAATATATTAAAATAATTTTTAAATCTTTAGTGTAAATTCGCAGTCCAATTACGTGTACTTCTTCTTTTTCTTCTTTTCTTTTGACTCAATTTTTATTACAAATTATATATATAAACAGATTTCTGAGTGATACGGAATAAGTCAGTATTTTGGTTCAGTTGGTAATCAACGGGTTTTAAATATAGAGTTATGCGTTTTTTCCTAATGGTCGCGTTGGATAGAAAATAAAAAAATTCTAATTGACCAAATTTACGTAAGAGGGTGGTACAAAAATTTAAAAAAGTATATCATTTTTAAATTTAACTGGTGGCTTTTATTTCCACATATCTCCAGCAGATAAAGAATTAAAACCCATTTCAACCTTTTTGGGACACCCCGTACATTTTTTCAAATGCCCAGCATTTTTATTTCATAAAACACCGTTTTCATATTAAATATATATGCACGTATATATATTCAGGAAACCTAAACACATTTAAAAAAAAAAAAAAAAAAAAATCTAAAGATATGAAAGAAAAGAAAAAAAAGTTTAAATATGGAATAACTATTCTAGAAGTATGAAAAAGTCCATGTGATAACATCATATGACGGTTCGAAATATTTACACCATGCAAAATGAAATTACTCTTTAGGTATGCTGCAATAATTATGCAGAAAAAGGATAAGCAAAAAAAGTGTCATTAATACAGAAAAATTAATTTTATATTATAAGCAGTTGTCGTGTGAAGCTTTCTGAATAATAGTCCTTACATCTTTAATATAAAATATTGAAAAAGAGAAACTTAATTCTAAGTGTAAAAGCCGAATTTTTCGTACATTATTCTTTTAACTGACACCATAATATGTTTGCATTTTTTTTTTTTTTAACTATTTTATTTTAGTTTATTTTACATGGAAACCAAAAAAGTTTTTGTTGTTGTAGAGCAATGATGTACAAAGAGAAATAGAGAGAGCGGTACGTATCTTTACGTTTCAAAGTAATTTCCATCAGCATTTGATACCTTCTTCAAACGTTCCTGCGATTCCTCTGTACCCTAGGGATAAACGTCAGCGACCTTTAAAGCAAACAAGTCCGTGACAGGTCTCCTTCATTGACGAAGGATCTTCCACGAAGGTGGTTTTCGAGAGAATGAAACAGATGGTAATCTGTTTTGCGCAAGGTCCGTTGTATGTTGGGCTTTCAAACCAAGTGCTTTCAAACACAGTGCTTTCAAACCAAGTTGTCGAAGAGTCTCCTAGTTCACATGTGGCTTATGTAGGAACAACACGCCTCTGTGGTTCACCAATGCTAACCCCTTCTGCCGCAATGCACATTGCACCTTTTAAATTACTGTGAGGTCAGCATTGAAGGTCTGACCAGGGGGGAAAGGAACTCATTATGCATCAGTTTGCGACAAGCCCGCCATACATACAGCATAACTTTTCGTGGATACAAATGTTGTCTTGGGGTCTGAGGAACATGATCATGTGGGGTTAACTGATGTCTGATACGCATGGGAAATCATATAGGACCTATTAGTGAGCAAACGATTAAATATGAGTGTGTTCTGGTGCCGAGTGAGCCAGACAAACACAGGTTGTCACTCGTTAATCCTTGTTGGCTGCTGACAATGTATGGGGTATCTCCTTGCTTAATTTGTATGACTTTTATGTTTCATGCAGAAGGTAATCTGACCCTTTCAGCGAAAATATGGAATATTTCTGCAAGTTCATGACACGCCATTGTGATCTTCGTTGGTTCATTTTAGGACCTCGTCATCCAACACATGTGGTCGTTCACTACGGGGTTCATCACCAAGGTTCACATCTCCCGAACGGAATTTCTGGAACCAATGGCTGGCAATGCGTTTGTTTACGGCATTCTCCATTCTCCCTAAATATCTGGCGTAGGGTAATAAGGCAACTGGGGGGGCAGCTGTCAGTTTATGGGATTGCTGGCATTATCACTTTAAAGTCTTACAACAAACACACGCGAATAAATTGCTTCGATACCTTCTTTGACAGTGAATGAGGTATACCTAGGCTGACCAGATCAAAGTACCTTGATAATACAGAAGCTTTAAAAATTTCTACAATTATCCAAATATGGATGTATTTTGTCATTCCTAATAAATATGGACTAAAAATAAAGTATTATTGATTAATAATTTACTTCTTACAATTTTTTAAAACTTAGAAAAATGCCTTCAATAAAAAAGGAAGTCCCCATTTGTCCCCAGAAAATGGGGACGTTTGGTCAGTATAGGTATACCTGCTGTGTCTGAGTCACGTGCTTATATTATAGGAGGTTAATGTCCAGACTAACACTTTATCTCTTGGCAGGGACATGCGTTTCTTTTCTGTGAGCGCATGATTAACGGGACATCAAAAACGTCAAAAGCTTTTTTTGTTACCTTATGTTATATATGAACTCATGTTATCTTAAAAATACGGTAGCATGCATTGATATAATCACATTTTTAACTAACGTCATCATTCCTTTATATTTTGTAAAATTACTTTAATTTAGATTACTTTAATATGTGTATGCCTCATGTAATTGCTATCTCAAGAACACAATGATATACACTAACATCATCGCACTGTGCCTTTATATTTTTAAAAGCTACTTTACTTTAATTCATTTTAATATATCAACTCATGTAATTGTCATTCTATGACTACGGTAATATACATTGATATCATCACACTTTTAACTGACATCATCATTTCTTTCGTTTTTAAAACTACATTACTTTATCTTGTTTTAATATATCGTTTCGTGTAATTTTTATCCTGAAAATATAGGGTATAATGTTACATTCATGTATTATATTTCAATAATATAGTTTTTCTCGAATTGGTTCCCATTACGCGAGATACTAAATGAGAAATATTTTACTTTTGTTATAATAGTAAAGAATGCATTATTTCAAGTCATTTGAAGCTGAGAAAAAGAAGAATTTTGCCCATAACTCAATTCCCTGATTGCAAAAACGAAGGCTATAAAATTAATAGACTGAAAAATTCCAAATAAATTCATTTATGAGTGAGCACCCACCTTTGGCCATCAAAATGAATCGAATAGGTTATAGTTTTTTGGGGTACTTCTGAACATCTATTGATTAACAACATATACACATAACTTTAAGGATTTGCCTTCAATTTAACTTTTAATAAAGGGCATTACTAAACATTTTTGGTTATTTTAATAATGATTGTAATGTTAGATTTAAAAATAAATTAATTATTTTTACTTTTTTTTTTTATTGCTTTGAAGGAACTATGTTGTAAAAGTTAAAAGTAATAATTTAACTGCAGTTGAATAATAATAAATGAAATAATGATATAATGACACCTCAAAAAGAGATTTTTGAAAATATATCTTTTAATCGGTAGTAAGCATGTGGTCACATGTTTACTATCGATTAATCTAAAAATGCTCAACATTATTTCAGTGAACTAAGTTGGCTCATTTAATACACGCACACACACACACACACACATATATATACACATAATCCCAACTTTGACATCAGAGAAAGTAGTTTGTTATTCTTTGTCATTCTATATAACAGCTTCATATACTGATTAATATGCATAAAAAATAATCAACCTAGTTTCTCATAATGGAGAATATATATATATGCAATTTAGTGCAATTTTCGATAGTTGCTGAGATATAGCCATATGAAGAGTCGCAGAAGGTGAATAATAAAAGCTTCGCCTACTGATACACACCCAAATTTAATCGGCATTCTTTTTTATAATGTTCATCTCTAATATCAAGTTTGGTGCATTTTTACACTGGATATTATAGTGTTTCTGTACACCGAAGAAATTGTAACATTGAATGCCATTTTTCAGCTGGTATGAACTTAAATTGATTCACCCTAGTGTTTCACAACGCACCCCCTCAAATGTTAAGTTTTGTGCTATTATATAGCGTAGAAGCTGAGATAGAGCCCTCTTGGAAATAGGGGAAATTGCAGTATAACGGCGCTACTTTCCAGCCGATATACACCAAAAGTAAATAGAGACAAATTTAAATTAAAGCGAACTAAATATAAAATTTTATGACATTCTGCTCAAATGTTCTTTATTTAGAACTGCCGCAAAAATTTTGTAATGCACATGCTAATATTATTCCAAAAAGGATCAAAACTCATTTAGTATCTCTTAAAACGTATAGTACCGTCAAAAACCACAAGTCAAAGTTTTTATGAATCCAGGACTTTCTTTTTTATTGAATATAGAAGAAAGTAAAAATAAATAAGTAAATATCAATATTATATCTCTTCACTTCAAAATTTATGATGATTTCTTCAAAACTTTAAATAATGGTACTTAAACATTTAAATGTTCATAATTTTTAGAGGGATGTACTAATTTCCAGATAAAAACGAATTTAATAAAATGAAGAGAAAGAAAGAAAAGAAAAGGAAGGAAAGAAAGGAAAAGAAAGGGAGAGAGAGTGAATGAATGAATGAATGTATTTTTTAGAAGAAAAAAAAAATACATAAAAATAAAATTTTGTTTCTGAGAAAAAAGTTTATTATGTTAATTATAATTGTATCCAAACTATTATTTTCGTATGTTTTGTTACAATATTTTGTCTGTCACTTTGTGTCATATTTTTAGTGTTAAAATGATACATGTTTTTATTTTTTTTTTATTTTTATTTTTTTAATATAAATTACATTTATTAGATAGAAGATATTAAAAAAAAAAAAGAAATTATTATAAGCTCAGGTTTATTATTTGTCAAAACGGTTACCGAGCATGACACATTACATGACACATTTTAAATACACAGGATTGTTTATAGCGCACATGGATTATATACAATATACAGGGCTAGAATTAAGAAGAACGTTCTTTTCTATGGAATGTAATTGGTAGAAGTGCTTTGTACATTTTACTCTGTCGACGAATACTGAAAAATTAATTTTTTATGTTCGTACTCTAAATAAAGTATTTTTTTGAAGTTATATTTTCATCTTCGTTATTTATATAATATCACGTTTTGAAGTGCCCTGATTACGAAAGTCCAATTTTTGGCAGTTGTTCTGTATGTATATCTGTTATCAGCACAACTTAAAAGCAAATAACTGCAGGAAATTCAAGTTTGCCATTTTTAATTTTAGTATTAGGTTGCCCCTTAGAAATTTGATCAAGTTTGAAAGCAAATTAATAAGAGCCTGGATTTCTTTTTTTTTTTTTTTTTTTTTTTTTTTTTATAAGTGTATGCACTGTGCTTGGTCGGGGTTGAGTTGAGCTGTAGCCCCCCTTCACACAGTATTATATGCTAAATAATAAAACTGTTCCTAAACCTATTTTAGAATATTTTAAAAGTACATTAAACTTTATTATCTTATGCTATTGACCTTAAGACTTAATATGCAATCTATCATTATAGTATTGTAATGCAGGGTAAGAGAAAGTCGTGTGAGTGATACACCGCATTAGTTACTTCTCGAACATACTATGTAACTGATAAAAAAATGTTTGAATAAGTTACTATTAATTAAATCTTATCGAGATAATTAAATAAATAAATTCAAAAATATATTTGTTGGAAGGTAAGACTTATAATAATAATAATTTCTTCACTTACCTCCTATGCAGCAGTTTCAGCGCTCGTCTCACAACAAAGTAATATCCGAATATCCGTGGGGTTTCTGATCTGTTGATCCATTTATCTAAAATGCGTTATACCAGAACCTTTTGAAAAAACCACTCTAAATATTAAAAGAGAAATAAATCATTTGAGATTTAATTTTAACTTAGTATTTATTTTTAATTTGGGATGCATCTTATCATGCATCTTTTCACTTTGGAATCAGAGAGAGAAGTGAAGGAGATTACAAACTGAAAAATATAATTGGATATAATAAAATAATAAAAAGTTAATTAATGTTTATAAAAAGCGTAGAACAGTCAATACGTATTTCTATTGCAAGTCCTTGAGGAACGGCGAGCAATCCTCATTAATGTTAGTCATGGGAGGATCAGAAATCACGAGCATAGAAGAAAATGCAGTCCAGATTTTTATTCAGGCTTAATTGACAGCTCGTGAGTAAGTGAAGACTGATTTCAGTTTTTGCAGTATGTCTTAATTAGATGAAGTGTTCATCGATGATAATATGTCATTTCCCCCTTCATCGGGATACACTTCTTAAACCTCTGTGGTTAAGTTCAATTTCCTTCGGTGAATTTCAAAAATGGGTTTTGCTAGAGGCTTGGTTAGGACGTCGGCGATCATTTTTTCACTTGGGCAATATTGCATATCAAGTATTTCTTTCTCTTTCAAGTCCTTTAAATAATTATACTTTATGTCGATATGTTTCAACTTGGCAGAATATTCACAATTTATTAATTTAATGCAACTTATGTTATCTTCGAATAGTGTGATGGGTGTATCTTGCTGTAGATTCAGATCACTTAATAATTTGATTAACCAAGCGATTTCCTTAGCAGCGTTAGTTGCAGAAATGAACTCCGCTTCTGCAGAAGACAATGCCACGGAAGTTTGCTTTTTAGTTGTCCATAGAATGGGATTATTTCCTAGCATGAAAATATTTCCCGAAGTTGACTTCCTATTTGTTTTATCGCCTGCCCAATCGGCATCAGCGAAAGCTGTTAGTTTGGTGTCTTGGTTTGCGCTAATTATGAAATTTAAGTCTTTTGTGGTGTTTAGGTAACGCACAACCCTTTTAGCTGCTTCCCAATCTTTTTTCCGTGGATTCGAATTTCTCCTGCTTAAAATATTTACAGCTGCCAAAATATCTGGCCGACTAACTGTACCCAAATATAATAAACTTCCAATTACTTGTTGATATTTAATGTTATTTTCTAGCAGATTATCGTTATCATCAAATTTGAGATAATTAGGCTCCATTGGAATGTTTGTAGGTTTGGAGCACTCAAGATTTAATTTTTTTACTAACTCTGCTATTTTTAATTTTTGGTTTATTACAAAATCACCTTTTTTATTTCTAGTTATTTGCATACCTAGATAAAAGCTTACTTCTCCTAAATCTTTTATTTCAAATTGTTTGTTTAATTCCTTTGTGATTTTGTTTATTTGGTTTTCGTCTCCGGCGACTAAAATGTCGTCGACATACACGATAATGAATGAAGTTATGTTTGGATCATTATGAATGTATAAACACGAGTCTGCTGAGCTTTCTTTATAATTTAAGGTTTTTAGAAAATCTCCTATTCTCATGTGCCAGGCTCTCGCGGCCTGTTTCAATCCATAGATGGACTTATTTAATTTACATACTTTGTTTTCATTGCCCTTATCTATGAATCCTTCAGGTTGTCGCATATAGATATCCTCATCTAAATTTCCATATAAGAACGCGGTCTTAATATCTATATGTTTTACATTCAGTTTGTGATGAGCTGCGGAATTTAGAAAAGCTCTGATTGTTGTGTACGAAACTACTGGTGCAAAAGTTGCATCGTAATCTTCTCCAAACTTTTGGAGAAAACCTTGGGCGACTAAACGTGCTTTGTATTTTTTTTAGTTTACCCGTATCATCGTATTTAGTTTTGAAAGTCCATTTAGAACCGATAACTTTCTTTCCTACTGGAGGATCGACTAAGGTCCATGTGTTATGCTCGTTTAACGACCGTATTTCATCTTCCGCGGCTTTAATCCAGTTATTCTTTTCAACAGGATGTGTCATATTTTGTATCTCGGACCAACTTTTTGGTTCATGTACTAAATCATGTTTAGCTAATTAGATTAAACGGTCCGGAGGAACACCTAGGTTAGATCTCGATGATCTTCTGAGCTGAATTTCTGAATCATGTGTTTGCTCAGAATCGTTCTGTGTTTGCTCAGAGTTATCATTAAATTCAATATTTACAGTTTGCGTTTGATTATTATCATTAGTCGGTTCCTTTTGCGATGAATGTTCACAATTTTGATTTTCTAAAAACTTTACAGTTCGCGCGATAATGATTTTTTTTCCCCCTGTATAAATTCGATATCCTTTGGATCGGTAATCATAGCCAACAAAGATTCCCTCTTGAGCCTTGTTATCAAGTTTTTTTCTATTATGTTTATCAATATAAGCGAAAGCTTTAGATCCGAATACTCTCAAATGCGAGAGGTTAGGTTTAAATTTTTTCCAAAGCTCATAGGGAGTCTTGTCATTAGATTTTGTGGGGAGCCTGTTTAGTAAATAGTTCGCGGTATGGATTGCTTCCCCCCAAAATTTATGAGTTAATTTCGCTTCAGATAACATACTTTTGGCCATTTCTACAAGGGTTCTATTCTTTCTTTCGGCAACCCCGTTTTAAGGTGGACAATAAGGAACAGTGAGTTCATGTCTGATTCCGCTTTGTTCAAGAAAATTCACTATGTCGTTGCCTACATATTCTCTACCATTATCTGATCTAATTCTTTTAGGTAGCCTGCCAAATTTATTCTTGACTAACGCTATGTAAGTTTTTAATTTTTGCAATACTTCACTTTTATGTGTTAAGAGGTAAATAATTGTAAACCTACTGTAATCGTCAATAAGGGTAAGGAAATAGGTTTTTTCCCCCTATAGAGGGTGTCTGAAACGGTCCGCAGATATCAGTATGCATAATCAGAATCAAGTACCCTATTAGAATCAAAGTACCCTATTTGCACGGTACTGAGATTGCTTAGGATATGGCATATCTGTTAATTTAGTTTTTATGCACGTTTCACACGTTTTATCGTGTTTACAACCCAGACAGCACATCGCCTCCCCAGGATATCTTCAAGATGTCTTCTGGATGAAAATACATCCCAGAAACGTCCTTAAGATGTACTGTGGATAAATTAAGCCTAACTGTGCTGTTAGGGAAAAATTTATGTCAAGTCCTAAAGCTAGTTGCTTATCTATGATTTCTTTAATATCTGCGAAATTTCTATGACCTAGACGTTTGTGCCATAACGTAATACATTTCTTATTATTACAATTAGATATTAATCTAACTTGTTCATTTGCATCATATTTCGGTTGTATTACTTCATAAAGATTTCCTTTTATTTCCCCCTCAAGGAAAGTTTTCCCATATTTTTGCAACTGACATTTATTTTTCTCGAAGATCAGTGTGCAACCACTTTTAGTGGCTTTACTAACAGAGAGTAAGTTTGTTTCAATATCTGGTACGAAAAGAACATCTAATAACTTTATTTCATTTACTTCCCCGTTTTCAGTTTCAGTTTTAATTATTATGTCACCCGAACCTTGCGAGGTTAAGACATTTCCATTAGCGATAACTACGTTTGAAACACCAGTGTCTTTAATTTTTTCAAATAGATTCTTATTATTCGTGATATGTGCTGAACAGCCACTGTCGACTATCCAACTAGATTTGTGTTCGTCACTGGCAATGAACGCTAAATTTTTTATTTTGTTTACAGTTGTCCCGACCTCTTCATCAGAATTATTTAACTCTCTGGTGGAGTGTTCCCCTTTTATACGTTGGGATTTGGTCTCAAAACATAATGAGGAATTAAATTTTCTATTTTTGAAACCCTTATCATAATTTCCTGACGCGTTGTTCGGTTTTTTATTTTTTTGATACCAACATTCACTGTTATTGTGACTTTTTGAATTACAATATGTACAACATTTGTTAGGGCGTTTTTTGAAATTGTATTTATTTTTGTTAACCCTGTACGCCGTGGCATTATCTTCCGAATGGGAGTTTGATTTTTTATTGCAGGATCTTCGATTATATTCATCAATAATTTTATTTTGAATATACGTCGGATTTAGATCTTGTTCATCCCTGCCTTCTAACGCAGTAATTAAAGGATCATAAGAGGGAGGCAGAGAACATAAAAGCAGTGCGGACAGGTGAGCATCATCGATTATTTCCTCAATTGCAGATAGTTTTTGTTTCAGTTCCAATATTTTTGTTATGTGAGTGTTCACATTTTCCCCCTCGGACAATTTGCAACTGTATAATTTTTTTAATAAATACTGTTTGTTTGAGAGATTTGGGCGTTCGTGAATACTCTTTAATTTCTGCCAAATCTCTCTAGCACTAGTTAAATCCTTAATATGGGGAATTTGGGAATCAGTTATTGATAGATTTATCAAAGCTTTTGCCTTGTTATTCTTTTTCGACCAGTCAGTTGTCAGTGGTTCTGGTGGAGCATCAGTTATGACATCAAATAAATCTTCTTTGGTCAAAAGCATTTCAGCTTTAAATGACCAAGTAGTATAATTTGAATCGTCAAGTTTATCGATTGTTATATTTTCTTTTAATGCCATTTTGGCTATTTATTTATTATAGTATAAAACTATGGATATTCGTTTTATTTTAGTTAGAGACTTTCGTCAGTCTCATAATCATGATAAAAAAATGTTTGAATAAGTTACTATTAATTAAATCTTATAGAGATAATTAAATAAATAAATTCAAAAATATATTTGTTGGAAGGTAAGACTTATAATAATAATAATTTCTTCACTTACCTTCTATGCAGCAGTTTCAGCGCTCGTCTCACAACAAAGTAATATCCGAATATCCGTGGGGTTTCTGATCTGTTGATCCATTTATCTAAAATGCGTTATACCAGAACCGTTTGAAAAAACCACTCTAAATATTAAAAGAGAAATAAATCATTTGAGATTTAATTTTAACTTAGTATTTATTTTTAATTTGTGATGCATCTTATCATGCATCTTTTCACTTTGGAATCAGAGAGAGAAGTGAAGGAGATTACAAACTGAAAAATATAATTGGATATAATAAAATAATAAAAAGTTAATTAATGTTTATAAAAAGCGTAGAACAGTCAATACGTATTTCTATTGCAAGTCCTTGAGGAACGGCGAGCAATCCTCATTAATGTTAGTCATGGGATGATCAGAAATCACGAGCATAGAAGAAAATGCAGTCCAGATTTTTATTCAGGCTTAATTGACAGCTCGTGAGTAAGTGAAGACTGATTTCAGTTTTTGCAGTATGTCTTAATTAGATGAAGTGTTCATCGATGATAATATGTCAGTAACGAAAGTATTGTAATCATGACAAAAATATGACTTTCAGATTCTGGTGTATCTATACGTTTTCACGTTCCTTGTGTTCATTTTTTCTGTTTTTACAGTGTGGTAATCATGTGAGTGTGTATATGAGTGTGTGCGTGAGCACGATAGCGTCTAAACGTTTTGTTAAAATGAGCTGAAAGTTAGTACATATGTTTTAGATCACCGTAGCACGAACCCTATTGATTTTGGTGAATCTAGCGCGCATAGTTTTCTAGCCTATGGGCTCAAATTATTTAAATGGCGACAGCGCCTAAATTCCTTATTAGATTAGGCTGGAAATTCATATACATGTTAAAGGTTACCTTTACACTTACTGTATTGATTTTAGTGAATCTAACACTTTTGGTTTTTTTTACAGGGATACAAATAAATTTTTTTTATCATTATGGCCTATGGGCTCAAATTATTTAATGCTTGATAGAGTCTAAACGCCGTTTTTGAATGAACTAAAAATTCATGTACATAATATAGCTCACCATTACTTGAACTGTATAAACTTTGAAAAATCTAGCATTTACAATTTTTATACAGGGACACAGCGAAAAATTCTTTATCATTATAGCTTATGCGCTCAAAGTGTGATAGCATGAGAATACTTTATCTAATTGAGCTGAAAATTTATATATATCTTATAGGTCATCGACGCGCGAACTTCATTGATTTATATAAATATAGCACTTATAAACTTTTACGGGGACGCAATGAAAAATTCTTTATCATTATGATGTATGAGCTCAAATTAATTAAAGTGTAATAGCGTTAAATTAACATACTATATGGAGGAAAACACTCAAACACCCAATTATAATGCTCTCTTTTGTTTGTTTAACGACTTCTGTTTTTTAATTTATTTATGCAACCACGTTAATTACTTTATGTTCGAAAAATTGAGTGGAGTCACTCCAGATTTTTAATCTTGCTTCTGTTTTTATTTGTCATGTAATTTTTCGTGTAAATTGGGCTTTGTAAATGTTGGTTTTAGGCCTACTCAGTAATAGAAATTTACACCTCTTATGCGTATAATCATCAATGAAAAGAACAATGTGTCACACTGCGTTGATTTTTTCCTGAAATTCTCTTTCTAAGGTCGTGGTTAAATAATTTTACCCCCCCCCCCAAAAAAAAAATAAATAAAAATAAAATTAAATTAAAAATAAAATTAAAATTAAAAAACCGCTTTCATTAAAAACAGTAGGCGAAGAAAAGTAACTTACCATGCCTTTCTCATTTAAAATTAACGAATTGGTTGGTAAGTATTACTTCTCATGACCTTATAAAGAATTAAAAATCAATTATAAGGTAATTCCGGGTGAGTTGCCCCACCGGTAGAGATGCCCCATTTTATGTAATTTCGAAACGCAACGCTAGATAGCTCTGCGAGTCCGATTATTATTTCAGAGAGATGTTGAATAGTGTGTTGTGGAAGTTACGAGCAGTCATTTCTTTGTTTTCTGCTACCACAGCAATATTTCAAGTACCATGTTTTTTCTACTCTGTTATAAGAGTGATATTGCATTGTAAGGCAGGCGCTACTTAATAAGTAGGGATTTTTTTTTATATAAGCTTAAAAACCTGTAGTAAGAAGTTCATCAGTCGACTTCGGGCATTGTGCGGCCATTTTTGCTGTCTTGTACTTTGGACAGTTTCCGGGGCATCTCTCCCATACCAAAAGGATAGACGCCCCAGATAATATTCGGGTGAGATGCCCCACATACATTTTCAGGGAGAAAAGGCTTTTAATTGTTTAAATCTTAAACTAATATTTTAATCCCAAGAGCACATCCAAGAAGAAAAGCTAAAATCCGCTGTTAAATTTAGCAAAGCGTCAAAACAGCCGGTGATGGACATGCCTATTGAAAATGACGAAAGTGATCTTACAAACAATTGCCTCGAATGTGAGGAGAACTATTATTTTACAGTAGATTGGATAAATTGCATAAATTGCCATAAATGATTGCATTAATCATGCACAATGTAAGGAGATCTGTGCAATGTTTGCGGAAAAGCGAAAATTAGAGAAGAGAAAAAGAAAAATATTATCTGAATAATTTCGACATATTTCGTAATATTATTTTATTATACTTTCTAAGCTGTAAATATTAAATTTTCCCATTAATTAAAGAAAAGAAATATATATGAAATATTTTTCAATAGTTTATGTGTTTTATTCTAATTTTTGCGTCTTGTCCATGGTAGCTAAATATTTTAATATTTTATAAATTAATGCTAAGGTCGTATTTCTTTTTTAATAGCTTACGTTTCATATGTTATAAACTACTGAAAAACTGTTATAAACTATTGACCATTGTTAAAACCTTTTTATTATGTTTTTTACAGGTAGGGCATCTCTCCCACGTGAGTGAGGCATCTCACCCGCAACTTCGGGAAAAATGGTCAAATATAGTAGTGCGGCAATTTTACTTTTTTCTTTGGAAAATTTACAATACGGTACAAAAAAAACTACTTAGTATTAATTAACAATATATATTACGTATTTCCCACAAATTTTCGTTGTCATTCTTAATACCCAATTTATTTTATAGCTCCCTTTCCTTAAGTGGGGGCATCTGTCCCGGAATTACCTTATCTAATAAGCTAACTGAATTTCTTTTCTTAAATCATTCTCAATCCCAAAATATTTTAAATTACCATTTCTAGGAATAAATGGCCCATTAAAGGGTTGAAATAAAAAGATGCAATAATAAAAGGTTTCATTTCTTTTATTCGCGCAGTAACAAAGTATGACGTCGTGGAAAGTAGCAATGTTGTCCGATTCTCGGGAGACTTCCTGAGAGGCAGGACAAGCAATAGGGCTGAACTCTAGGTCATCAATTTGCACCTGTAAATTGACTTGAAATAGCAGTATCATCGATTTACACTTGGAATTTCTGTTGTAGGAACATTGCAACAGATTTTATATTAAAGCGTTAGAGAAAACAAAATATCAGTCTTATTAATTTGATATTTTGCATAATACATATTTTTAACTAGCAGACTTTGCCCGCTTCGTTGGACACTATACTTAAGTGAGTCGTCAAAATACCATGTCATTATTAATAACCTAAGTTAATGTTCCCGCTGTGTTCCATACAAGTTTTCCCGTTCGCAACGTGAGGAGTCCGGGTCCCCACTGCCTTCGGCAGCAACTATCCTCTTCTTACTTCCCCTTCCCCAGAGGTTCGAAGTTTTCCGAAATCCCACCAAAGTACATAATGCGTATACTTAATCAACCTCCACACACCAAAATTCATCATTCAAAGATAATTTAAAGCGAATTCAAACGGAAAAACGTGTTTTTACACGCGTTCATTGCCTCCTGACCCCAGGGGGTGGGATAAGAGGGAATTTCGTAAAATCCCATTACAGTAAGAGTCGGATATATATAAACAATTTACGCACCAAATTTCTTGACCGCTGATCCCATAGATCCCAAGACAAATTTGGAACTAAAAGTGAGAGGGCGGGGTGTGTCGAATTTGCTCCTTCGTAACGCTCCCCCCACCCCACCCCCCACCCCCCCCCCAAAAAAAAAAAAAAAAAAAAAGAAAAAAAGAAAAGAAAAAGGGGCATAAAAAAGATATCGAAAGTTACAAAAAAAAAAAAAAAATGTGTTTTTTGGAAATATCCTAAAGAAGGCATATGACTGTTTTCAATACCTTTCTACCATTTTTAGTAGAGTTCTACTCAAAAATCTGGAATTTCGGAAATTTCTCGTCTGAAAACGATTATTCCCCTCCCTCCTTCAAGAATAAAGAATTTCAAAATCGTACATAATGTTTAATTTATACTCAAGTCTAGTCTCCTCATGTACAATTTCTTCACCGTGAAGTAATTTGGAGCTGAGTTATTCTTACAAACGTGTTTTTGACTTATGGTCCCACAGGGAGGGGTGGGGACGGAGGGGAATTTCGAAAAAGCTGATAGATATAATTTTAAGTTAGGTAAAGATCTAAATTTCTCCAAGCGCCGCTGAATTCCGTACTGCCGTTCTCAAGTGATACCCGGGCAAAAATAGCGTTACAGCTATACAGACACGATGACACACACACAGACAGACAGACAAAATTTTCTGAAGTCATTTTTTGCTTTTATAATGTTTGTGAAACGTGAAGGTAATCGCAAAAATTTTTTATTCTGACAAATTTACTGACAAAAGTCTGATTTTGTTAATAAAGATAATTACTATCATGTAAAACTTCAGGTTTATCTTTTTATTAATGAAGTATGGACTCTCATTAACAAAGACAAAAAACGTTGGCCCTTGATTATCCGTCTTAAGGAGATTTCTCTGTTTGCTGCACGTTTGATTGCATATAAAAAAATACATACACATATTTTGCATACATATTATATACAGATACCTTTTTTTTTTAACTATATCTATGAATCATTACTTTTGCGTATAGTATACAAATAATATTTTCACTTCATTTGTTCAGTAAGCCAACGTAACAATATCACGTTATAAAGAACATTTATCAATATCCTTAATGCCTTGACATCTTACCATAATTGTCGGTAATAGAACGTTTTATTTGCTAGTAATTCATAACAAAAGAGACAGCTACGATCTAACCAAAATATTTGTCTTGCACAATGACTACTTACTCGGAAACATTCTTTGCAAATTGGAGTGGCGCAATTACTTTAACTGGCTAGCTACTGTTATTATTTTTCCAGATTTGTACTCTTTCATGTCATTCTTAAAATCACAAGAATAGAAAATAAAATTCTATTTCTCGAAGACAATTCAAGGTTGTCTCCTTTGTGTCGCCTGTCTCCTTCTTCCATGTTCACTTGCCGAGCCTGTCGCTTATGTCAGAATTCCACTGTTTCATTATTTTCCTCAAATCGCGTATAATTTTCAAAGTCGAGATCATTTGTTTTTAGAGGGAAAGATTTCACTGCCGGCTCGTTATTTAAGGATTATTTTCCTTTTGAAGCAAGTCTCTTTTGCTTTTATACCTCAAGTTAAATGTTCTCTAGAATTTATTTTTATGATGCGTAATTCTTCGATTTTAATGGTTGAAATTTTTAAAGTTAATTGTGTTGGATATATTTGTGTCGAATTTTATTTCGTTTTAATTTTACTACATTTCGAAGTTTAAAATGAAACGCAAATACAATATTGCTTTCAAACGGAAAGTATATTTTTGTTTTTTTCATCAAAAAGTATTTATTTATACGCCATAAAATTGAATTAAAAAAAAAAAAACTATGAAAAAGTTGTATCAGTTATAAATTACAGTATATTAATGTATTATTAGTAATTATTTAAAATTTCCAGATTTGTATTATTTTGTAGTATTGTAACCTTAAATTTAAGGATTAGTTCCGTTGAAACGCTTAGTAATACTTACTATTTAGTTAACTATTTAGTAAAGCTTTATCAAGTTAAATATGATAGTACAAAATGCAACCCCGAATTACACTTTGCATATTCAGAAACATTATAATTAAATTGTGCCATAATTACAGATAACAGAAATAATAGTATAGCATAGTTATTCATACAAAAATAATTATTACAACATAACTGATATATATATATCTGTACTGATAAGTATAAAGGATTTAAGTCCATATTCTTGATTTTTCAGGAGACGAAAAATAAAGTTAAACTAACTAAAAACTAATCAGAAGAATCGATTTGGAAAAAGGGATTATGTTGATTTATACCCTTTATACCATTCAGTGATTGTCAACCTTCATTTAATAAAGGGAAACAATTGAATTAAATATTTTATACCAAAGATTAATGCTAAATTTCTGATTTGAGTCTTTTTTTACCAATGGATTTTCTCAAAGACTAAATAACATGGATTTAAATCCTCTATACCAATCGATAGAGAATTTTTTTCTGAGTCTGACTATGTACTTAACTCAAAATCGACCTTTTTGGACTTAAATCCTTTATACTTATTAGTACAGATATATAATAGTGAAAACTATAACAAATCAATCTGCTGTTTTAAACTCAAGCACAAGATTAAAAGAAAAACTAGTATGTTGTGGCTACCACAAGACTTTCTTCTATATTTACCTATACGATTTCTCTCAGTACAAATAATTTATTGAATCTATTATTTATTAAAATTATCTAACATGATGACAATTTATTAAAATTATTATTTAAAAAAATTATCTTCCATGATAATGCAGACGATTTTCATCTTAGAGAAAAGCAACACTAGACATCCAAAGAAAGGCAGTTTTATTCTCTATAATTAATATCTTAAAACATGCGTTTTCATAATGGTTATCTCAATTTCAAGTTTCGTACAGTTATACGCCATAGAAGTTGAAATATTTTTTCCCGCTCTCGTAGAACATTGCAGTATAGCAGTGCCACCTATAGGTCGACATGTATCAAAACTAAATTTGCATAATGTCTCATGATGGCCTTCTAACATATCAAGTTTTGTTTGATTATACGCAATAGAAACAGAGATATAGCTTTCCCTTAAATTGCAGAAATCGCTGTATAGCAGCGCCACCAATTGAGAGATTGACACCAAAAGTTTACAGGCACTAATTTATGTCAAGGTACATTTACATATAAATTTATATGGAATTCTGTGCAGTCGTTTCAAAGATATAGCCTTCCTTAAAATTTTGGAAATCGCTGTATAGCATTGCCACCTGTTGAGCAATTTACGCTAAAAGTTGAGGGGCACTAATTTAGGTAAAGGTACATCTACGTATAAATTTATATGCAAGTAGTAGTTTCTGAGGTACAGTCGCCACAAAATTTTTGTCACGCACACACAGACATACATTTTCTAAAAATGGACAAATCGTGTTCTGGAGCTCTCAAAACCTGTAAATCCATCGAAAACCGAAAGTCAAAAATTTTTACGAATCTAATACTTTCTTTTATTGAATACAGAAGAAAGTTTTAAACTTATTGCAACAATATTTTAGACAATAAAATGTATTTGTCCAAAAAAGTAGAATTCCGGCATGGTTGGTTGGTTGGTTGACTGATTCTTAATGGCACAAGGTCCACAATAGGACATGCAGAATTCCGGCATGAAAAATGATTGTACATAATAATAATGATAATACTAATAATAATAAAATTTCAAAAGTTTAATTGGATAGTTATACGTATAATTGAATTCTAAGTAATCATTAACCCTTTTTCGAAGCATAGAAACATATCCATACATATCCTTTTTAATATTTATGTGATCTTTTTATCTTATGTTATGTTTCATGTTAACTATAACATCAGTTTTCAAAGAAAAATTTCCTTCCATACCGATGTTTCAATCTTTGGCTAAGTAAAAGTCATTGGATGTAAGTATGTAGGTAGGTAGGTATGGATGTTTTACATCTGTTTCCAAATCACTGAACCGATTTCAATTGTTACAATACAAACAAACTTGTTTCAAGCACAGTTATTGCGGAAATTGCACAGTTATTTCCATTACACAGTTTTTGCTATCGGAATTGCGTAAGCAAAAGGCGAGAAACTTCCGAGCTTACTTCGGTGCCAAATTTCAAATTTTGTCAAGTAGTTTTATATTGAAGTTGTCCCATTTCTTTAGAACGATTTTCTCAGATTTATTTTTATAAAAAAAAAAAAAAAAAAAAAGTTTGCGCGTTCATTTTCTTTGACATAAAAGAAAAGATATTTACTTATTTATTTATTTATTTGTTTTTGGCTCAAAAATAATAGACTATCTCGATATATAGTTTTTATAATTTTAATAAGTTTTAAATAGTCAAATTTATGTCACAATGTTTGTTTGCTTTCAGAAATTTCCATTTCTTTTATTACATTTAAGCCTTTTCTGTTTTTTTTTTTTTCATTTATTTAATTCATTAGAAATTGCCATCATTATTTTAGAAAATTTAACTTTATTTTCAGTAATAATATGGTTGTATGTTCATTTCATTTCATTTTTTTTTTTTTTTTTTTTTTTTTTTTGTCCCGACATAAAAAGAAATATGAAATTAAAGGTGGAACTTTACAAATGGCGACAAAGCAAAATCGCGCAGATTGAAAGAAATAGTCCTTCCGCACTAAAGACCGAGCTACTTTGGTGCCAAATTTCAAATTTCGTGAAGTTGGGCTACTAAAACTATTCAAGAATATAATTATTTTCTCTATTTTATAATGCTTATATATTAAATGATCCCCTGTTATCAATATTGGATTCAAGTATCGCCATTTGACGAAAATTCAATGCTGAAAACGAAACACTAATATACAGGGTGAGTTTGACATAATCTGCCAAACGAAAGGAGGTGATAGAACAGCCCATGGGGAGCATAAAACACCACAGAAACCCTGTCCTATCTCTAACCGTTTCCGAGTTATGGTAAATAGAAGAAAAATCTATTTTTTCCCATCCCGTCTGAAAAAACCCAAATTTGTGAGCTTTCTGAAAGACTTACACGCAAAATAAGCACATATTTGGAAAGAGCAGAAACAATCCTATCGGGTGACACCATTTACATCAGGTTACCTTAATTTGATGGTGAGCTACAAGCGCTAAAACATTGGCGAAGTTTAAAATCGAGTTGTCGCCAAATTCTTTAACCGGCAATTCTGCAAACACCGTTCAAGCTACAATCGGTCAAATTTATCAAAAACTTCTCCATTCCACAAGCTTTAGAATGAGCCCACAACAAACCATATCGGTGTTCTAGTTCAGGAGACATTTAGCCTTTTGTTTGAAATACATTCATCACTGAACTCGACGTTCGTCGAGAATGAGACTAACGGGAGCCATGGTCGTTCCTGATTTCATGGTCGTTTCTGGTCGTTCCTGACCTGTCCGCCTTCAGCCCGCTGTTTTGTCAGAGGCAAAAAAGAAAGTTTTAAAGACAAACAAGAAAAGTAACAGTTGTATTAAGTTTACAAACACAATGGAATGGAAACAAATGTAGTATGACGTTTCTCACGTCTTTCACAAAGGAATATGAAAAAAAAAAAAAAAATGACGCCTCTTTCACAAAGGAATATGCAAAAAAAATTACGTATCTCACATTTATGATTAAAGCAGATATGCATTTGAAAGGTTGTGTGAAATTTAGTGCTGCTGCTGAAATTGGTCACCCGCACACCTGATACATGCCCTTGCCCGCTTACGAACGGAAACCACAGTAGCTCTTAGCGAAAGCTCATCCCTCATTTTATTATTGCATCATCGAGCCGGCTGCTTAAATCTTGCAAACTGGCAACTTCTGTGCGATAAACTTCTTGCTTCAGGAAACCCCAAACATAGAAGTCCAATGGAGTGGGATCTGGCGATCTAGGTGGCCAAGGATTGGTCCATTACGACCAATCCATCGTGCATACTGCTGAGTCAAGAAGTCCCGAACGGCATTGGAAGAATGTGCAGGGGCCCCATCGTGTTGGAAAAGGATTTCCGCTCATTGGGTTACAGGAATGAAATCAAGTAATCCTGGAAGATGATGTTCCAGAAACTCCAAATATGTATTGCTTGTCAGATGACCTTGGAACACATGTGGACCTATCAAGTGATCGCCAACCACTCCAAGCCAACCACTCCAAGCCAAACATTTAAGCTGAATCGCATCTGGAACGATGAGTTTCGTGTTACAAATGGATTTTGTTGAGCGTAATGATGCCAGTTATGTAGATTTAACATGCCATCCCGAGTGAAAAGTGACTCATCTGTCCACAGTATCATTCTAAGGAAATGGTGTTCCTCAATATCTCGCTGTAAAAGCCAGAGGCAGAATGTTACCCGCTTTTGGAAATCTGAGCGGTGTAATTCTTGTACCGGTGTGAAGTGGTATGGATGATACTGGTTTTTGCGCAAAACATTCATTACTTTACTTTGGGAGATTCCACCTTCTCTCGCAAGTATGCGTGGACTCATATTTGGATTTTCCTCCACTCGGTCGAGTACGGTCGAGTGGCGGAGCAGCGACCATGTCCCCTTTCGTATACCACATCGAACGACCCACTCTCCCTAAGCCTTCGATGAATTACGGCAAATACAGCACGGTAGGACGTACGACGATGTGGATAACATAGATGGTACTCTTCTTGGGCTCTCCGAGAGTTACCATCGCAAAATCCATATACAAAATGCATACCCGCGTACTTTGCATTTGTAAAAATAGGCATATCTGTTTACAGGTTGGAAAATATGGCAATTTGATCCCTGTGATGACTTCAATTGAAAATGAAATTCAGAAGGGTAAACAAAAAGGAATAAAATTTCAATATTAATTTACAAAAGTAGAAGAAAAAAAGTGCTACGGAATAAGAACCAACTTGGTTAATTCGTACCAATATAGGAAAACATATCAAGTACGAACTAAGATAGAGCAAGTAGACGTGAGAGCAGCGTGAAAGAAATCGGCCGAGCTCAGGCAAAGTCCAGAAAATGCTAAGGCAATAGGCAGCATAAAACGTAAAAGAAGCTGACGAGCTAATGAGCTGTTACATATTGACTCGTTATTTGTACCTGCGAGTGGGATGCGCACAACGGAAAGTTGGAATACATCTGCATATCTCTAGGAGTCCATATGCAGATAGTCACGAATTTGCATACGTTCCATTTACTCACCATCGTTTCGTTTGCCGAATGTCGACGAACGCCGTTTTCAGTGATGTATTTCAAACAAAGGGCTAAATTTCTTCTGAACTAGAACACCGATATGGTTTATTGTGAGCTCATTCTAAAGCTTGTGGAATGGAGAAGTTTTTGGTAAATTTGACCGATTGTAGCTTGAACGGTGTTTGCAGAATTGCCGGTTAAAGAATTTGGCGACAACTCGATTTTAAACTTCGCCAATGTATTAGTGCTTGTAGCTCGACGTCAAATTAATGTATCCTGATGTAAATGGTTTCACCCGATAGGATTTTTTCTGCTCTTTCCAAATATGTGCTTATTTTGCGTGTAAGTCTTTCAGAAAGCTCATAAATTTGTGTTTTTTCAGACGGGAGGGAGAAAAACAGATTTTTCTTCTATCTACCATAACTCGGAAACGTTTAGAGATAGGACATTGTTTCTATGGTGTTTTATGTTCCCCATGGGCTGTTCTATCACCTCCTTTCGTTTGGCAGATAATGTCAAACTCACCCTGTATTTTCGATGCAGTTGAATATTGAAGAAAAGATACAGCTTTCGTATAGAACCCTCTTCACGACTTTTCTTTTACTTGCTATTGTACCCGTTTTAAGGAACGTAAATGGCAATAGGAATTATGTTTTTTGAACGTTCAGAAATTTTATATTCAAATCAGTGCACAAACATTATACAAATTAATATATATGTGTATGCATAAGTGCGGAAATTGACAAATTGTACTTTTTATCAATAAAAACCTATTCTCTATCTTTATCAGCATATTATAGTAAGCTTCAACTAGGATAAATATTTTTTTATAATGTACTGTGAATAATAATTACATTCCCGTGCGAAGAATTACTTTAATTTTTGAAAACGAATAAAAAGTTACCTTCATTAAAAAATATACATCTATATCATTATATAAAGCGCAAAAAATTGTATGTTTGTGGAGGGTAATCTCTGAAACTAGTGAACCGATTTAAAAAATTCTTTCACTGATCAAAAGCTACACTATCCCTGATTGTTATAGGCTATATTAAATTTTGATAAAATAAATTTTAGTTTAAAGTCTGAGCATTTTAATTAAAATCCCCATAAAAGCCATAATAGAAATAATGAAATATTAAAAAAATTAGCTGTTGCCAACATAAAAGAAACATTTACATTTTGTTTTTAAAATATCTTGACATGAAAAGAAAAGAAATATATTTGCACGTGAATTAAATTGAAATTCATATAAAGCTTTGCAAAATGTTAAACTTACACGTTAAATCTGACGTCATTATAAATTTAAAGTATTTATTTTTCTAATAATATAATTTGATATGATATGATATAATGTAATTATCTAAGCGTTACTTCTAAACTTTTATTAAATTATTTATTTTATAATTGTTGCCCAACAAATTTACGGGTTAATTCATTTTTCGACATATAATAAAATATATTTTCTCGCGAATAATAATATAAAAAGTGAATTAAAAAAATATCGTCTGCATTTCATTATGCATTTTTTAAAAGAATAATTCAGAAGTTTAAATTTATTTGACGACTATTTTTAGCAACTAACAGTTATGACAAGTAGCTCAATATACATAGCGCATACAACCATTACTGCAATACAAATAGCATTTAATTATTTGAGTTACATTATGTTGATTAGAAACATATTTAATCTATCTATGCTCTATACTAATATATAAAGAGGAAAGGTTTATATGTATATGTAGAGAACGATCGCTAGAACTAAAAAGCCGATTTCTATTTCTTTCTTTTTTTATACTAATCAAAAGTTACACTGTCTCTAAGTGCTAGAGGCTATAATAAATTTTGGTTAAATACTTTTTTAATTCAAATTTTCAATATTTTAATTGAAACCAAAGCATAGATTTGATATCGGTCGCCCTTGGCGATTTTTGTATTTCGAGATCGAAAACGTAATACGAAAATCTGTATATTTTTGTATTAAATACGAGATCTATGTTTTTACTTCAATTAACGTACTACCGTAGGTAGTGGAAGTATTGTATTCGGTCCAAATATTTGATATAGAGTTTCACCTGATTTATATGTTCTAAGGCTTCCTGAGTCCAAAAAAAATAGTTTTTGGCAATTGGTCAGTGTGTGTGTGTGTGTGTACGAATGTGTGAAATTTTCCGGGTGTCATATCTCCAAAATTAATAAAGATAGAACTACAAATCTTCACAATTGATTGAGGTCTGATGTACAGATGAATTTTCCAAATTTTGGTGAAAATTGAAAAACCGGAACTGGGTCATCGAAAACCGGAAATGGGACCGTAAGCCCGTACCTCATAAACAGCCCTAACGATTTTCTTCAAAGTTGCTATATAAACAATCTATTAGATGTCCTTTCGAATGAAATAATTGGTTAGTTCAGGAAAATTGATAGGCGTCCTCCATAAACAGCTCAATTTCAGATCTCATAAGTGCCTTCCTTTAAAAACGGCTGTACGAATTTTTTTCAAACTCGCCATGTTAACTTAATACTAAATATCCTTTTTTATGTAATTATTGTTTTCCGGTCAATAATTGAGTATGCCAAGTTTTGGTAAAAGTTGGTATCTCAAAAACGGCTCTAACGATTTTCTTGAAAATTGTTTCATTAATTCAATTTAGATAACCTTTCTCAAGTATTACGTGCATATTACAGGAATACTAACGGTCATCCTGATTAGGAAGTTCAGTTTTAGATCTCGGTAATTCGTGTTTAAAAAAATAACTATCTATTTTTTCCCCTTATTTTTTAACTCACTATGTAAACTTTGTTGTAGGTGTCTTTATACGTGTATCAAGTTTCTCTTACTGGAAAATCTAAAAAAAAAAAATGCATGTACTTAATATCTCCAAGAAATGTATATAATACGTTTAATAGTGGGTAATGGAAGTCATGTGGTTGTTTCACACCAGATTTTGTAATAGTATATATTATACGAATATTGTTTCATGTTATTGATTTTTCCCTTAATATACGTTATTAAAAACCATCAGTTATGGAAAAAATTAAATATATTTGCGAGATAACTTGGCAATCATGTTTTTTTGTTTTTCGCCAAGGATGATTGATATAAAATCTTTTCCGAAAGCAAGTAGCGCAATATACAGCCACTAGGGAATTGCAAATGACATTTGATTATGCAAGTTTCATTATGTTGATTGGAAACACGGTTCATTTAAAATAAATTAAATGTGCATTCGCGTTAGAAATCTACTTTTGTATAGGGCTTCTTTGGCGATATTTAAAATTTGGCAACGCAATAGCTAGGACGTTTCACTCGAAGGACTTTACGTATTTGCGATAACCTTTTTAATTCACCGCCAAAATCACAAAAAATATTAACGATCACTAATGGAGAACCATTACTAAAACGATAACCAGATTACTTTGCGGACGTTAAATTTAAGAAAATTAAAAACACATAAGCTCTGTGTTTAATAGAAATTAATATTATAAGAACAAACAAATAATAATTAAAGCAATTATGACGTCAACTTTATCAAACACATATTCATGTTATAGGTTTATTTTAGAATATTTTTTATTCATGAATAAAGACATGTTCTTTTTATGAAATAAATAAATAAATAACATAAAGTAAAAATTACTAACATTTAACAACTGATTGAAAAAAATAATTGTAAAATTATATTTTGACTTTTCAGTTGATAATATTGTCTGACTATAACATATAAACTGATATTTTTTTTATTTTTTGCATATCAATTCATCGTTAACTAAAATTTGTTCATCCGTGCGAAGTAGGACGGGTCAGCTAGTTACTATATAAAATATCTTATTTCTTAAACAGAAATGTTAGATTTAATATTAAATATTAAAATACTGTTTAAATGTGCAAAAAATACTCTTAATTAACTTAACAAAGGACATTCTAACAAGGAATATTCTAACTATCTGCAATACTCTTAACAAGGAATAATCTATTTTTTTTGCACTTAAGAGGTATAAAACCAAATAGAAAAAATTATAGAAATAGTTTTTGAAAAACGAGTCAGTGAGTTTTACGTCGCATTAGTTCGACGACTATCGACACTTGGAGACGGTTTTGGATGAATCCCTAAGGATTAGTCCGGAGACTACCATTACAACATCCTGCGCGAAGAGGAACCCTCATACGCATAATTATTGATGAGAACAGAGAGGACTTTGCAACCATGACGGATTTTACGTGCACCAGCCACCGTTAATGTACGCGACGGTTTTCGGCCATCGAGTATCGAACCCGCTATCTCCCAATTAACGGCTCGGCACTCTACCGACCAGACTACTGCGGTCCTTTGAAAAACGAGATTCAAAGTATCGCCTGTGAATTTTTTAAGTGTGAAAGAGGAATTTTAAAAAGATACATGAATTAATGAGTACATAGTTTTTTTTTTTTTTTTTTTTTTAATTTACACACAGAATAACGAGATTAGGCAGCCGGACACATTAGATGAAGCATCCACTTGAAATGACTTTTATCATTTTTTAAATATTTTTATTCTATGAATAATGAATTCTGAAGTTGTAATTTAAATATTATGGCTCTTCGCAGTTCAAAACTAATGGTTATTAGTAAGTTATTCGCCATTATTTCATATTAGACTGACGTAGTTTGCTATTCTTTGATATTAGGCTTGCACTTAAAAAAAAAAAAAAAAGACGATCTTTTTTTGGATTTTAAATATTCTGAAAATTTATAGTATCTTCAAAACTAATAATTTGATATATAAGGTTTTCGCAAAAAAAAATTAACATTTTTAGGAGTTCTTTCAAATAGTATAACATCTGTACTAAAAAAAAAGAAATAATATATATTTATATTTTTACTTTATTTGTTATTGTTATTGTTATTTTTTTTTTTTTTTAATGTCCAACCTTCATTCAAAAATGGTCAAGGAATCGATTCCTTTGGCTTCTCATTTATATTATAAATAAAAATTACTGGAGAAAACTTTGATTCAAAACTGGTTACTGTCATTATTTTTCCATATTTATACTTTTCGGAATCATTCTTTTAATCATAAAAGATTCATAATAAAAAGAAACAAATTATGTAAAGATTTCTTGAAAATATTCAAAATTGTATTCTTTATGTTGTTTATATTCCTTTCAATGTCTAACTAAAAATTGTACCTTCTTCTTTCATTCATCCATTCTTCTTCTTTTTTTTTTTTTTTTCTGGAATTAAAGCATATCTTTTTCTAAGTCTAGGCATGTATATTTCTAAGTGATTTTTGGAAAAATCATTTGTTTAAAGGAGTAACATTTTTAAACTATTCATTATTTAAGGATTTTTTTCGTTGTGAATCATTTTGCTTTATACCATAAATTAAAGAGTGTGTATTGTTTGCCTGCTTTAAAAATGTAAAATTTTCAAACTTTAATCATTGGAATTTTTCACAATAAATAAATGTAAGATTGTCGGTTGTTTCTATTGTAAATTATTTCTTTTATTATAAAAACGAATTTCATCTCTTCATATTTTGAATTGTAGATACAAACACAAGTTAATGATTGTTTCAAAATGTGAGTTTTCTCCTTTCCTGAATAGATATAATCTATTTCAAAAATATGAAAAACTAATTGTTAAAAATGTATGTAATATTATTTTTAAAGCATATTTATTCATTTTATTTATAATTTTATGTAATTGTCATTTTCCTTTCTTTGAAAATTTGTAATCTTAATTCTTGACTGCAAAGGTATGGACAGTTTTGCCGTAAACAAACCTCTGATAAAAATAATTATGACATAACACAAAATATACTCTGCATACACATACAGCATCCAGTTATCGATCTCAATTTTCATTAACTATACTGTAATTATATACTTGTTTCTTAATTACCCGTATTCGAAAATAATATATGCTAACAGTTTATACCAATTACAATATAGCTTAAAAGTTTAAAATTATTACTTACCCCAAAATACTCCGAACAAATAAGTGCCATGTAATAATTTTAACTGCATACTGTAATTATCATTTTGCGAATTTATAATCTGCGAGATCGATCTGTATAAACATCGTAGCAAAAGAGTAGAAAATGCAATTTCTTGAAAACAATTTAGAGTTGTCTCCTTTCTTATCTACCTTCTTCCGTGTTAACTACTGTGTTAAATCTCTCTGCTGAAATTCAGCCGTTTTATTATTTTTCTAGTGTTGCATATAATTTTCTGCGTCTAGACTTATTTATTCCAGAGAGAGAAACATCTCGATGCACTGCTCGTTATTTAAGGATTATATTTTTTTGCTGAAATAATTTATCTGCTTTTAAGCTTTTAATTAATTATTTTCTAAAGTTACTCTTTAGAATGCATATATTCTCTTGCCATTTAACAATTGAAACTTACATTTCAAAAAATATAAGTTTAATTTCCTCTAGTACTGTTAGTGATCAAGTTTGATTTTTATTCCACTGCTTTCGAATATATCAACCATAGTGGCATAGCTATGTTGTAAGAAAACTTGGCGTTTGATGAATAAACAAAAAAGAAAATGTTACAACTATGGAACGCAGCTAATGTATAATTATAATATGTGATTATTATTTTTGTTTCAAAATTACTTCTTTTTCTGAAGTATTATAAAGAAATTAAAGTGAAGTGAAAGTGATGTTGTATTTTAAATTCTTCTCATTATAATTCCAGATTATTTAACGTACAACCATGTGATCATTCTGAAGAAAATAAGAAAATAATATAGAAAGTAATTTTGCTGAGACAATTGAAGGTTGTTTCTTTTGTCACCAGTCTCTTTTTTACAACTGTCTAATATACTTTTGGCCTTATCTTTTTGAAAATCGTAAGAGAATAACATCAAATAGAATACTACTTCGATGACAAATCAAGGATATCTCCTTTGTGTAGTCTGTATCGTTCTATCGTCTAAAAAATCTGTTCCTGTGTCAAAATTCTCTCTCTCTCTCTCTCTCTCTCTCTCTGTGTCTCTCTGTCTCTCTCTCTCTTTTTTCTTTCTTCTTTTTAAATACATTTTCAATTTCTTTTAGATTTATTAAAACAAAATGCATTATTTCTAAACATTTTCAAATTTGGATTTTCCACGGATTTAAACTTTTTAACATATCCGTAACACGACTTGAATATTTATAGAAATGTGACAAAGATTTTATGGAGCTCTAGATTGTGAACGAATACACAGAATTTCATGAAATTTTATTTATTTTCACCTTGATACAAATTGGTGCATACCGGCGTATAGGTCGCACTGATATGCTGAAAATTTCTCCATTTGTGGTTGTGGGTAGCTATATCTCAGCTTCTATAGTGTATAAATGAACCAAACTCTTTATGTAAGACGGTTATTATGTAAAACTGCGCTGTCTCTGATGGTTACTATGTGAAGGCATGCTGATTTGGAGTTCCAAAATTTTACTTTTCTACATATTTTTCACCTCTTGTATGGTAATCCTATTATTCCCAGAGATCAAACATAAAAGACATAGAATCTTAATTAAGCACAGGTTTTTAAGTTGGAGAAGGAGTGAAGATGTTATGTAAAAGTTTGAAAATATGTTAGAAATGCCTTGATTTAGTCAACAAAGGATCTCTAATATAAACGTGGCTTTTCTGTTCTGGAAAAGATATACTGCAAAAGGACAAATTGTTTACTACGATGTACGTGAAAAAAATATTCCTCGTTATAAAAGCTACCAAATAGACCAGCACGTGAAAACTAATGTTCACTCAGCAAAGTAAAATCAGAAGAATAAAGATTATGGATTTGTACAAATTTTATTGACCACGCGATCGACTTCATCGGGAAAAAACAGACAAAATCATGTCTCCGTTGATTTATGTAAAGTTCTACTTGTTGGCAATATTCCTATCTGAAAATTAAATATTCAGAAATTTAGAAATTCTCTAAAAAAATATTGTGTAAATCAAATCATTCCAGATGAATCGACTTTTACATCGGTGCTAACATATTATCGGTGTCATTTGCAGTGAAGTGTCGGTTTCAATGAATTTCCCCAGGATGATGGACTGAGTCTCATATGGATAAATGCTGATAAAACAATATGTGGTCTTTTTAGAATACATTTTCCGCAAACTAAATAATTTGTGAAAAATTAGATATTGTTTCAACACGTCCCCATCCTCTGGCTTGTAAAGTACTGGAAATAGCTAATCATTCAACAATTTCCGGATTGATAAATAATTCTTTGAGATTATTGTGGCCAGGTATAGATATATTTGCGAAAATGTGTTGCCTTTCGATGACAGTAAGTTTTTATATGCAAAAGCTGCATCAGCTCTTGAAACATATTATTCAAACATGTTTCATATTACTTATTTGGCTCGTGGCCTTAATAGAGTAACAGAAAAAGTTAGATAAATCTATGATCCTGTAAAAACAATAATAATATCTTGTGTTAAGAAAATTTTCTAAGAATCCCTGTGTGGATTAAACTTTATAAAGATATGTCTTCCTTTTCAACCACAGCTTGTTATGACAAGATGAAGTACACGGATAAATATTACTGTATTTAATTCATAAAAGTTTGATTCTATTAAAAAAAAGTTGTTGCTGCTCTACACAATGTACACTGTAAAAATTGTCAGTAAAATAATGTTTTATTAACCTTTTATTTTATTCTCACTTTACCATTTATTTATAAAATAGTAGAAACACCGTTAATTTGCAAAGATTTCTTTAGATCATGCCTAAAAAAACTGTCGTACAACCATGAAACTGGAGTGAAGTCAATTAACCTGAATTTTACTTCTGGTTTGACAGTTTGGCAACGCCGACAGTTTAAATTTCTTTTATGGCGGATTGGAATCAGTATTCCTCTAAAAAAAAAGTAATTTACTACAGTCCTTGTATTCTAAATGAAAGAACATAAGGACTGCATTTGAAGGTAAGTAGTAAGATTCTAATATTTTGTGTTATATTTAGTGTATAATTTTGATTTATTTGACTTATTTTACGATCTCTTAACCATAAAATCAAAATGTGTTTAAATAACCTTTATCAAAAAATACGGTCAAATGTATGGACAGAAAACTGCTGTTCAAATGACCATATTCTTACGGCGAAAATCTTTATTACAGTGTAGAATCGCCCTCTATCTTTCCTGCGAAAGATCCATCGTATCTCCAACATGATCTGCTTCTATGATATCTCACTTCGAAAAAGTTTATGAAATATACAAACTCACTATTCTAAGTTCTGCTGTTATAAACTTAAATTTTAGAGGCGTTCCTTTAAATGATGCAATATTTTTATGAATATTTTAAATACATATTTCCTGTTTTAAAGCGCATATTTTGGGCGGTTGGTGTAATATTTGCATGTATATTTTGGCTCTAAATGCATATAATCTGCTCTCTATTGACAACCATTTTTGAGATTAGTTTAACAATTTTCAAAAGAAAATATATTGCGAACGTTGAATGAAGGGTAAAGATGTCATCTTGAGGTTAAATTAAACTGAAGCTTAACCATTTGTCGGCCCTAACGCTTTAAAGCGCTATAAACATTGTTGCCAAATTAGGGACTCTGTTATTTAACTATCATTAATAATTTGGAAGAGTGATATTTGATATACATAATGGACGAATAACCTTCGAAATGATTAGGCAACCGTTGCAGTTAAAATTTAGCGGTGGATATAGAATAAGCAAGAACGAAAAATCATTCGGTAAGCAATTATTATTAACACTTTCCAACTGTACGTACTTGTTGTATCGTATAACTTTCATTTTTCTTTTCCTACGTTATCACATAACGGGCAAGACAAAATGACGGAAATGTATAAAATAGACTAATTGAATTCATAATGCTTCTTAAACCTTGTTGGAAAGTGTTAAAAATGCTTACCACTAACATAAATGCAACCCTTAATTCCCAACTACAGCCCTTAATGTATCTGAATATTTTAGTGTAGCCCTGTAAATCTGAATGTTAAGTATATCATGTTCTATACAAAATGTTATTTTAGCATTTTAACGATAAATGTCAATTTATGATTTTTGCAGATAAAGTTATGTAAATGTTATTCATAAAAATGTCTCTCTTAAAACAGAATGTTTTTGTTTTTTCTTTTCTTCGGGAGGGGGGTGGGAGAGGGTGTCTTTGTACACAAACCAGTTGTACAGGACCTGTTAATGCCATTTTGAATAGGGAACATTCCATAGTGAACTTGAATAAAATCTATCCCTTTTCAAAAATTCTGAAAATATTTACGAACCTTGGAGACGGGCAGATGGATGGAGACGGGCAGAGATTGACAGATGGATAGTCGGACAGACAGATACACAAATTGAAATCATATTCACACTTAAAAATTGTTAGAAAGTATTAAAAATGCTTAATGTAAACGAAATTACAATTCCAGTAAATTTCCAATAATAGCAGCCCTTAATGCAACTGAATATTTTTGTGTGGCACTATAAATCTTCATGCTAATCAAACTGTATTTCATAGAAAGCATTCTTCTGCGCATGTGAATAACATATTTCAATTTCATTAAGATTTGCGCAAAGAAAAGTTATTAAAATTTGGTTTATAGCAAATATCTCTCATAGAACGCAATGCTTTGGAATACTTTTGGGTATTTCTGTACGCAAACCAGGGATGGCATTTACTCCTTTTTCTAAAGAAAACATCCAATACTGAATTTAAATAACATATTTCAATTTCAATAAGATTTAAGTAAAGTAAAGGTATTAAACTATGTTTTATAGAAATACCTGTCATAGAACTTAATGTTTTGGAATACTATCGGGTGTTCCTGTACAGAAACTAGTAGAGGTATTTACTCCATTTTCAATAGGGAACATTCGATAATGAACTTAAATAATATATATAAGTTTCATGAAATTCCATGTAGACATACGGGAGTTAGAGCGCGAAGAGAAAGACTTAAATACGGACAGACAGACAGACAAACTGAATTCATTATCGCTTTTCAATCTTGTTGGAAAGTGTTAAACTGTGTGATGAAGTGTAGATGCAGGCCATAAGGAAGTGTTCTTCCTTCGAGAAAATAATTTATTCTCGTTTACATAAGCACAAACAGCACGCACACATCTGTATTAATAAAATCAGACATTTGTTTGTAAATTTGTCAAAATTAAAATTTTTTGCGATATCTTCATGTTTCACACACCATGAAAGCCAAAAATGACTTCAGAAAATTTTGTCTCTCTGTGTGTGTGTGTGTCGTCGTGTCTGTATGTTTGTAACGCCCTTTTTGTCCGGAAATAAATGTTATCTGCGATTTAGGAATTTTCGATTTTTAAGGGGAGGGAGAGAGGAAATCGGTTTTTGGCGGGAAATTTCGCAAATTCCGGATTTTTGAGTAACTCTACCAAAAATGGAACAAAGATATTGACAAAAGCTATGCGACTTCCTTGGGATATTTCCAAAAACACATTTATTATTATTATTATTATTATTATTATTTACTATTTTTTTTTTGGGGGGGGGGGGGGTTACGAGGGGGCAAAATCGAGACATCCCTTCTAGCGCTAAATTTGTCCTGAGAAATCTATGGGAGCTGCGGTCACGAATTTCGGTGCCAGGATTGTTTATAATGTATCCGACACTTGAAGTAACGGGATTTATCGAAATTAACCCCGTTACCACCCCCCCCCCTTGGGGGGGAACAGAAGGGAAAAACATCTTTGTAAGCATAACTTGCTTCAAAAATACTTCTAGATGACGAAATTGAACATTTGGAGACTACACATGAGTACAAATAAAACATTATCTGCAATTTAGGAAATTTCGATTTTTAAGGGAAGGGAGGGGGAAATCGATTTTTGGCTGGAAATTTTGCAAATTCCGGTTTTTTGAGTAGAACTCTACGAAAAAGGAAACAAAGATGTTGAAAACAGCCATACGCCTTCTTAAGATATTTATAAAATACGTTTTTGATTTTTTTTTTTTTTTTTTTTTTTGTGATCTGCCTTTTTCTTGGTGGGGGGGGGGGGGTAGGGGGGGAATGGGGTTTGTGTTACGATGGACAAATTAGATATGCCCTTTTTATAGCGCTAAATTTGTCCTGGGAAATTTATGAGAGCTGCGTTCACAAAGTTTGGTGCTTAGATTGTTTATATGTATCAGACAACTAAAGTAATGGGATTTATCGAAATTCCCCTCCCCCTTCCCCGACGGGGGACAGTAAGCAAAAAAAAGTTTGTAAGCCTAACTCGGACAGAAGTTACTTCACGGTGAAGAGATTGCACATGAGGAGACTAGACTTAAGTTTAAATAAAACATTATGCACGATTGCTCTACTAAAAATGGTACAAAGTTATTGAAAACAGTCATATGTCTTTATGATGTTTCCAAAAACACATTTTCGTTTTTTGTGACTTTCGATTTATTTATTTATTTATTTTATTTTATTTTATTTTTTGGCGAGAGTGGGGGGGGGGGGGGGGGTTACATAGGAGCAAATTCGAGACCCTCCTTTTAGCGCTAAATTTGTCTTGGGAAATCTATAGAATCGGCGGTCACGGAATTTGGTGCGTAAATTGTTTATATGTATCCGACACTTATTGCAATGGGATTTTACGAAATTCCCCTTACCTCCTTGGGGTAGGGGGGGGGGATCAACAAACACATGTGAAAACATGTTTTCTCGTTTGAATTCGCCTTAAATTATCTTAGAATGGCGAATTTTGGTGTATGGATGTTGATTGAGTATATGCATTATGTACTTTGGTGGGATTTCGCAAAACTTCGAACTTACCCGCTGGTGAAGGGGAAGTAAGAAACGGGTAAGTTGCTGCCGAAGGCAGTGTGGACCCAGACTCCTCACGTTGCAAGCGAGAAAAGCCTTAACTGAATACAGCTGGAACTTAGGTTATTAATAATAATATGGGATTGTGACAACTTATTTAAGTATAGATCGAAGCGGGCAAAACCTGCTTGTATAAACATGAAAGAAAACGTAAAAAAATTAATTAAACATAATTTTTAAATGGACATCAATTTCCGGTCCACAAACAAGTAGCTTTCCAAGCGAGCATCTCAAGCTTGCCATCCACCATCAGCGTGTCGCATCATTCTTTCCAAAACAAAAGTCTCTCTCCAAAACGAAAGTTCTTTTTCTAAGGGCAGGGCCAGTAGCGCCATCTCTAATCAGTCTGAAAGTTATTATTAAAGTCTGACACTATTACAATAGTCCAACACTACTGAACTGAGGAGTGAAATTAAATAGGACCGACAAAGGGTTAAACTTCGTAATAGATAGGTACAGTTGGCAGTGTTTATAATCTATGCGATTTACGTATTTTTTTTTTTTTTTTTTTTTTTTTTTTTTTTTTGTTGTTGTTGTTGTTCTCGTAGGTTTTACCATTGGAGAGTTTCGTAATTTCAAATATGAAGTGATAGGACTAATTAATAGTATTTGCATTGATAGCGGAAGTTATAGATTTAATAATAAGATTGTAGTTATTTATATTTAGTACATGACATTAAAAAAAAAATCTATTGTCCTTTGTTTATATATTAGCGAGGCAATAATGTCAAAAATGAAATATGTTTTAATTTTGAAATTTCTGCTTATCTAAAAGTAGTCTGAATAAACTGAAATAATGTAACTCATTCTCTGCCTTTTATTATCTTTTTTTTTTTTTTTCGTTTTTATAGTTTGAAGAGTTATTCTAAGGATATAAAATATAAAATATAAAATGTAATTTTTTGATGATTTTTCAAGATTATGTCTTTTGCGCTGATACTTCTTTCGACATTCAATAAGCGAGCATGTCTGTGAGTCGAGATTCTTTCATTTCATTATTTTTCTAGATTCACATAAGTCGAGATTCTTTTATTTATTTTATTTTATTTTATTTATAAAAGAGATAAAGTTTACTTCCATCTGTTACTTAAAGATTATTTATTTCTAAGGAAATTCCTTTTATTATTGTGTCTCAAATTACATCTCTTTAAGAAACAAATCTTCTTTTCAAAGTAATTGTTTTATTATTATTATTATTATTATTTAATAAATAATATTGAGTATTTTCTTTCTATTATACTTCTTCAGAATTTTATGAAAAGTAGCTTAACATTAGTATTAAAATAGCCGTTGAATTAACCATTTGACCGCCGCTGACGGATATATCCGGTCACTGGTCTGTTCTTTTTTCTACAATACACTTATAATTTAAAATTATATTAGCTTGTTTATTTTTAGCTTTTTTTTTTTTTTTTTTTTTCATATTTGAAGATCTTAAAAAAAATGTCATGGGTATTATAATTATATGTACGGTTAAATTTTAAATCGCAGGTTGAAAAAAGTATTATTTTAGTACATCGAAAACACTGTACAAGGAAAACAACATTACAGTTTTGCCCTTTTTAGAAGGCGGTCAGATGGTTTTAACTAAAAGATTGTTTTTTTTTTTTTTTTTTTTTTTTTTTTAATTTTTTTTTTTTTTTTAACATTAAAATTCTTTATTATTATTATTATTATTATTATTATTATTATTATACAGGGTGTACTAAATAAGTAATGAGACAACTAGCATTACACCCAAACTGAGAACTTTATTAAAATTTCGCAGTTACATGGATTCAGAATAATTATCTTGCCCTTGAACACAATGTTTTCTTTGATGAAATTATGTTAGTTTTCTTTTGTATACGGTTTATGAAATTATATATTCATTTAATATCTAAAATTAACTATGCGTAACTGATGAAATTAAGAATAAAATTTCTTAAAGTTAAATCTCAAAATAATAGGGATAATCTTATCAGTTTTGTATAAGAAGGCTTATTTTTAAATAACAAGTTCCTAAAAACTTAATTAACTTTTACCAATTGAAAGGTACGATCGCTTAAGTTGTTAGAAGTTTGGTGTGTTTTGGCCAATTGACTACTCTTGGATCCTAGGCCTAAGGAGTAGTGCCCTCCGTGAGAGTCTTTCTAAGGGGTCTGTCCAGTAGAAATCCTGGGATTCTACTGTTAAAGTTCCAATTTAATGTCCAGGTCCGTATAGCTGAAAAAGAAGGCCGTTGAAACAAAAAGAACTAATAGTTCGCAGCAAAACATATTTATTTTCTCCTGTAGAGGTTTCATAATAAAATGAACAGTACATTAATAGTGTAATTTCAGCATGACCATAAGTTACGAGAATGCAAAAGATAGGGGTGAGAGAGAGAGCTACGGGGTCACATGTTATACTGTCAACAGTTGTAGAGCCAATTCTGAAGTTGACTCTACTGCCATTAAGATCAGACTGATGAATTACGCCAAAATTATTAAAACAGTGCCAAACTTTCCAGCCAAAGCTAATCCTTTGTTTGTAGAATAATTTAATATAAATATTTTGAATTTATTAATTTCGTTACAGTAGTTTATGCCAAGTTTTATCGCCAGAAGACCGTTATTTAAGGGAGACACTCAGACTAGGATTTATTGCACATCCTGTGATAAAAAAAATCTAAATTACCCTTTAATGATATTAGAACGGAAATGTATTGCTTAATTTAGCCTCGAATAAATAAACATACGCAATTTAAAAGAATGAAAATGTAATTATGTATCCAACGGTTTATAACATGGAAATAATATTTTTTTATATTTTATTTATTAAATGATTTAGAAGAGCTTATAATTTTGAGAGATGTCATTTAAAAGGAATATGTTTTTGTTCTCAGACGATTTAAAAATAGCATAAGGGATAAAGTATTATTAGAATTAAGATATTTATTATAGACAAAAGCGAATAAATAAAAGTAATTTAGAATTTAGTTATCTATTTTTATTAGCTATTTAATTTATTGAAAATATAATAATTATTTATTGCCTTTATTTAAAGTTATAATTAAAACACATATATGTGAAGGAACGACTTCACAGGGTCCTAGCCCGTATTTACACAAGTATCGGAGAAAACCACGAAAAACTCCGAACGGTTAGGCCGGCAAGTGCGACCTATGTTCGAACCCGGCATCTGACGTCTACTAACTTTGAGCGCAGAACTACTCGGCTACTGGTGGGCAGTAAGAAGTCTGGACATTTTTGGACAGTTTTTATCACGAAACGTTAAAGGAGAGTACGTTTTAGTAAAATGTTACCACCAAATCTAAAATGTATTATTACTTTTTAATTTTAACCCTAATTTATTTATCAGATAAATTTTGAAAGAAAAATCAATGCGAATATAAATATAATGTAATATAATTTTTACTCTCTATATGTACGCTTAAACTATGCTTAGAAACATGCACTTGTGACCGTGATAGGGTAGTTAAAAAATTTTTAAACTTTTCTTTTACTTTTACAATCCGATTTTAAATAGTAAGTTTAAATTATTTTATTCTTTATACAAGTTTCATTTTTAACTTATTACAATTTTCAGTTGTTATTTTAGAAACTTTTCATTGATATTGAAATTTATTAGTAATTTTATTATACTTCTTTCGTAAGTGTAGTTATTTTATAGCCACAATATTTGCCTTCTAAAAATACTGCTTAACCGGAACTCTGATACAATAACTTTTACTGCCTATTATTGCTACTTATTCAGATTTATATTTCGCTATATCATTATAAATATCGTAGGAAAAGAATCTAAAGTGTAATTTTTCGAAGAAAATGAAAGGCTGTCCCCTTTATGTCGCCTGATTCATTCAATGTTTTCCTGAAGTTGTGAAACAATGAAATGAATTTTATAGTTTTTTCAGAAATTGCAAGCAATTTCCTACTCGAGACTTTATTTGTCTGAGTAAGCAACAACATTATGTAGTTCATTATTTAAAGGTTAATTCTTTCAAGCATTTTCTTTCGCCTTAATGTCTTAAAATTAGTATTTTAAAGATCTTTATAGTCGTTACAGTTTGGCCAGTTCTTTGTGCTTAGTGAGTAAGACTTTTAAGAAAGAATGCATAATATTCTGGTGCAAGTATATTTGTTTAACATCTTATTATTTAGTTTCTTTTATTGTTTTATTTTCTTTTTACGCAAACTTTGGCGGTGTTTATATTGCTGTGTACGTCTGTGTGTGGGGGATTAATCTGTATATACTACTGTACAAGAGTCAGATTCTCCTTTTCTTCCCGATCAATCAAAAAAATTTCGACCGTCTCAGGCGTATAACTTAAAATTTTCAGATCTTTTTGGTAGTTAGTTTTAAAGTTATAATCTTAGCAATATTAAACTATTTTTTAAGCCATTATATTGAAAAACTTTTAGTTGATAAGCACGTTTCAAAAATAAACGCACAGAAAAAGATGATTGAGTGTGGTAAAAATATTAATATGCTTGAGTAATGCGTTAAAATTACTAAATTTGTAGTTTTATACGTTAGTTTGAAATTGTAAAATGACTAAAGTGACTTTTTACTCCATTTCGGTGTAAAATGAGTTTAATAAAAGTAGTCCTCAGCTTATTTTTGCATATTTTGTTAACACCGTTATCAAATTTTAATAATTCACTTTTTGAAATTCTTATTTAGAAGCTTTTTTTTTAATTGAAATTGCATTTTTCATCGCGTCTTCGGGTCACGCTAAAAAACAAGACGCCTCCACTTAATAATAATAATAATAATAATAATAATAATAATAATAATAATAATAAAGTAAGCAATTCATTTCGTTTCTTGTTGGCTTAGTTGGCTGGAGCGTCATGTTAATAACGCGAGAGTCGAGTTCGATCCTCGAAAGGCCGAGGTGTTAATTTTTGCGGATAATTGATAGAAAAGGTGTCACTTGGTAAAAGAAAATACTTCGTGGTGTACACAGTATCCTAATAATTTTTGAAGCGTTTTCTAAACAGCTTATTATCTAGTTACTAAAAAGCACAAAATAAAAATTTAAGTAAAAATAAATAAATAAATTTTTTTTAGAAGCTTTTTATTGATATTGGAATTTCTCATCGTGTCTTCGTGTTACGTTAAAAAAACAAGGCGCCGTCATGAGTTCGGTCCTCGAAAGGTCCATACAGTAATTTTTGCAGATATTTAATAGAAAAGGTGTTAATTAATAAAAAAAAAAGTATTAAAAAAGAAAATAATAATACCAAACACCCTCAGTCCAGCAGGAGATATACGGTGGATATAGTTTAGACCTGAAAGTGTTAAATTTAAATTTTTCTAGGTACGATATTTTCACCTATTTTAACTGTTTTTTTTTTTTTTTTTTATTTGATGAATTTTTTCTTATTCATTTGTTGTATGTTCAGTCGGGATGCTAGCAATGTATATTTGAATGATATGCTTTATATGATTCAGAAACTGTATACAATTACTTTTTAGAAGCTTTTTATTGAAATTCGATTTTGTCATCGCGTGTTCGTGTCACGCTAAAAAACAAGGTGCCACCACTTTAAAGTAAATGTAAGCAAAAAAATTACGTCGCTCGTTGGCTCAGTGGGTTACAGCGTCATGTTGGTAATGCAGTAGTGGTGGGTTCGATTATCGAAGGCCGACTTGATATTTTTTTGCAGGTAATTAATAGAAAAGGTTCCACTTGTCAAAAGAAAACCTTTCACAGTCTACACAGTATCCTAAGAAATTTTGATTAGTTTTTTTATATATATGGTAGAGAAAGTATTGTTTTTAGGTCAAATTTTCTAAATTAAGTTTTTGTTATATTTATACGTTTTGTGGTCCTCCGAATCTCAAAAACGTGTTTTTAGCGGTTTGTCTGTATGTCTGTATGCCTGTGCGTGTATATCTATTATTAGCATATCTCAAGAACAAATATTAGCAGAAATTCCAAACTTACTATTTTAAATGTGTATGATATAGCTACACTAAACTTTCCGTTGGGATTAAGCAAATGGTTCGTGTACAGGGACATCCTAGAGAATTCAAATACATTACGTTTATGGGGGGGGGGGAATTGCAGGTAAGTAGAATTTAACATCTATGGACTGCACTAAACCAAATGAAATGAATATATATTTTTTATATGCGTAAAAAACATGTTTCATGTAGAATGTGGTATGGAAATCACTCACTATTCGTTTACACGGCTGCACAAAAGAACAAGGTTATAGTGTGGCAATACTTGATAATTTATGGAAGTGTACTTCAGATTATGTCGTGTGTCATTAATATAGGATTATATTTATTTGCACAATGTGGTTTGTACATAACCCTCAGGAAATATACAGGGCTGCCAATATTTAAGCCGTGACATTTTTTTTTATTGTTAGGGGAAGTGCTTTACTATAATATTTTACCATGTACAGGAAAGCTGCTCAGAAATTAAAATTAATTTCTCATAGCCATATGGTAAATAATGTAATTTTTAAATATGAATATTCATCACTTAGTTTTTTGTATATTTACACGTTTTGAGGTTTCCTGAATACCGAAGTCAAGTTTTTAACGTTTGATCTTTGTCTGTATCTCTTAGAATGAATTAAAAACAAATAATTTCAGGCGATCCAACTGTTATATTTTGAAGTTAATACGTTTGTTTGTAGAAAAGTTTGATCAAGATTGATAAGTTTCAAGAAATGTTGCGTGTGAAAGTTGCTTGAATAATTTTAAATAAACTTTTGAATTTAATAACAAATTTGAAATTATATATAAATGTAGATATAATGAAACGGGGGGTTGAGGGGGGCTACCGCCTCCCTCACACAGAATTATTTGTCAAATAAAACTGTTCTGAAGCCTAATTTGAATTGTTTTAAGATAGGTTTACATGACAGTACTCGTTATCTTACCCCTTAATCTCCAATCTATAATTATAGTATTAAATTACAGGGTAAGAGAAAGCCGTGTAAGTGACACACCGGGTTATTTAATAACTAAAAAGCACAAAAGAAAAATCTAAGTAAGTAAAAAAGCACTTAAGGTATTTTATTGTGAAACCCTAAAAAGCATAAAATAAAATTTTATTTTTTCAGAGTGATACTATTAAAAATAAAATAAAATAAAATAAAATAAAATAAAATTTTCACCAAAAAGAAAATTCTAAAGAAAAATATAGATATTTTACTTTTATAAAAGATGAAAACTTTTAAATATTCAAAATATTTTAAAAAGTATTCAAGACAATACTTTTTAGAAGCTTTTTACTAGAATTGGATATTGTCATGAAGTCTTCATGTCACGCTAAAAAAAAACAAGGCGCCACCACTTTAAAATAAATGTATGCAAATTCTTTCGTCGCTCGTTGGCTCAGTTGGTTAGAGCGTAATGTTGATATGTTGATAATGTGATGGCGTTAGGCTAGGTCCTCGTAGGCCGACATGTTACTTTTAACAAATAATTAATTGAAAAGATGTCATTTGTTAAAAGAAAACCTTTCATGGTCTACACAGTATTTTAAGATATTTTGGTTAGTTTTTTTTTAAGAAGCTTTTTTTTTTTTTTTTTTTTTAATAACTATAAAAGCATATAGTAAAAATTTACGTAAAAAAGAAAAACACTGGAATCTTTTTATTGTGGAGCCCTAAAAAGCATAAAACAAAATTTTATTCTTGCAAAGACATGCTATAAAAATAAATAAATAAATAAAAGCTTCAACAATAAGAAAATTTTAAAGAAAAGTCTAAATATTTCACTTTTGCAAGAGATGAAAATTTTTAAAAATTCAAAATATTGTAAAACGCATTAAAGAATAATATTTTCTCGTATTTGTTAGATTTTTCTAGCATTTTCTATGACTTTTCGTGACTGTTCTTTGACTTTCGTTTAGAGCATCACGATGGTAACGCGATGGTCGTGGGTTCGATCCCAGAAGGCCGATGTGCTTTTTTTTTTTTTTTCTGAAGAAAAGATTTCAATTGATAAAAGAAAATCTTTAATTGTCTACACAGTATCCTAAGAAATTTTGATTAGTTTTTTAAAACTAAAAAGCACAAAATAAAAATTAAATTAAAAAAGCATTTTTTTTTTAACATTAGAAGCTTTTTATTGTGGAGCCCTGAAAAGCATAAAATAAAAATTTATTGTATCAAAGACATGCTATAGAGAAATGAAAGTTTCAACACTGAGAAAATTTTAGAGTAAAATATAGATATTTCACTTTCACAGGAGAAAAACGTTTTTAAATATTCAAAATATTTTAAAAAGTTTCGAGACCCCTGAAATTTATGGCTTAACGAATAATTATAAAAAAAAAAAAAAAAAAAAAAAAAAAAAAGAAACTAATAACTAAGATTGTTGGTCTCGAATACTTTTTAAAATATTTTGAATATTTAAAAATGTTTATCTCTTGTAGAAGTGAAATATCTATATTTTTCTCTAAAATTTTCTTAGTGTTGAAACTTTCATTTCTCTATAGCATGTCTTTGCTACAATAAATTTTTATTTTGTGCTTTTCAGGACTTCACAATAAAAAGCTCCTAACGTTAAAAAATTGTTTTTTTTTTTTTTTTTTTTTTACTTAAATTTTTATTTAAATTAATTTTAAGAAAGCTAGTCACAAAATTTGTGTTACTAAAATCACTACTTTTTATTTATCAGTTATATTTTATAAAGTTTTACTCGAGAAAGAAAAAGAAAAAAAAACGGAAGTATCATTATTTAAGGAACTATATAAGAAATGTCGTTTTAGAAGTCATGAATGATTAATATTCTATCTGATTGTACGCAAAGATTATTGAGGTCAAACTGATACGGACAAAATAATCGTGGCCGAAATGTCGCAGAACTGAAATATCATGGAGTCAAAATGTCGCTAGTCAAGTACATTTGATTGAAATTGATGCACGTATATCATCATATGTCATAACTCATGGTATTTACATCAACGTCCACATTAAAAAATAAATAAATAAAATAAAATAAATAAATAAATAGATGCTTGAAATTAAGTAATATGCAAAATTACTGTATGTTTTCGACTTGTAATAGCTTCTGATATTAAACTTCAAAATCGTATGCATTTATTATAAATTTTTTTAAAAGCAAAGTATTTTAATTTTTTGTCGAAAATGTCATCATTAAAGATTCAGTTTTGAAAAACACGCGTGATATTTTTTTTTTCTCTATTTTGTAAGCAAACTGTTCTCAGTATGAATATTTTCTCTGTTTAAAATAGCTCTGGTATTTTTTTTTATTTAAATATCAGACAGCACATGTATGTATATATATATATATATATATATATATATAGGGGAGACCCGTGTACCTAGGGCCACCCCACTTTATTTGAATAATATTTAATTTTAAGTTTTAATATTCAAATGGGTGAGTAACAACACCAATTGCTACATTTACAACTACTTTGGAACTTTTGAGGAGAAAGTTTTGACAAGTTACATGTAGAAAACGAACTTACATGGTTTGGAGTAAAATTTTGTAACTCATCTCTTTTGCTATTTTACAAAGGGAAGTTTAATATATTTCTTTCATTTTTAGTGTATAATTTTGATTGTTATAATGAGTAATAAATGAGATATTTAATTAGTCCTCTCTGCATGTGGATTTTTTAGCGGAAGGTATTTTGAATGAAGTTACCAAAACTTGTACCTAGGGCCACATAGCTGCCTTGTACCTAGGGCCAGTGTGTTTGGACCTTTTAACACTTTCGCGACCGCCTATTTTTGTCTTTTTGACAGCAAGGTCCGCCTGTGGACGTTTTTCTCATAAGTTACAAATTTTCAAAACAAATTTTTCCATATTCACATTTATATTACATATGGATATGCATTATAATCACACTCTATCTAATCAAAGTATTTGCATCCGTAGTATACTGATTGTACAAATATGAATATTGTGTATATTTTTTAGAAACAACATATAAACTGCAAAAGAAACGCCCACTGGTGGAGTTTCATATTTTCAAATGACGTGAATCTACGTCAGAGGTCGCGAAAGTCTTAAGAAACACAGTACAGTCTATAGTAATTGGATGCTGGCAAACCCTGGTAAACCAATCACTATATATGACGTTGCTGATAATGTTGGAAAGCCTATCCATCGGTCTTTACTCCTCTAAACATTCTATCAGGCTTTCGTGTATACGGCATATGGCCAATGAATCAAAACACATTCACTAAGGATGAATATTTAAGTTCAAACGAACGATGAATATTTAAGACAAGATCGCTTCATAAATAATAATAATAAAAAAAAAATTCCAGGAAGAAAGTAAACCAATAATGATAGAATTGGATATCTCCGTTTCGTGTCCTGTTGAAATTTCGAAACCTTCAACATCTAACATCTTTTCGTGTGTCATGCTTTAACAGGTACGAACCTAAGCAAAACCTTTACCTAAAGCAAAACCTCTCACATCAAAGAAAAGATGTGACCGAAAATCAGACAGATCTAGAAATCCAAGAGACACTCCAGAAAAAAAAAAAAAAAACATTCTGTTAGAATATTCTAAAGAAAAAGAAAAAGTGAAAAATTTCGTGCTTCAAATTAAGGCAACAACATAATTATTATATAATAAATAAATATATTACTTGATATTGTTTCTTTTATAAAATACATGTTTATATGCTTATTTTCTATGCATTACGAAGTGAAATCTAAATTTGAGAGAATGGCCCTAGGTACAATGAGGTCTGGCCCCAGGTACAATGAAGGTGTTGTACCTAGGGCCACGTGTGAAGTTTCTTTTTAAACCTTCTATTTGTCGGAATTTATTATTTTAGTTATTTATATAAATCCCAATTGGAAGTAATTAGTCCTAAAGATATGTACATATCAGTTTGATAATTTTAAACAGGTCAAGGGCTCTGTTTTTGGGCACTGAAAAAAAGCGGCCGTAGGTACACGGGTATCCCCTATATATTAAATGTGCATACAAAAAGTTGTCCGCTGAAAAATGATGAATGTATTTCATATGATGACAGCTCGCAACATATTTTCGCCAGTAGGGGGATCTGTAAGCTATTTTAATATAATTTAATTCATAATTTCACTTCGTACAATTATTCTTATTCATATAAGCTAAATATTGCTTATTTATAATAATAGATTACAAAATCTTTATAATCATTCACTAACTTAAACACACAATATATCGTAATCTAATACAAATCCTGTTATTACAACACATTTAATAAAATATCGCCTCTAGGTGACCCTGTAAACTATTTTAACATCATTAAAATCCTAGATTCACTTCATACAATGATTATGTTTATTCATGTATACGAAGTATTGTTGTAAGTTTTCGTCAAGATCGGAACAGAATAACACAGGATAGGCTTACAACAAGAAAAGCTGGAAAGATACTCAGAACAGCATGGGACTCGAAGCCAACCTACTACACGCGAAGGCAATTAGCGGAATGGCGACATAATCACTCGGCTATAGGGTACCTTCTCCTTGCTAGTTCAAGTTATTGAACATTAGTTTGCATAATATCTTTTTTAAAGTGATATAATCTTTTGCATCATAATCTTTACATATTTTAAAGTCCAAACGGCTCCATAAGTAATAAAAAATGGCACCGTAATTATTTTATTCAAATTTTATAACCATTCATCCATTTATTTATTTATATCATTAATTTATCGTGACGTTGTTATCCATAGTTAATTTATTATTATTATTTTCTCCCGGTGTATTAAAATTCAGCATAGTAACGAAAAGAGTTTATTCTTAAAATAGATATTGTTTTATTCAAACCTTGTTTTATGAATAAATAAATTTACTAAAATTATCTGGTTATTCAAGTTTTACTTTCTACGACGGTAACAACTATATTGCACAATATGCACTATACAGAAATAATTTTTTAAAATAATATATCTGTATAAATGAATCACTGACTTTTATATGTTTAGTTTATTATTAGAATCGATGAATGAATCTTCCAAATCATGATAAAACTTTATTTTCTCTATCTCCATGCACTGTTGTAATTGTGATGTAAGCTTGTCCATTAAATTATATTTTTTAATTATTTTATTCAATTGTAATGCGCGTAGCGAAAACATAGTTAAAGTGTTACTGCCTTTATTCCAGTACATTGCTGTACCTATGAAATCATTTTCTAGCGTTAGTCCGGGAAACCAAGGCTTCTATTATTAAGAAGATAATTAGTCTTTGATATAAATTGTTGCTTATTAGATTTTAGAACTTTTGTTCCCTGGTGGTTCTACTATGCTGCAAATTCTCCCATTTATGGGAAGGTTATATCTCAGCTTCTACAATGTATAAGTGCACTGAAATTTATATTTGTGATAGTCCTCCTGAAAACTAATTTAATTTGGGTGTATATCAGTCGAGAGGTAGCACTGCTTGTACTAACATTTTATGATTTTCCAGATGGTTATCTCTCTAATTTTATTGTATGAAATTGCTCGAAACTGCATAAGTAAAATCTTTACTGTGAGAAGATAAACTTTTGTGCATGTTAACCGGTAGAATGCACTGTTATATAGGATTATATAAAATAAAAAATTGTGATATCCATAGCATACTAGTAATTTTATAGTCAGTCAATTTTATATTTTATTTTTAATATGTTAATTATTACATTTCTGGTTATTACTTATCATTAATATTATCAAGAATTAATTATTTAAAACCATATTATTGACTGCATATACTGCTTATTTGAAAATCAGGATATTTTAAATTTAATGCAAGCTAGATATTTTAAATTTGAACATTTGAAAGTTCTTCAGTTTCCTTAATGCAAATTCTCAGCATCTGTGATTAGAATATTATAATAATACCATTTCTAATTATCTTAAATGTATTTAAGTAATTTATAAGTTATTTGAATAACGATGATATTCCATCGCAATAGATCTGAATTTTCTCTGGGATTAATAGAAAGAAATCGGGATTTGGTAATGAAAGGGGAAGAAGGGGAAGAAGGAGGTTGATGTAAATATTTTTTTTATATATTAAAAAAAAAAAAAAAAAAAAAAAAAAGTATACACACACACACACACATTTATATATATATATATTAAATAGCCATTTTTAACAGATTAAATATTTTTTTTTTTTAATGATAATTTGCATATTTGCCCTTATTTTGATTAATAAATCCAAACTGTTTGGCAATATAGTTTTTAAATATGATCTAAAAAAAAAAAAAGTCCGCAGTAACCTCATTTCTTGGGGCTAATGTGGACAAATAAAATTTTTTATTAGACAGTGTAATGTATTTTCTGAAAATGTATGTAACACCATGTCAAAAAAAAAAAAAAAAAAAAAAAAAAATCATATCTAACCTAAATAAAATAGTCTTTATGTACAGACCTTATCTATTATAAGGCTTAAACACCTCATAAAAAGAAAGATTGACTTTCTGTCTTCAAGAAAAAATTGCTTTATTCAACTTCTTTCTTTCTTTCTTTTTCTTTCTGTCTTTTCTTTCTTTCTTTCTTTCCTTTTCTTTCTGTCTTTTCTTTCTTTCTTTTTCTTTCTGTCTTTTCTTTCTTTCTTTCTTTTTTTTTTTTTTTAGAATTGTACATTATTATCTATTAGATCTATATATGGCTTTAACTTTGTCAACATAGTTCAGAACCCTACTTTTTTTTTTTTTTTTTTTTTTTTGACCTGGACAAATTCATTAATGTCACGTGTCCATACTAGCCCCTCATTATATTGATATACCATGCAGATAAAAAGTAACTATCAAAATAAGTATTAAATATAATCATTTATAAAATACTGTAATTTATTATTTGAAAAGTACAAGTGAAATAGCCTAATGTTGCCATTAAAACGCATATTCGAAACTTAGTTTTCTTATTATTCCCCTATAAAAATATTCTTTTAGAAACTACTGCTAATCTACCAATGATATTATCATATAACTGCTCATGACAGTGAATACCAGTGTGATCAAACTTCAAAAACCTACAGAGGAATTTTGAGTGTTAAATAGCAGAATTATTCATGTTGTCCACAGTAGCTTCGTGCCAACATTAACAGCCTTCCCCCCTGTAAGAAAATATTGGATTGGTGAAAATTTTCAGTCTCCAGTTTTTGATAGATTTATACGTTTTAAGATGTTCTAAACATTATTTGGAATGTAACGTAAATACGGTCTTGGATCCTTCATTCAGGCAATTGACATCAACCCTCTGAATATTAATTGATAATTTTTGGAAAATGTCTGTCTGCTACCAAAATTTTGTGGACACTGTATCTCACAAACCAATTGAAGGAATTCAACAAAGCTTTACATTTTGTTGGACCTTGACTTAAACTGGTGCTGATTACATTTTGGGATAAATCGCCTAGAAGGTGGTACTGCTATGCTACAATTTCTTCCATTTAAGGGAAAACTCTCTTAAATGAAATTGTAATTTCTATAGAGTATAAGTGCACAAAACTTTATTCATGTCACGACAATGATGAATAACTATGTTGATTTGATGTTTGTGCGTATTGGCGACAAGTGGTGCTGTTATGTTACAATTTAACCTCCCATTTGTATGAGGACAATATGTCAGCTCTTATGTTATATATATATATATACATATACAAACTTAATATGTGAGGTGCTTATTATGAAAACCACGCTGATTCAACGGGGATGTATACTGGCCGGCTGGTGGCGCTGCTTACCTGTAATATTCCGATTTATAGTATATATGTATTCTATATTGAGCGATACCTCAGCTTCTGCTATATATAAATACACAAAACTTTATAAATAAGGGGGTTATTAAGAAAAATTTCGCTGATTTAGTACCGGTGCATATCGCTCGGCAAGTAGTACCAAGTTTGGTATGTGAGATACATATTAAGAAAAATTATGCTGTTTCAGTTTTGTATATCTCGGACGAGAAGTGATGGCTACAACAGTTTTAAGAAGTAACCATGTATCGCAGATTTCAGTTTATACTTTGAAAAGCGACGTTTATGAAACGATTATTTAATTCAAAAGAGAAATAGGAAAAAATAAAATATTTTAATCAAAAGTAAAAAAAAATGGAACGAACTAAATACTAAAAAATAATCAGCAAAATAGCGGACTACAGTTTTGGTAGCATACCATCATCAGAACAAAGTAGTATATTGGATTTGTGATCCTATGTATGAATTTTATCAACAATGCGTTTAATTTTTGAGTTATAGGCGATTTTATATAATAAAACTAGTATGTTGTAACCGTCATAAAACTTTCTTCTATGATTTTTCTTATAACAGATTCGCGTAATTTAGACAAAATCAATCACCCAGTTTCATTCCAGCGAAACCATTCATTATGGATTCACTTACGCAATTTTAACCATTTGTAGCGGCGCTTTTTATGAATACAGCACCTATTCCAGATATGATATCTCAAATCTATTTATTTTCCATAATGAGTGCAGATGATTTTTATCTCAGAAATATATTACCCTAAATGTCTAAAGAATGGCACGGTAAGTAAAACTCACAATTCGTGTGACGGTGACGTATAACAGCCATATGAACTGAATCAAATAAAATTTTTACACCCTATCTCGTTTACTTACGCAGATACATGCATACATACACATATACATATATACTTGCGCACATACAAATAACCGTAAAAATAACAGGATTTCTGAAATTCTCGAAAAATATAAATACTCCAAAATCTCATAATCGGAGTTTTTAAATGATGACGATACTTTCCTTACATAGTCATAGATACCAACAACAAACGCTGTTAGTCCTTGCCTTTTTTTTCACACCAGTATATTTTTAGAGTATTTTTCTTCTTGTTTTGTCGTCATTATATTTGCAGAGCAATACTCTAAAATTTAAGTGGTGTGGAAAAAGGAGGGGAAACTAACAGTCTTACGGATGTTGGCAACTATGCATAGTGGGTATTAATACGTAGGAAAATGAAAACACTGTTTTTAATTTGAACAAGAAATTAAAATTTCGTGATAACCCGAACAAATGCATATACGTAAATGGTCTCTCCAGTTGTTTAAGCTAGACCGTGTCTAGATTTAATAGACCGAGCAGACCATATAAAAACTATGAATAGAACAACGATGTACATAATTAAAAACTGAATGTAATTTAAATGTCTATGAATTGACGACTTGACTTTCTGTCGTCATTCGACGTCATGATGAAATTTAACCTATAGTAGTCTTAATGTACCCCACAAATAAAGGACTATAGCCAATCATAGCGCAGCAGCTTTTCCCCACAAACAAAAGGAAACTCCACCTCGTTCTAGTCGTCGATTATTTTGTGTACCTGTCGTATTCTTTATCCATGGTTTTTATTTTTTTTTATCTTCTTATCACTAACCTGCTTTTTTTTTTTTTTTTTTTTTTCAATTGTTTCTAAATTTATTAGAGGTTGCATGGCACAAAGTTCCTTTTTTTATGGAAGAAAAATGTTGAAAATGGTATGTAATTAAACATATTATTATTAATAATTACTATTTATTAATAATTACTATTAATAATTTATTGAAATTATTAATCCTTTTTAAAGAGTAAAATAGAATTGTAACTAGTAATAGATTATTATATTTCTGTATATCCATTTTCAATCATATTAGGCGTTTTTTTTGTTGTTCTGATGCATTTTAATATGCTTATAGTTGCATGTATAGTGTAGAATTAATTTATTTACTTTTCATTATGTATTCAAAAAATATTCAGAGTTGTTACAGATTTTTAAATTGAATAATGTTTTATTACAGCAGCAAATTTTCAGAAATGGATCATATTGTTTCTGTAAAAAAAAGTTGTAAATTTGATGGCATTTATAAATACTAATGAGTATTTTAATATATATGAGTATTTTAATAATGAACTGTTAGTTTACAAGCTGTCTGTGGTGAAAATTTTGTGATAGTTTTTTCTTTTTTTTTCAATGTGTGTTTGGTTTTATATGTGCGCGACGAGCATTTATAGCGCGACAAGTCGTACTATTTCTTTCAGGCGGCATCGTTGCCAATTTCTATACATAACCTTGAATGAACGCGCAAACATTTTTATTTCAGCTGAAAGTTTGTTAATCTATGTGGATTATTAGATTTTTATCAAAAATTGGAACACTTATCAATCAGTATATTTTTTTCTAAATATTAATGGAAGATTCGATAGTAGTTAGGAATTGGTGATAAGAGACTGTTATTCTAAGAATGGACCATATTCCCACTTTGGGTTCGAGGCTACAAGAATATCAGCTGGTTAGGAGAACAATCCTCAACTCTACCATAGCAAAGCATTGTGGCTTGCAAATTTTTATCTTGCAATATTATTTATAAGAGTTACAGATTATATGAAATTGAAGTAAGAGTGATATAGTGATACCCTTGTTTTGTTTTTAATCCAGTTTTAGTAATATACTTTAATATTAATCAACATATGTAATATTAAAAGTTGCCATGTGAACTGTGGCGATGATAACAAATTTAAATGAATGTTCCATTTAATAAATTCCTTTATTAAAGTGATTGAAATTCTAATTATTTAAGCTTTGATGTCTATATATATATGTGTGTGTGTGTATAAAATGTTCTTATTAATCTTTTATTCATTATATGTATATGTGTGTGTATATATAATATACATAAAATGTTCTGCAATTTTACAATATGGAATAGTCTTAACTTTATCATTCGATTCAGTTGTTTACATTTCTCTTTTGTTCTTGTTTGAACAGATATCTGATTATTAAGTTTCACTGGAGAAATATTTAGAAAAATGTTATGCGTAACAATAAAATGGCATCTTGAATCTAATTTGTTTACAAAATATCGGCCACGTGTTCGGCGATTTTACCTACTGTGACGTCACAGGAATATTGTCCATTAGGTTCAATGTTTGTATACATCTGGACGCAGAATAGTTAGCGCTGAGATTTTCAGTTCCCAAGTGTTTAAATCCAGATTCCGCATGAATGTTTGTAATAGGTCGGAACCCACTTTAATTCATAAGTCTCGGTCTAATGAACCTTAATATATACGAAAATGTGAAACTACACACGCTTGTATAATTAGTTTTTCCATAAATGCCATGTCTCCCGCTTTTCAAGGGACTTCATACCGGAAAATTGTTTTAATGGTTTTCAGTTTTTTTTTTAATCGTCGAAAATATATATAACAGATTCCTTTTTAGAAATAGTGGTGAGAAATTCGATTAAAAATTTATGAAATTTGGCAGCTGTGTTTTTCTCAGCAAAGTAGATTACACTACACTTTTAAGGCTGCATTACAGCAGTTTTGTCGGGGGAGGAGGGTGGGGGAAGGTGAGGCAAATTTAAATGAGGCAAACATAAAACATCGAAAATGTCAGTAAATGTTAGTAGAAGGTAAAGGTTAGAAGTAGGTAATTTGTAAGAGATGGTCGAAACGACTGATGAATGTAACTCCGACATCTAATGCAATTTATATGTAATACAATTACCTGAAATAATTTCTTCGATTCTGTTTATTTTAATAGAATTGAGAAAGTGTAATATTTTATTTACGAGAAACAAGTGTACATATGCACCATTTTTATATATTCTCTGACTTCATAAAAGGGCAATAGAGAATATGCTGATAGTTTTCCTTTAGCGAAAATTTCAATTATACGAAGTATGAAATGTGAAAGGATAAAATTCGTGCGTGTCTGTATAATAATTGAGGTTTTTTTTTTTTTTTTTTTTTTTTCTGTTATTTGCACTTATTACTTTAAAGTTTACAGATTAATTGGAGATGAGTATAAGTACCAATGCATAAATTTTAAGTGTTTCTTTTTACGTACGGTGTGGGGAGGGGGGAGGTAATCTTACAACCTTTAAAAACTTCAACTTCTAAACAATTTCTGACTAATTTTGCAACGTTCAGATTTCGATTTTTTCAGCATACCTTTAAATAGTTTTAGTTTTTTCTTTGACCATACAAACAGAAATGAGGGGGTGGGATTCCAGTGCGTGTGTGCGTGTAAGCGAGCGAAGGAGAGGGTACCGCTTTTCGGCTGCCGCAGCGATCGATGTGAACGATCTCCGGCGTCTGGGACGTGAAGATGCGGGGGAGGAGAAATTTTGAGCTCGCTTCGCTTAGGGAACAGGCGAAGGCAACGGAACACAACTTATTCCACCCTCGCGAAAAGCGGAAATCCCGGGAAGTATATGTTTGAGGTCACAGGATCTGAAATTGTTGAGCTGTCACAAGTGACAATTCGTACAGCCATATTGATTAGCGTACAATTAATTGTGGAGAGCATTTTTGTATTAGCTGCGGAGCGAAATTGACTTTGTAACGAACTTTATCGAGATAAGTCACGTTAAGAAATTGTTAGACTATTTTTCTTTCTTTTTGTAATAATATTAACTTCTTTTTAGAATAGAATGAGTGAAAATGTTTGCGGTAAAATTTTTAAGTACCCAGACAGCACATCGTCTCCCCAGGATATCTTCAAGATGTCTTCTGGATGAAAATACATCCCAGAAACGTCCTTAAGATGTACTGTGGATAAGTTAAGCCTAACTGTGCTGTTAGGGTATATATTTGAGCCGCGAAATCTGAAAATAGTGAGCTGTAACAGTGACAGTTCATACGGTTGAATGTGAAACTATCGAAAAAGAAAGAATATTTTGTGTCAAAACAATGCAACTAAATGCACGTTTCCTAGTTTAATCTTAAACTGGTAACCATATAGTTAAACCTAATGCTGAACCTATTTTTCCCCACATGATAAAATAACCTATAGAATACAAAATACAATAAATTTACCGTAACTTCAGGTGAATATCTGTTCTTAGATATTTCATGCTTTTTATTTTTCTCAAAATATTTTACAATTTTGCTATAAAATAGATAAAGAGTAGTTTGAAAGAGTAATATATTCCATTTGTTGTACGCAGTACAAAATATTAATTAAATACGATAATTTTTATGTTGGCAATATTTATTTTTGTCTTTGTATTCATCTAATAAATACAAAACAAAAAGAAAAAAAAAATGTAGCATTGCTTGTGCTCGCATAACAATTCTTTATAGTTTTAGCATAAGAAATTATTCCTACGGTAGATATTACTTCTATAAAATTCAAAAATTCAAACTATATAAGAAAATGCAACCAACATCGTTGCTTTCTTTATTCTATTCTACTTTTTAAACAATTTTTATAGATGCCGCACGCATCACATAAACTTTAAATTTTACATCTACTTTTTAAGATAGCACGCGATCATGTTTTATATAAAAATTAAATCATTAAATTCATTTTTTTTTTTTTTTACTTTTTTTTTTTTCATTTTGCAAGCGCACTTTTTATTTCCTAATTCAAAATTATTAAAAAAAACTTTTTCGATAGTGTTTCTTTCGATACTGATTATTATTAATTTTCTTTTCTTTTTCTTAAAAAAAAAAAAAAAAAAAAAAATGATTTTGATGAAATTCTGACAAAAGCAGAATTTAATTTAGGACGGAGGACTATTAGGTTTTTTTTTTTTTTTTTTTTTTTTTTTTCCAAATTGTAATATCGTTTTCAAATTATTATATAATATTTTCGATAAGTTTTAGATTTCGATAAATGTCCAACTATCGAAAAATGACACCGCAAAAATCCCAGATTTAGACTAATAGTCCTCAGTCTTAAAAATCAAAAATACTATTTTAATATTTTAAATATATAGCATTTTTTTTTTTTTTTTTTTAAGTATACTCACTTCACTCCACCTGACTCTATATAAAATTTCTCTAACGTCGACGAGTTTTACGATTAAATTTTGTAGAAGCGATACGATAGTGACTTAATAAAATACGCGAGAATAAAAAATGATACATAAGTAATATTTAAGCACGCGGACAAAAATATCACGACATTTGCCTGAAAATTATTTTATAGAAAAATCTATTTTTAAAAGTTTATCTTTTCAATCTTTACAATCTCTGCAAATGTCATTTTAAATCTAGCAAAACTTTAAAGATATAATCAAAATATGAACTTTTGTCATAAATTGACTTAAAAACGCAATAAGAAGAAATAAAATCAAAATAGGTACTAAGTTTTTTTTTATCAAAGAATTATGCCAAAATGAATAAATTAAAGGCATCTCCAATAGGGCGGCAAAAATTTAAAGTCGCCATTACATTAATTTGATCAGGGATGTGATTGTAGATTAGTTTTAACAAATTACAATTACATTAATTTTTTTTTATTTCGATTACATTTCGAAATTTAGTAGGGTTTCGAATATTTTAATTTTTAGTATGTATTTAAACCGAATTCATGTGTAATTTTCTGGTTAGTTTACTACTTGAACCCAGATCCCATGTGTCTAGTTTGTAAATTTAAAGTTAAAAGACACCCAGATATATATAAATATATATATAACGCTCTAATAGACTCAACTTTTTTAACTTTTAATAACTTTATCAATGTTCCTTCTTTGTTAAAGAAGGATCTGGATATGACTGTCTTATTTATTGTTAAATTATTACTTACTATAGCAGGCTACGCCCGCTTCGCTGGTCACTATATTTAAATGAATGAATTGAAATGAATGAATGAATGAATTTAAATTCAAATGAATTTTTTTAATGAAATGAATGCTCTTTTTTCCGCCCATGCTGCATCCAGGTCCCCACCGTCTCCAAATAGATCTTTCCCGGGCATTTCAATCTGGGTATTTATCGACGACATGTGGATCTTCTATTATTTAAGAACTACGATTTTAAGGATGACTGTATCTCAGCATCTATTATATGTTTTTGTTTTTGAACCATGTGTTTTATAGCCCCCGTTATTTACACTGTATTACGATTTGATTCCGACCAGTATAACAAAATAAAATAAAAAATAGATTTTCTTTTAAAAGGAATTAAATACATGAAAACAAATAAATTTGAATCGGTTTAATCCTTTTCCACTATATACTACCATTTTTCCCTCAATAAATATTATAAATTAAAAAAAAAAAAAAAAAGGATTTTTTATTTTAAAGGAATTAATTTAAAATGAAAAATAAAAAGAAGAAATTCGCCTTCAAATGAATGTATTAAATAAAAAAATAAATAGTGATACGCAGACGATTACAATCAAAGAATTAAATTTATGAAAAATGAAGCATTAAAGCCAATATTTAAAATCGAAAAAACATTAATTTAAAAAATTCAAATTCGAAATTCGAAAAAATCTCGATGAGGTGCACATCTGCAGGTCCCAGGTACCTATATGGCAAATTTGGAAGCTCTGCGATCAATAGTGTGAGCACCAGAGCGCAGACACACACACACACACACACACACACACACACACACACACACACACACACAGAGAGAGAGAGAGAGAGACACGCACACAGACACTTCTCTTTATTTATATAGATATATCACTCTAGTTTTAATCCACTCTAGTTTTAGTCACTCCAGTTCCTATTGTTTGTAAATACGGGATTTTATGGATCATAATCAAGTAAGCATTGTGGGTTTTTAAATCCTTGATAAAACTATTCCTGGATATCTATATTTTTGGTTCTTGCAAATAATGCTTCCGTTTGATGTTTTCTTTCATTCTATAATCATTGTAACTGTATAATATAAGTATATACCTTCATATCTAATTATGTATTAAGTAACTCTTCTTCTTTCTTGGTGATGGTGAATTATTATTATTATATAAAAGATCATCAATTTTTAAAATAGCCAACTATATTTTTAAATCCCTGTATTTGTCTTTAGTAGATTTTAGATTCTTTAAAATAATTAAAATATTACCTTGACTTTTGCTTTTTCATCTTGGAAAATAAAGCGAAGAGAAAACACCTTTCATTAATGCTTCTTTTATTTGTAAGTTTCTAAATATAAAATATACTTTATAACATTTTTCTATGAAAGTGCGAACAAAGAAAAAATCGAGTAGAATTCAACGGGCCTCAAAAATAAGTAAAGGTTTTCGAGGGAAAAAAAAAAAAAAACTATTTAATTGCAGTTATAAGGATTTTCTTAAACTTCATTCACCTTATTTGGTAAATTAAAAAGGCATTCAAACTGCATTCCAAGAAGCCCTTCAACTTTTAAAGACTTGAAAAATGATCCTCTTTTCGCACCGCTATCAAGATTCACATTCTTCTTCCTCCAAATTATCAAAATAATTTGTCTCGTCTGTTTCAAGAAACTTTACTATATACATTATTAAAGAAAAACCACTAGATGTGTAATGTAGTTGTTTTAATCCTACTTTCGATAACATTTTCTGAATCTCGTTTCTGAAAAAAGATTGTGAAATATAGAAGTAAAATAATAAGTAAAATGGTTGTATTTTATAGATCAACGTGGAGAAAAAAGTCTACAGCATAAATAAACTAATAATAATAATTCAACCAGTTAACTGTTTAAGTTCGAACATACTAGTTTGCATTCAACATTGCAGAAACCCAATTTGCTTCTGAAGGTATATTAAACACAATTTTCACTTAGTGAGTCCATGTATATTATGTACCAAATTCGATAATAATTCTATTTTTAGAAAAGCTTTTAGTGGGGATCAGATAAATTTACTTTAATTCTAATCATACCGTATATCCTAAAAGTTTTTTTTTTTTTATTGCATTTAGTTTAAGAGGTGTATTTGACCAGGGCCTGAGTTAACTGGCTTGGAACAGATAGTTTTTCAAGGGCCTCCATTGAAGAGAACACACACACACACACACACACAAAAAAAAAAGAGCTTGTCAGAATTTGTAGAGAAACCTTAAAACTACGCAATGATGGTGGTCCCCGCCTTATTTCTAAATTCATAAGTAGAGTGACGAAACGTACAAACCATTTTTTGACGTTCCATCACGTCGAGAAAGTAAAAGATGGGTTTTTGAAGATAACCCCGAACCAACAATGATGAAAAGTCAACCAGAAATGAAAAATATAATGTATACTGTTTTCTTCAAAAGTACAGGACTGGTCAAAGCCATCAAGCTGAAGAGGCAGAAGACAGTTCCAGTTAACTTGTGTACTGCTAAGTGTCTAATGGAAATTCTTAAAGAAGTGAAAGTAAAGGGACTTAAGCTTCACTATAATAATGCATCATCTTTTCATACGGTAAGGTAATCGTTCAAACGTCCCAATTTTGTGGGGACAGTCCCCATTTTTAGTAGTTTTTTTTCCCCCTTTCCGCATGAACTAGTGTTCTAAGCAAAGCTTTTGTCGCAAGTTAATTTAAAATTGATGATTGTGCAAATTTTTTAGTACTGCTTTTGATTTTGAAACTGGAGACACCACTCTTAATTCTCTCCACTTTTCCATTAGAAAAATTTGATTGACAGAACAAAAACATATCAAAGGGATAGAACATCCACATATGCGTGACTTTTGACTATTTTTTAATCAAAAGAAAAATTTACGTGGTCGTTGTTTTCATTCTGAAAATGAAATTGATGACAATATGCAAACATAAATTCCTTGATATTGGAGGGTACTATTTTAAAATTTTAACACTCCTAAAATTTGATAAGTTGAACTTGTACCATTTAGCATCTAAAAAATTTCAGGGTGACTCTCGTACTTGATATTTTTCTGAACAGTATATATGTCCCGTCTGCGTAACTTTTTAAGCAACTAGCTCAAGAAATTAGAAGGCCTGTAACAGAAGGATAAGCTTTATTTTGAAAAGCATATGTGATGTGTAAATGCACACAATCGATCTTGGTGTTTTTATAACATCATCAATATCGTGATACTAAATATTAATCGTATATTAAATTACAAATCTTTTTTCTTAAGACCAAAATGGGAATATCTGAGCATGCGTAAAAATCTTTAAGCCAATCTGAAATGGACACATTGCTCTTATTAGACGCTGGGGGACAGGACCACTCAGATAAATGGCTATTTGGATGAGTGGATTTTACGTCGCACTAGTACAATGCTATGGGTAATCCTCACTGTTCTAGAATGTACAGTCGGTAACAAAAGTGTCCGAACACTAGCAAAAATTCCTATGTAAAAAAAGTACACTTCATACGGTTCTGTTAAATAAATCCTTATCGAATCACGCTCTTAGACTGACTAAGAAGAGGATTCGACAAGGATTTATTTAACAAAGCCGTATGAAGTGTACTTTTTTTACATAGGAATTTTTGCTAGTGTTCGGACACTTTTGTAACCGACTGTAAAGAGTGATAATTTTCAATTGAATAACATAAAAAGGCAGCGGTCTTGAAAGAGAGTATTTGTTTCAAATAGAACAGAGCAAAAAGTTGCGCATTCACTTATGGACTTTATGCACTGCGCGTCATTGTGGATATGTAAAAGTCTCTGCTCCAATCGTTAAGCTCAAAATTTCTGTTTACTGCTGTAACAGTCAAAGGCAACAAGTAAAATCTGTAAATATTCGCAGCTGTTGTCGCTTGTGTAATAATGTCTACTCTTGTACAATGCGTTACTTCTTGCCCTGTTCGCTTCTAATTTTGAAACAGACGAATACCGCTCAGTATTTCCTCCTCGTAGTGTTCTAGCTCAGTGTACAAACCATCGAAACTACTTGACTATTCCATAGGAAACAAGGGGGAGGGAAACAGAAGTAAGGGTTATTTTATCTTTCTCGTTTCATAAATTGTTTCATTTAAAGTGTTTCGGGTAATTGCGTCATCATTTCGATTTTTTCTTCGTTCATTACAGCGCTGTCCTTATCTTTCAGCATCCAAGTTATACCTCTGGAGGTCTTTGAAGCGGGGAACCTCCCCTCCTTGGAGGATCAAAAGTGTGATGTAATGTCTCAGACCATCCTTAGGGATAAATTCCAGACTATCTTAATTGCCCATAGCGCAGCACTAGTGCAACGTAAATACCCAACCAATTAACCAACCAACCTTATTTTTTTGATAAGTTATAGTTAAGCCATCAGAAAATTTAACAGTTTCGGATCTTATTTTCCCACCTTATTTTCAAGAAAAAATATTTTTTTTTTTTCGATTATCGCACTGGGTGCAATTTTCGTCAAAAAGTTATGTAAAGTGTCAAGCGATGCTTCAAATTTCGAAGTCTGGAATTTTCTGGCGAACGAAAACTGAAGAATTGGGAAAGTGTAGACACAAAATGTCTTGCTTGGGACACAAAAAAGTTGAGGTTCAGTGGAATTTACGTCGCATTATAGCAACGCAATCGGCAATTTGCGACAATCTGGGATCCACCTCTAATTTTTCATTTTAAAGTATTTTATAATATTTAAACCACGCAATGTTAACTCGGCGTTACTCGCGCTCGTTTAAACGCAAGTGCTCGCGCCGGGCCGGAACGACACCAGAAACGGCTTTTTCTCTGAACAGTATGAAGCAAAATTCCACAAACACCTCCTTTTTGTCGAAGCTCACCTTAAACTCAGCTGGACTGGGTGTAGTTCATTTCAGTATTAAGGGGTAGGGTTTACAAAGCTTTAACGAATTGATCGGGCCTCAGAAGCCCGGCGCGAGTAACACCGGGTTAAATATAAAATGTTTTCATGTTGCTATTTCAGAAGTATAGTTTGTAATTTTAACTTGTGCTTGAATATGAATGTGTTTGGCGAAGTATATTTTTAACCCCTTAACGCGCGGTGTCCTCGCTGCGAGGACGCAAAATTTAAGATCCAGCTGCAAAAATTCATCCCGGAAATTTTTTAGCAAAAATTTACGTTTATAACATATCAGAAAAGGCCAGTTTTTTCAACCTTAAAATTTAAAATTTCTTTTAGTTTAATTTAGTTCATGAATTCCGGTGGCAGTATAATTTAAATGATCCGAATTGTCTTGCGCCGCAAAGGGTTAAACATTATAAAAATTAATTTTATTTCTTAAAAGAATAGCTGTGAAAGTCTTGAGTATGATTTTGTGAATTAAAAAATGATATAAAGTGATCAAAAAGAAAACTTGCTGTGCTAACCTGCTACTAACTGCACTGCTCTGCATGAAAATGGGACCCATTTATGCAAATTCTTATGTGAAACGACCTCCTCAATCCGAATATAACGCCCATTTCGCCGTATCACCCACCGATTTTTCAGGACAACCCCCTATTTCTATCACTTTTCGGTAATTTTATGGCTATACATTTGATTTGTAGGGGAGAAAAGGATTATTTTGACTGTTAAATATCTTCTGAGGGGGCTACAGGAGTAAAAAATTATAAAACACGAACATTTGCAGCAAGGGGGAAATTTAGGGTGGAGGGGGACTTTTCACTGAAATTATAAGTTACATTTATTATGTTTTATTAATCAATTATTATTATTATTTATTATACATTATATTTTTTCTGTTTTTGCATGTTAAAATAATTCTTTTGCATTCTTCAAATCAAATTCACGGCCGTAAAATTACCGAACAGTGATAAAAATTGAAGAAGGGGTGGCGTTCCGAGAAAACGGCGGGTGATTGGACAAAATGAGGATTATATTCGGATTTAGGAGGTCATTTTACATAAGAATCAGCAGAAATGGTAACAGGGCTTGAATTTTTTTTTTTTTTTCAGCGCAGTGCTATTTGCGAAATAGAAAAGCAATTCTCGATCAAAGGTGCTATTCATATAGGCCTAACAAATGTGTAACTAAGAGTGGAAGTCATTAGTTCCCCTCTGTTGACACTAGTGGTGCTACTATATCGCTGTTGTTCGCGTTTTAGCTTCTCTCTCCCCTCTGTATGATAATCTCTTGGCTACCGAGGCTCCACTCTGGACAACACCTGTTATACTGCCTCCGAATTGAGCTTTACATCACGGAAGATCGGCCGATTACATCCAGTCAACACTTCCTATACTATTTATAGGATGGTGTGATTGGTTTTATCAGCCGATCTTCCGTGATGTAAAGCTCAAATCAAGGGCATTATTATAGAAGGTGTTGCTCTGGACAGATACAATCAGGTTGAGGTTAAGTGAAATTAACACCGCACTAGATCTATGCAATAGAGAAATGGCGATGGTCTGGATTTACTGCTATGGAATACATGCGCAATTTTATTCCTCCGCAGAGAGGATGGCACATCTGCTTGGGTGATCCCAATAATCCATCAGGAAAGTAAAGATTTAAGCCAATTTCTGGGATTGAAAGTTAAGATTTGCACAATAGGAAATAATTGTAAAGGGAATTATGTGTTAATTGTTTTAAACATTTTCTTTTTCGTTTCTTTTCTTTTCTTAAAAAAAAAAAAAAAAAAAAAAAAAAAAAAAATGTGTCTTGAAACCTTGCAAATTTGATTGTGTCTACTTTAGAAACTTCTCTGTTATCGCTTTGAAAATCACTATCGAAAGCGACAGAAATTAAATGGCGCTATCTGAATATTTGTTCAACAATTTTGATTAATCGATTTTTTTTTTTTTTCAGCGCTTGCACTGATATTTTTAATTAAATTCGCTACAAAAAAAAAAAAAAAAAAAAAAAAAAAAAAAAAATCTAGTATGTTGTGACCACCACAAGACTTTCTTCTATATTTTCGTATACAGATTCACTATGTGCAAATTATTAGTTTTCATCTTAGAGAAAACTAACACTAAATATCCAAAGAAAGACAGTTTTATTGTCTATAAATGACATCTTAAAAAATTCATTTTTATAATAGTTATCTCACATATCAAGTTTCGTACAGTTATATGCTACAGAAGTTGATGTATAGCTATCTCAATCCGTTAAGCTTTCTTAGGCCGTTATCGAGGAAATTTGCTGCATAGCAGCAACATCTATTGGCCGATGAGGATCCTAATTGAATCAGCATAATGTCTCATAATGGCCTTCACATATATCACGTTTTGTTTGCTTATACGCAATAGAACCTGAGATATAGCCTCCCCTTAAATTGTGGAAATCGCTGTATAGAAGCGCCACCTGGGGAGCAAATGACACCAAAAGTTGACAGACACTCATTTAGGTTAAGGTGCATCAACATATAAATTTATGTGCAATTCTGTGCAGTAATTCCTGAGATATAGCTTTTCCTTAAATTGCAGAAATCGCTGTACAGCAGCGCCACCTATCGGTCCATAAGCATTCAAATTGAATCAGCATAATAATGTCCTTCTCTTATATCAAGTTTTGATTGATTATACACAATAGAACCTGAGATATAGCTTCCCTTTAAATTGTGGAAATTGCTGTATAGCAACGTCACCTGTTGAGCGGTTGGCACTAAAAGTTGATAGGCACTAATTTAGCTCAAGGTGCATCTACATGTAAAATTATATGCATTCTGAGCAGTAATTCCGGAGATACAGTTGCCACAAAATTTTTGACATACACAGAGAGAGACAGACGAACAGACAGACATTTTCTAAAAATTGTCGAATCGTATTCTAAACCTCTCAAAACGCCTAAATCCGTCGAGAACCGGAAGTCGAAAATTTTTACGAGTCCAATACTTTTTTCTATTGAATATAGAAGAAAGTAAAAATGTATATAGTTATAATGAAATTATGCAAACAAATCTACCGATAGCTGCGTGAAACATACAAAAGATCTTTTAAGCATCATTTTAATATTACTAGAGAAAGGAATATCGATGATTAATGCAACAACCAACCATTTGATAGTGGAGAAATTTAATTTAAATTGTCCATATTAATAACGCAGGAAAACTCAACGAATATGTAATTATTGCAAAATTTCATTAAAATGAAATGTATGTAATGGACAGTACATAAATACATCGATTAATTATACAGCAAACATTACTTTCATTTTATAATAATAAAGTTAGGTAAATTCCTAATCAGATACTGGTGACAATGCTGAAGCTTAACTCACATTCTGGTTGGAGAAAATACACTGGATAATAGGAAATTGTCTTCATGTCGTTTAGTTTGATAAATCACATTTCCTTTTCACTTTGATGGTTGTCTTGTTAATTAATGCTTTTATTGATTTATATATTTCTCTCTTTAAATGGAATCTTTTACTGGTTATCAACATAAAATCAAACGATATAAAAATATAAATTTAAATAAATTAGATTAAAGTGAGGTGATTTATTTTATTATATTTTGTAATATATATACAGGGTATTCCGTAAAAAAGTATAATTCGAAAAAATTGACACCCTCTTTCACCCTCTTAAGTATTAGGTCATCGACGATTCTCATTTTTTACATTAAGGACTGTGAAGAGACATTTTGCTAACTTTCAAACTTTTTTTTGCAAACCACAGCAGATATACGGTGAAACGGTTCAAAAACTTCAACATCCGTTTCCAACACTTTGAAAGTTAAATTTCGTTAAATCCGTTCTTAGTGAGCCCCTAGGTCATAAAAGGAATCTACTATCCAAAAGTCATGTTTTAAGCTTCAGTGTCAGTGGTTTGTGGTATTTGTACAGGACGGGTGAAAAGGTCTGCAACAAATAAAAGGCATTGAATGAAGAACTACATAAAAGCAATAGGTATAAAATAAACTTTATTTTATACTAATGACCAAAATAAACAAAATAAACTCAAGCAATTTCAAAATAGCCACCTTTGGCTTTAGTTCAAGCTCTTAATCTTTTTGGGAATTTATCAATATCAAGCCGCAACATATTTATATCTAATTTGTCTCTCGCAGCCTTTAGCGATTGTTTGAGCGATATCAAACTGCTGTGTGGTTCTGAGCAAGCTTCCCTGTTCAAAACTGACCAGATACAATAATTCATAGGGTTTTAAACTGGTGAATACGGAGGCTGCAATAAATGAAGGAAAATGGTCTGCACAAAATTTCTGATATGTTCGTGCCTTATGTGCTGGTGCAGAATACTGCTGAAATGTCCAGAACTGTCCTTGGAAGAGTGCAGGAGCCTAATGATCTTGGAGAGTTTCGAGAATTTCTTTTTGATATGTCTCGGTATTCACTTTTACATTTCAAGGCATGAAAACGAGAGGAGTCTTCCCTTGGGAAGATATTTCTCCCCAAACCATCACAGATTGAGGATTGGCTTGCTTTGGAATAATTCTTCCTCTCTCATTTGCAGTTGGGACATCTGAGGTAAGTATTCTGTCATTTTGTTTGTTCGCAACTTGCTCAATTGTGAATAGAGATTCATCACTGAAAAGGAATGTTCTGTGAGCATTTCGAGCAACTCGAGTCAGCAGCTTGCGACATCTTTTTAGTCTAGTTGCTTTCATTTTCTGAGCTAGATAATGAGCTTTTTGCATTTTATAAGGGAGGAGTCTTACAAGGGAGGGTCACCAACTGTTCAAAAAGTATTTATACATGTTATATATCCTCTTAAAGGTTTAACTCAGCTGATAATAAAAATATCCATCTTATCAGCAAATGCGCCCCCTAGCGTGAGTTATTCTCAATTAAAGTTTGTAAATTGCAGGCTCCTCAGTAATATATTTTGAAGAATTTCTATCATTAGAATAAATTTTTTAACAGATTCTCGTGCTAATTATGACTATTTATATTGTTAGTAAAGTATTTTATGTGTTTAACAATTATTTTGTGACAGCATTAAATTTATAAATCGAATACTTTATATATGTAGCCATGTGTAAAATATTTATAATCAGAAACGTTTTCCTGCACATCGACATAATTGATATTTGGATATTGACATTGCATGGGGGAACAATAAAAGAAATTTAATGCACTGGCATAGTAATGGAGGGGGGAAATAAGCGGAAAAGTAAATTTCCAATTTTAAAAAATTAGTAATTATATTATTACCTACAATATAATATTTTAATGAAAAGGAATTTATAAAGTACTAATAGTTTTCTTCGTTACTATAAAAATTACAATAGCTTCTTTTTTACTTTAATTGCTTTTTTTTTTTAATACTTTTCATGCTGTTTAGTATGTATAAATTTATTGTTGACACAATGTAATTATTAAACAGTAAAATACTTTACATGTAATAATAATCTATATATATAAAAGAACACTTCCTGAGTGAGTTAGTGAGTGAGGGGGTGATCTATCAACGCCCAGACCAAACCCCTGGACCAAGAGGCATGAAATTTTGTGACAATGTTCTTTCTATGACGTAGGCATCCACTAAGAAGGGATTTTACAAAATTCGCGCCCCAAGGGGGGGAGGGGGGGCAAAACGTGATTTCACAAAATCCTTCATATCTCAAACAAAAAAACAGATATCCGTAAAATTTTTGCTTTAAAATATAGCTAATACAAATGTCAAAAAACCAATTTCTGGAATTTTCAAAATTCGGTCCCCAAAGGGGGCGGGGGGGCAAAACGTGATTTCATATGCGTAAAAACGTGATTTCGCATAATCCTATATATCTCAAACAAAAAAATAGATATGCGTGAAGTTTTTGCTCTAAAATATAGCTAATGCAAATATCTAAAAACCAATTTCTGGAATTTTAGAAATTCAGTCCCATGGTGGGGCAGCAGGGGGGGGGAGAGGGGGAGGAGCAAAAAATAAAAAGAGAGTTAGATCGTTCAAAATTGGTATATAGAGGTTTTCGATACCTACAAATCGATTTCGGATATTTTCGAATTTGTAAAATTATTAGGAGGGGCGGGAAGGGGGGGCGGCAAGGGGGGGGGCTATGGGGCAAAAACAAATAGAAATACAGTTAGGCCGTTCAAAATTGGTACAGACAGGTTTTAAAGGCCTGCAAGTCGAATGGGGATATTTTCGAAAGTGTAAAGTTATTAGGAGGGCCGGGATAGGGGGAGGGGAGAGGGGGGGCAAAAAAATAAAAATAGAGTTAGATCGTTCAAAATTGGTATATAGATGTTTTAGATACTTACAAATCGATTGCGGATACTTTCGAATTTTTAAAATTATTAGGTGGGGCGGGAAGGGGGGGGGGCTATGGTCAAAAACAAATAGAAATACAGTTAGGCCGTTCAGAATCGGTACAGATGGATTTTAGAGGCCTGCAAGTCGAATGGGGATTTTTTCGAAAGTGTAAAGTTATTAGGAGGGCCGGGAAGGGGGGGGGGCAGAGGGGCAAAAAAAAAAAGAAAATAGAGTTAGATAATTCAAAATTGGTACATAGAGGTTTCCAATACCTACAAATCGATTGCGGATATTTTCGAATTTTTAAAATTATTGGGAGGGCGGGAAGGGGGGGGGGAGTAGAGCGGTAAAAAAATAAAAATAGAGATATATCGTTCAAAACTGGTGCATAGAGGTTTTTGATACTTACAAATCGATTGCGGATATTTTCAAATTTGTAAAATTATTAGGATAGACAGGAGGGGGGGGGGGCGAAGTGGGAAAATAATAGAAATAAGAGTTACAGCATTTTGGGAATTTTTTCCGAAGGCAGTGAGAACCCGGTGCGACATTTTTCCTACTCAGATTTTGTTTCTCTTTTTTTTCATGTGATAAAAATTAATGCAATTTTGAGAATTCATTATAGTGATTCATTTAAAAATAGGGACCAGCGAAGCGGGCGTTGCCTGCTAGTATATATATATAATAACATGTGTATTTATTTATTTATTTTTCAGTGGCGGGGTACTTGCAAATGAGCATTGAATATACGGTCGCTGAACTGATAACCATTTGTGAAGGAGTACCCAATAAGCGGCCATCGGCACCACTTACAGGGATAACAAATCCATGCTTTGTCCAGGATTCGAACCCGACCCTACTGTAAGGGAGTTAGAGATGCTAATCACAACAATATACGGGCGACCTTTACTAATAATATATGCATGGTTTTTAGAACGAAAATCTTTTACAAAACTGATTATGATGATAGAAATAATACGAAGTACATTCTTAAAGAATATGTAATTTAAAAACTTTAATTGAAAATAACTCGCGATAGGGGGGTGCATTTGCCGATAAGATGGATATTTTCGTTGTCAGCTCGTTCAGACCTTTCAGATGATATATAATATGTATAAATACTTTTTGAACAGTTGGTGATCCTCCCTTGTTAGTTCATTTTTAACAATGTGACGGATCTTTTCAGTACTAACGTTGAGCTCGGAGGCCATTTTCCTCATTGATCTTCGAGGATTCCTGGATATCTTTTTTCGTATGATATTACGAATTCGTGGTATGTTTACGGTTCTAGGTCTTCCACTACGAGGTCGATCACTGGTGGTGCCTACCTCACAGAACCGTGATATCGTTCGTGGTACATTATAACGAGTTGTTTTAATCTGTTTAACGATGTCTGTCTGCTTCCAGCCTGCCTTATGCAATGTTATTATCACTTTTCTTATATTTTCTTTAGCCATAATTAAAGACGTACGTGAAAAAGAGATATTATTAGTAAGAATTTTATTTATCGATGAAGTGCACATAATTATTTAATAATCCTCAAATTGTATAAGGGAAAATGTACTTTTTTATATTGTTGCAGAACTTTTCACCTACCCTGTATATGTAGACTATGTTTTACTTTATAATACATTATTAACAATAAGGGCTACTATAAAACAATATATTAGCAATACAAAAAAAAAAGGAAGTAAAAATAAATTATTACTTTACATAAACTACATCCGTACACAGTTAAATTTGTAAGAATCAAAATTTATTAAAAACTGGATTATACGTCTTTCATTTGTTCGTTGATTTACGCTAGTCCCTTGAAAGACGCATAAACGTTATTTTACTGTACGGTGTATAGACGGTGACATAAAAACGGTGCTTTACATTTCCATAAATCTGATCTTTATCCATCTTATAACGATTATTCGTATAAATGATATTCTTATACATTCAGATAACAAAACAAGCAAATACGAAAAAAAGAGAGAGAGAGAGAGAGAAAACTATTAAGTGTCTTTATTAAGTATGTATTAAATTTTTGTATCAACTTTATCAGTCCTGGTAAGGCGGTCATGAAGGTCACCGTGGTCTTGAACCACTTTTCCGCTTTCGACAGGACCTCATTTCATTATCGCGGAAACGAACGCAGGAATTTGGCGGTGCTTGCCGGCGCTGATTAATGGTCAGAAATTCAGCGAACCGGATAAGCATTAGGAACCAAACTTTTCCATGCCTTATCTCTCTCGATAGTTGCACTATACATGATGAAAGAAGTTATATGAAATGTGCAGTCTGATGATAGTATTTTTTCACAGTGTATAAAATTTACTTTAATATTCACCTAATTAACTTCTTGAGTTATCTTTTTATATATAAAGGGGGAAAAAATCATTTTACAGCTGTTGTGATTAATTAGTATGCTGATCAGGCAATATCTTATAAAAAATAAATTTTTTAGTTGAGTTAACCAGTTTGAAAAACTCGCTAAAAAACTGAAAAATTAAAAAAAAAAAAAAAAAAAAAAAAAATGTTGCATATTTAATTATTTGCACTTTTATTACATACACTTTCGAATTTTTTTTCAAAAAACATTAACTAGATTATATATATATATATATACTAAGTAGAAAGCTACGCCCACTTCGCTAGTCATTACTTTTAAATGAATCACTATAATTAACGAATTTTCAAAATTGCATTAACTTTTATCATCTTTAAAAAAAAAAATCTGATCGGGAAAAATGTCGCACCGGGACCCCACTGCCTTCGGCAGCGCAGGTATTTGTGTTCGATACTCTTAATGAATCACTATATTATCGTAAAGGAAAAACATAAATATGAAATACAGAAGAAAATTCTTCTCTCATCGGTGTAATAATCGGTCTGGGCCCCCACTCCCTGCAGCAGCGTATACACGTGCGCACGGTGCGCGTGTTTCTTTGCCCACCGTTTCCACCCTTCCTAATAATTTTACATTTTCAAAAATATCCACAATCGTTTTCTCGGGCTTTTAAACCTAATAATACTAATTTCCAACGGTCTATCTGAATTTCTTTATTTTAGCCCCGGCACCCACCCACCTTCCCGCCCCTCGTAATAGTTCTACACTTTCGAAAATATCCTCAATCGAATTTATCGGGCCTTAAAACCTAATTATACTAATCTTCAAAGCTCTAATTCTTGTTTCTATATTTTTTCCCCTTCTCCCCCCCCCCTCCCTCTATCCTAATAATTTTTCTCTTTTAAAAATATCTGCAATCAATTTGTAGGTCGCAGAAACCAATACGTGCTACTTTTGAACGGTCTAACTCTATTCTATTGTTTTGCCCCTTCGTCCCCCCCGCCCCCCCCCCATTTCTGGTTCTCCTAAATTTTTTACATATTCAAAAGTATCCGCAATCGATTTGTAGATATCAAAAACCTCTATGTACCAATTTTGAACAAACTAACTCTTTTATTTATTTATTTTTTTTTTTTTTGCCCCTCCACTTCCCCTTTCTGCTCCCTTGTAATAGCTTTACACTTTCGAAAATATCCTCGACTTGCAGGCTTCTAAAACCTATCTGTACCAATTTTGAACGGTCTAACTGTATTTTTATTTATTATTTATTTTTTTCCCTCCGTCCCCCTTCTTGACCCTCCTAATAACTTTACACTTTCTAATTTGAAATCATGATTTGCTCCCCTCCCCCTCCCATTTAGGGGCTGAATATTTAAAATTCCAGAAATTCGTTTTTAGGTATTTGTATCAGCTATATTTTAGAGCAAAAATTTCACGTTTTTTTGTTTGAGATATGAAGGATTTTGTGAAATCACGTTCCCCCCCCCCCCTCCCTGGGGGCGAATTTTATAAAATCGCTTCTTAGTGAATGTCTACGTAACAGAAGGAACATTGTCACAAAATTTCATGCTTTTAGGTCCAGAGGTTTGAGATGTGTGATGATGAATCAGTCACTAACGCACTCCTCAGGATAATCGATTATATATATATAGATTATGGGTCTCCATTCGACTTTCCACGCATTTGGTAATTAACGGTGATTTTAATAAATTTAAATCAAAGAATAAGTCAGTAAAGGAGCCGAGAAAACCATAGTTGAATGTCTGGGTATTTATTCCCCTAGTTTGTGTGTTTCTGTAACTGTTTGTTTGTTGGTCGTAATATATCGGAATTGTTTTTTGCGGCTCTGTTAAAAAACTATATATAAACATGGAATTTCCTGTAAATATCATACTGTATCCAGTTTCTAAAGGATATAGTATTAGGTCCATTCTGTTTTAAATAATTTAATGCACTTCAGGTAAATTGGGGCCATATGACGTAATACGTGTAAATTCTTCTATGCTTCAACTTTTATGTGGAAGAACTAGAAGTAGTATGAAAAGATATTGACGATTTTTTTTTTTTTTTTTTTTTTTTTAAGATACAGTCGGTAACAAAAGTCTCCGAACACTAGCGAAAATTCCTATGTAAAAAAAGTACACTTAATGCAGTTTTGTTAAATAAATCCTTGTCGAATCATGTTCTTAGTCAGTCTAAAAACAGGATTCAACAAGGATTTATTCAACAAAACTGTATTAAGTGTACTTTTTTTATATAGGAATTTTCGCTAGTGTTCGGAGACTTTTGTTACCGACTGTACTTATATTATAAATTTTTACCTTTAGGTAGGAAGCTATGCTCCTACATCTACTCCCCCCCCCCCGAAAAAAAAATGGTTGACTAATATTATTATATAAATATTCTCATTATGTATCTTTGTATTAAATTTTGTCCTCTACTTCCATATCAAAAATTATAAAGAAGAAAAATTAGATGACTGCTCCACCTGTTGTGCGCTTGATCTCCAAATATAATCAGCTACAATTTAGGTTAAGGTCCGACTAAATATTTAGTTTGGTTTTAACTGCCTTTCATTGGTTCGTGAGATACAGCGTCCACAAAATTTATGATAGACACACTGAGACAGACTGGCAAACATTTTCTAAAAATGTGCAAACTTTTTCAAGTTATCTCAAAACGTGTAAATCCATCAAAAACTGGAGGTAAAAAAATTTTATGAATCCAAAACTTTATTTTTCTTCTTATATATATATGTGTGTGTATAGTAAATTAATTTTTAAAACGCAGTAAGAACCGAGTAACAGAAGATTTAATGCCACTGAATTCCATATATATATATATATACATATATATATATCATATTTAATTCTTGTGACAATGACCTATAACATGCTTACCCAATTTTATCTTTATCAAATGTAAAGTTAAGATGCTGCTTTTTTCAAGTAATTTGAGTTGATTGGTCGTAATGATTAAGAATTCTTTTTTTTTGTGTGTGTCCCTGCCCTGTAAAAGAACTGCTAGTCCTGCACTTTTTAAAATTTATAGATTTCGAGCGACGGTGACTTTCAAAATACCTACCAGTTTTGTGCACATTCAAATAAAACGTTTACACGTTCACTCACACGCATACATACATCCCCATAAAAGTAGCAAAAATGAATTCAAAAGACCTTAAAACTTATAGATACACTCTGTTTTTTTTTTTTTTTTTTATGTTTAAAATACTTTTCTTCCATAAGATATGTGCAGAAAGTGAAAAATCCTACTTAAATATTTTTAAAGTAATTATTTACCAATCATAATCCCTCACACGTTTCTTAATCTTTTAACTTAAAATAAATTTTTTAATGAGAGTTTAACCCTGATCCATTATGTATGTAGCGGTATCGTAATTACTTTACTACGTTGATTTGATGCAAGCAGCTATAAATTTTTTATTAGCTATAATTATAATTTAGAATGTATTAGCGTAAAATAAAAGGAAAGTATGTGTCGTCATTAAATTTTACTCTTAAATTATTTAAAGTTTTAAGTGATATGAAATAAAGACTCGATATTACATATATTAAGAATTAAATGAATCAGTTTTAAAATGTTAGATGTACTAATTAAAAGTTTAAATAGTCGTGAGGAAAGGTAATTGTGCAAAAAAACTTTTTGAATTTATTACTGCTATTAGACTCTAATACGGTGAATACTATTCACATAATGTTTATGGAATTTTCGACAAAAATGGTTTGTATTTAACAAGTAAAAAATTTTATTGGTTTTCACCCATTGTGTCTCTGAAAAGTGTTAAATAGGGGTTAAACTAAGTCTTTTAAATATCTTAAAGTATACACACAGTGTTTTTTTTTTTAAACACAGAATCTGATAATTATTATTTACAAATGTATGCACAATAATAATAATAATAATAATAGAGTAGAGCCCCAGTTATCCGAGCCACGACTAACCAAATTCTGGGTTAACCAAGGCATGACGTACTTGATCTATAGATCAAGTACGCTATGATCGAGGCAGTCTGGAACATGTCATGTCCCGGAGAAGGCGTGGTCTGGGACAAATGGCGTGGATAACTTTGACAAATTTTACTATACAGTACTTTCTTTTTGTAATTTATGTATGCGTGTATTTTATTGCATTTGTAACTGATTATATTTAAATGTGTAATAAATGTATTCTTTTATTTCACTGACTACTTTTTCATTTATTTTAAATTTTGCCGTATATTTCCCCCTCGATTTGCAAAAAAGTTCCAGAGTTTTCGATTATCCGAGGTACTCTCGGTCCACATTACCTCGGATAAGCGAGGCTGTACAGTAATAATAATAATAACAATGAAAAAAATGTTTCTGATTTTTGTGTTAATTTGTTACATGTTATGTGTCTAAATATAGAAAAAATATCCTTAAATTTTACCCCCACATATACAAAGCAAAACTGAATTCTACTCTGTGAATTTATTTTCTTTTATCATAGTGAGCAATTAAAATAAATAAATAAATAAAGTATTGCTTTTCAAGATTGAAAACTATAGAGATCAGAGTTAACACATAATGAAATAAAAGATTTAAATATATATTATTTTGAAAATTATGCATATGAAAAAAAAAGACATATTCGAAGAGGGAAATTTAAAAAACAAAATTCGAAAAAATCCAGTTTTCAATAAAATATCCGTAAAAAAAAAAAAAAAAAAAAAATTCCGTAGCTGTTCATAGGGAAGGACATACAAAGAATGTTATTGATGTGGAGCCTCACTATACGACATGTATTTCAAAAATTCCTTGATACATTTAGAAAAAATTTCTTTTGCTTTTAGACTCTGCTTTTAGAGGGGGGGGGGATTACATAAATAAAAAACACATTTCCTAAATAAGAAAAAAAAAGTTTTAAAGATATTTAAAAACGACTTTTATAATCTCAAACCTTTGCTTTCAAAATATTATTGGTACATCAGTTAGAGTACGTTAACCTACAACAAGCTGAGAGCGCTAGACGGTTTACTGACTCTCGCTGCGTGGTGCAACAACTTTGGAATCAGATCGAATTTCAAACTTCAATTTCATCAAAGTCTGTTTCACTTTCAGGTAGCTCACATGTTACAAGAATGCTCGACTGTTCTTTTCCAGCTCATTCTGCAAAAAGTATCGAATTCATTGCTGTACCTAAACATATTGAAGGGTATTTTGAGGAAATATGGTTACTATCCGAAGAAGGTATTAAGATCAATTGCTTGCACTAGGGATCTAAGCCTGGGTGAAATGGTATCCATAAGTGTCTTTTTAAGCGGTCCTAGTCGCATTCGCGCGTGTTTCCGAGAAAACGATGGAAAAATCCCAACGACTAAGCCAACAAGCTCGACCTGGGATAGAATTCGGTACCTTCCGTCTGCCAGCTAGACGCCAGCTGTGATGCCGTTTTCATAATGAAGCTTTGTGTGCGAAGAGGTATTCGATGTGTCCCGTAACGCTGAACACAAAGAAGGGATCGATTAAATTGGGTTAGAGAGATCATGCCGTTCGGACAAGAGATGAACGTACGTTTACGGGTTGAACGTCTGTACGTTTTACATATGCGTCTAGGTAATTTTAGAAAGTAATTTTCATCGTGTTCTAATGTAAAGATATCAAGGAACCAATTATCACGAATATTACATTGTTGAAAGACTCACTTACAGAAGAAGGGAATAGTAATGTCGACTGGAATCTCTCTGTGACCACACAGACTTGGATGTAGTCATTGGACGCATTATTAATGGTCAAATACAATGTGTTGAAACCTTTGATTAACATGTGAAACTTTATGATGCTACGATTTGGGAAACTTTTCTTCCAATAGATGATAATGCTTAGCGACATCCATCTTTGCTTGTAAAAAAGATATACTCTTGCTCAAGGCATTAGGAGAAAGAGGTAGCCATCTTGTTAACCTGATTTATATCCGAGACAGCCGCTATTAGGCTACCTTTGCAGACTTGTTACAGTAGAAAATAAAAAAATTTGCCTAAAACAAATACAGCTAAGTGAACAGACAGTCACACATTTTCTATAAACAGTCAAATCGTATTTAGAACACCTAAAGTCATTCGACTCGTCAAATATTAGAAGTCAAAAATGCAGGTATAATCAAAAAATTACCTATGACGATTAAAAAAAAAAAAAAAAAAAGTCGATAAAAAAATAAATTTTCTTGTATAACAACCACACGAAGATAGTATGGCCATAAGACATAGCATTGACTTAACCTATTAGACGCCTAACATTTTTTGTAGTAACCACTTAATACATACATCGTAAAGACACATAAAATAGAGTTTATAAAGCGACTTCTAAGAAAATCTTTAGAGCTGTTTTTGATATACCCACTTTTAGGCACACTTTCGATTTCTACCAAAACTTGGCAAACTCATCTTTTGAAGAAAATCCGCAGATGCTTTTTTTTTTTTTTTTTCAGAAACCATGCGATACCTAAATTGATATTGTTATTCAGGACACCTATCAGTTTTCCTAAAATAATCAACTAATACATACGAGAGGACATCTACGAAGGGTTTATATAACAACTTTGTAAAAAATCGTTAGAGCTGCTTTTGAAATACGAACTTACGGTCTTACTTCCAGTTTTCCAATATTCACGAAAAGTTGACAAAATAATCTGTACACCGGACTTATCTTAATTATGAAGTTTCGTCATTCTGTTATTTTCGTTTTACCGGTATACAGTCAAAAAATCCCTTATACTCATACATGCACATTGTACATAGTTAAACACGTACATACTGACCAATTGCTCCAAACCATCTCTGTTTTGGACTCAGGAAACCTTAAAATATGTAAATCTAATAAAAAATCTATATCGAAATTTTTGTCCGAATATAATACTTCGATCTACGGTAATCGGTTAATAGATGAAAAAAAATAAATATTTGTTTTATTTAGATAAAAGAATAATTCTCCTGTAGGGAACTATTTATCTCTTTGTTTGGAACACTAAGTGATGTCTGAAAATCTATTCCTTTTCGTTAGCTGGTGCTATTACTCAATGACTTCGTGAAGAAGAGAAAACTCAAATAAACCGATCCGAAATTTACTTTGGGAAAACGAATTTTAATGAGTTGATATAAATCGTTTCACCGTGACAAAAATAATGAGATTTCATTAAGTATTTGATTACGATAAGGGTCTCTTGAGATATGTTTGATATCTTCATTTTTCAACGAATCGGAATAAAAATGTTCGTTGGGACATGAAATGAGGTCTCCTATCATCTTACAATTAAATGAAGTATTTAAAGAGTTTTGATACAATTAAAGTTTTCTTTTTCTTTTTTCTTTTTTTTTTTTTCGCAGTGGAGGGTTGAAATAATTTTAATAATTTTCCGTAGTACGTAAATTCTAAAGCTAAATTAGTTTAAAAAAAAAAAAAAATTAAAAAAAAGGAAGAATATTAGGTTTTACATTTTGAATATTGTGAATGTATATACTACGGATTCTGTGTAATAGGAAGCAATAGGTTGGTAAATATTTTATACTAACGAAACACACTCATCATTAGTTCATCAAAGATTTTTTAGTTCCCCATCATACTATAGGTATAGGAAACTTATAGAATCGTGAAAAATTTCGACCTCGGTTTTTTGAATTTTTATACGTTTTCAAGTGTGAGGAATCCGAAAATGACAAAATTTGTATGTGTCTGTCTGTTAGTGTGTTAGTCCGTTAGTGTGTTAGTCCGTTAGTTTGTTAGTCTGTTTACACGATATCTCACGAACAAATGATCGCAGAGAGGTCAGATCAGTTTTAAACTATTACTTTGGATACTGGCAAGAGCCCTATTCATTTGCAACATTCGAATTGAAAAAATTCGTAAGTTATTTGAAATTTACGATTTTCTTAACATGGGAGAATAGGGCAAAAATTCACTTAAACGTGCATTAAATGGAAACTTTTTACTGTACAAATGTCATACCAGTTTTAAAATATCAGTTTTGCTGCCGAAATGAACATCAGTAATTATAAATATGCTACTTTGAAAATTTCGTAAGTTATTGGAAATTTACGAATTTCTTAACATGGCAGTATAGGGCAAAATTTCACATAAACGTCAATTTTGAGCGATATTTTCATCGTAAAGATGTCAGACTACTTTTAAATATTATTTAGGACACTGGCATGAATATTAATGACTATGAATTTTCCAATATAAAAATTTCGTAAGTTATTGGAAATTTACGAATTTCTTAACATGGCAGAATAGAGGAAAATTTCACATAAACGTCAATCTTGAGGGATATTTTCATCGTAAAGATGTCAAACCACTTTCGAAATAATATTTAGGATACTGGCATGTATATCATAGACTATGATTTTTCCAATTTAAAAAATTCGTAAGTTATTTGGAATTTACGATTTACATAACATGTCAGAAAAAGACAAAATTGAGCATAAACTTCCATTTTGAGGATCATAAAACGTTAGACAACTTCAAAATTACATTTATGATATTTGTTTGAACATGATTGAATACAAATATTCTAATACGAAAATTTCGTAAATTAATCGTAATTGACGATTTTATCAACATGGAGAAATTGTAAGTTTTTCATATAAATATGAATTTTGAGGATTATTGCATTGGAAATAGTAGCATGACAATTAAACAACGGAATCGACCCTGATAAAATAAATTAATAGATTAGAATAAGATAAATATATCGAAGTGAACGGTGGATAGCCTATTAGGCAGGGATTTCATCCTGTCACTGTATCAAGCGTTTTTCAAATTCATTTCTTTTAACATGATTATAATATGTCTCGCACTAGAAATTTATGAGAACCTATGGGGAACTGAGCAGAGTACACCTATGCCAACTAGTTTTAATTAGGAATTAATGTGAGTAAGGACATATAATTATAGATACTGAATTGCGAAAAATGCTTTAAATATCTTATGTTTAAATTAATTACATTCTCAAAAATTAACTTCATAAGAAGTTTTGATATCCTAATAAAGATAGATTTCTAAATAAAAGACATAAAGATAATACAATTTTTAATAAATGTTATCATATTATTATATATTATGATATTACTTGAAGTATTTTGCATTCATTTTAAAAGATTTTTCATTACATTAAAATAGCATATTTTATAATTGTTTTTAATAAAGTAAGATAATTTTAAAACGTGAGAAGTTAAAGAAATTAAAGCTATAACTAGCTGGAACCCGACGAATTCGACGGTCACTTCATTGGCCATAATTTTTCAGAAATCGTCGCATCATTATTTAAATGTATTTCAAGTTAAAACATCTAATATAATTTACGACATTTCACTTAAAAGAAAGTCGGAAAAATGGTTATAAATAGAAATACTATATAGGACACCACTTTCTACAATGTACTGTCAATGTGACGTCAAACTGACTCCAAATAAACAGATGCTATCTTTTATTTTCGATTTCGTTTAATATGTTAAAAATGTCAGAAGTGTTAAAAATGTTTAATTTAAACGAAAGTACATTTTTAGCAAATATTTATTAATAGCACTTTATATAACTGAATATTTTTCTGTCACTCTGTAAATCTAACGCTAATCATGCTAAATTCTGTGCAAAGCATTTTTTTTTTTTTTGTGCTTATGAATAACACATTTCAATTTCATAAATCTTCGTGCAAAGTAAAGTTAATAAAATTTAGTTTATAGAAATCTCTCTCATAAAATGCAATGCTTTGGAATACTTTTGTATGTCCCTGTACACAAATCAGTGGTGGTATTTACTCCATTTTATACAGGAAACATCTGATAGGGAATTTGAATATTATATTTCAATTACATTAAGATATGTCTACAGTAAAAGTATGAAAATATGGTTTGTAGAAATGCCTCTCATAGAACACAATGCTTTGAAATATTTTAGGGGGTCCCTGTACACAAACCAGTAGAGGAATAATCTCCATTTTCAACAGGGAACATCCGATAGTGAACTTGTATAACATATTTCAATTTCATTTAGATTTGTGTACGTTAAGGATATGAAAATATGATTCATAGAAATGCCTCTCATAGAACTCAATGCTTTGAAATATTTTCGGTAGTCCCAGTACACAAACCAGTAGAGGTATAAACTCCATTTTCAACAGGGAACATCCGATAGTGAACGTTTATGACATATTTCAATTTCATTAAGATTTTTGTACAGTAAGGGTATGAAAATATGGTTTATAACAATGTCTCTCATAGAACACAATGCTTTGAAATACTTTTTTGTGTCCCTGTACACAAATAAGTGGTGGTATTTACTCCATTTTATACAGAAAACATCCGCTAGTGAACTTAAATAACATATTTCAATTTCATTAAGATTTGTGTACAGTAAGGGAATGAAAATATGGTTTATAGAAATGCCTCTCATAGAACACAATGCTTTGAAATATTTTAGGGGGTCCTGTACACAAATAAGTGGTGGTATTTACTCTATTTTATACAGAAAACATCCGCAAGTGAACTTAAATAACATATTTCAATTTCATTAAGATTTGTGTACAGTAAGGGTATGAAAATATGGTTTATAGAAATGCCTCTCACAGAACACAATGCTTTGAAATATTTTAGGGGGTCCTGTACACAAACCAGTAGAGGAATAATCTCCATTATGAACAGGGAACATCCGATAGTGAACTTGTATAACATATTTCAATTTCATTAAGATTTGTGCACATTAAGGATATGAAAATATGGTTTATAGAAATGGCTCTCATAGAACACAATGCTTTGAACTATTTTAGGGGGACTCTGTGCACAAACCAGTAGAGGTATAAACTCCATTTTCAACAGGGAACATTCGATAGTGAACTTGTATAACGTATTTCAATTTCATTAAGATTTTTGTACAGTAAGGGTATGAAAATCGGGTTTATAGAAATGCCTCTTATAGAACACAATGCTTTGAAATATTTTCGGGTGTCCCTGTACACAAACCAGTTGAGGTATAAACTCCATTTTCAAAAGGGATTATCCGATAGTGAACTTGAATAACATATATCAGTTTCAAGAAATTTCATAAATATTTACGGGAGTTAGAGCGCGATCAGACAGACAAACAGAGAAACCGAAGTCATAAACACTTTTCAACCTTGTTGGAAAGTGTTAAAAAAAGGTAGCTTTACAGCATAATATGCAGACAATATGGGTGCATGGAGGGGGTGGGGAGTTATAAAGAAGTAATTTACAGCAGAAAAAACTGTAAAATAGTCTTTCTTTACAGATATTTCCGCTGTAAATTGCCTTATTTAACAGCAGAATGTGCTGGCAGTATGGGTGCCAGCATATTTTGCTGTAAAGCCTTCTTTTTTTTTACAGTGATGAAATTAGGCGGTGGTAATAAAGATGTCTATTTCACCAGGTTTCGAGTTAATTTCATGATGAAAGAATAAATTTTTAATAGCGCGTGAAAGAAACGTCTGCCGCGCCCATGTGAGCATTAGAGAGAATTAGTTAATAATTTTGATGATATTTTCTCGTCATCGAGTTTGGGCAAAAATATTCCATATTTTACTGATCTCCATTAGTATATTGCGAGTTATTGTTAAAACTCGTCATCTTGGCAACCAAGTAGACCGTTAGTTATAAACTAGATAGCCGGTTTTCAAGAAAACAAGAACAAAAAATCATGCGGTACGCATTGATTATTAACACTCTTCAACTGTATATGTACTTGTGTTATATAAACTTCACTATTCTTTGCCTACGTTATCACACAACGAACAGACAGAAGGACAGAAGAGCAGGCATATAGAATAAATGAATTCATAATCAATCTTAAATATTGTTGGAAAATGTTATCAAAATCGGATTTCAAGATAAAAAGAAAAAAAAAATGTAATAAATTTGGGCTTATATCGATCTCATTCTTTTGCGAATAAACCAACGACGATTTTAATGAAATTGTGCTGAGTTAATTTTCATAAATAATTAAACTTAAATTGCACTTTATGACTTTAATTCCATTATTTTAATTATATAATAGTTAAATTTTACATAATCATTTAATATTACTATTTTTATCATTATTAGTTATTTATCACGACATTTGGCTACTTTTTTGATTTGGTGAATATGGCAAACTAGTTAGTTGTAGGGCGACTAAGGCGCCCGTTGAAAAATGATAGTCTCATTTTATTTATTTCTCACTTCAAATAATTCATTTGCTCGCTAGCCCGTGCGAAATTTCGCACTTTATTTATTTCTTCGTTACCTTTTAAATTTAAAATCATTATTATTACTAGCAAACCTGTGCGAAATATTCGCATTTTATTTCTTTTCTAATTTACCGTTAAAATTTGAAATTCATATATGTTATACAAATTTCGCCACCTAATTAAAATTTTAATTTACCAGAAGCCAAATTATTTAATAAAACCAAATTAATATTGTACAATAGGGAAATCAAAATCATTCAAAGAAAGGTTTCTAAATAAAATTCATGGTTCACGACCCAATTTTCATACTTCCACAGGCAGTACAATTTTAATGTAGGACTCCCATGACGCCTTTTAATTTTTTGTCGTCATGTTGGTGATGACTTTTTATTGTTATTATTATTATTTTTTTATAAATAAATAAATAAATAAAATAAAATAATTCCTATTTTGATTATATTTTTATGATTGTGTTTGTTAGTCAATTTATGACACAAAAGTTCATATTCTGTATATATCTTTAAAATATTGTTAGGTTTAAAATGACGCTTGCAAAGATTCTGAAAAAAAAAAAAAAAAAAACTGTTAAAAACACATTTTTTTTTTCGTAAAGTAATCGCATCGGACAAATGTCGTCATTTTTTCTTATTAATCCATTGAGCTAAGTCCACGTGCTTAAATAGTGTTCATGTATAAATATTATTTTTTTATCCTCGCGTATCGTATCGTTTCGACAAAAAATGACTGAAACTGGTCCACGTTAGAGAAATATTGTAAAGATATTCTGTATATATCTTTAAAACATTGAGGTTTAAAATGACACTTGCAAAGATTCTGAAGATACAACTGTTAAAAATACATTTTTTTTTTTCGTAAAATAATCTCATCAGACAAATGTCGTCATTTTTTCTTATTAGTCCATTGAGCTAGGTCCGCGTGCTTAAATATTGTTCATTTATAAATATTATTTTTTTTATCTTCGCGTATCGTATCGTTTCGACAAAAAATAATTGAAACTGGTCCACGTTAGAGAAATATTATATAGATTTTATAGACGTCCTCTTTTCATATGCAAGTGCAAATTTAATATTTTGTCTTTTTTTTTTTTTTTTTCACGTGAAAGCATATTTCATTTTATACTGGGGGGGGGGGGGGGGGAGGCAACAATTAAAAATTTAAATGTCTATTTTAAAGCTATGTCTATTTTCATATTTTAATTAATTTTAAAATATCTAATCAACAATTCGTTATAAATAAGGTACCAAAGGAAAGGGACGATTTTTCTGAATCCATCGAATTAAACAGCTTATCGATCGGACAATTAAATCTTTTAAAATTAACTAAAGTATCAAAATTAGGTGGCGTTCACACACAGAATCCAAGGAAATCTCTTAGCCTTTTAAGCGTGATAGAGTCAGTCAGTCAGTGATGAGCGTAACTATATATGCTGATTTTAAAATAAATTCATTTATAAACATCGACCGCTAGGCGAGTGAAAACTGACTAGTAGAGGTAAAATAGGAAGATGCAGAGATTTTTAACTCACATTCTGTATTAGAAATGGAATTATTTAAAGATTTATGATTTTTAAATATTTTCACCCGGCAAATTGTATTTTACAAAAGGAAGTTTTTTTTTTTTTTTTTTTTAAATAATAATAATCATTATTTTAAGGTGCCCTGAATCCAAGTATCATTTTTTTAGCGGTTGGTCTGCATGTGTGCCTGTGTGTCTGTTATCAGCGTACCTCAAGAACAAATAGTTCACGGAAGTCTAAAACTCGGTATTCTAAATGTGTATCAGATAGAGACGCTACACTAAACTTTTTATTGAGATCAAGGAAATGGTTCGTGCATAAGGGCATCCAATAGAATTTAAATACATTATATGGGGAAATTTCTTTTGTGTACAGTGTGATATCTGTAGGCTGTCGTAAACAAACTGGAGTGAATATAAATTTTTACTTTCCGAACACTTTAGTGAAGAAAGTATTGTAATCATGTCAAAAATCCGAATTTGAGATTTTGATGTTTCTATACGTTTCGAGGTCCCCCGAGTCCGTTTCCACTATTTTTACGATGATGTATGTATGTGTGTGTGTGTATGTATGTGTGTATGTCTGTGAGTGAACACGCTAGCGTCTAAACGCTTTGTTCGAATGAGCTGAAAGTTGGTACGTATATTGTAAGTCACCATAGTACGAACCCTATAAATTTTAGTGAATCTAGCACTTATAGTTTTTTTACAGGGACACCAGGAAAAATTCTTTATCTTTATGGCGTATGGGGCAAAATTTTTAAAAGTGCGATAACGTCTAAACGTTTTATTAATCTGAGCAAAAAATTTGTACACATGTTATAGGTCACTGTTGCACGAACTGTACAGATTTTGGTGAATTTAGCACTTACAGTTTTTTTACAGGGGCACAAAGAAAAATTATTTATCATAATGACATATGGGGCCAAATTTTTAAAAGTGTGATAGCGTCTAAACGCCTTATTAATCTGAGCAAAAAATTTGTACACATATTATAGGTCACAGTTGCACCAACTGTATAGATTTTGGTGAATTTAACACTTACAGTTTTTTTACAGGGACACAAAGAAATGTTTTTTGTCATTATGGCCTATGGGACCCAATTTTTAAAAGTGCAATAGCATCTAAATGCTTTATTCAACTGAGCTGAAAATTTATATGAATATTATAAATCACTGTCGCACTAATTATAAGCATTTTTGTGAATCTAGCATTTATAGGTTTTTACAGGGACACAACGAAAAATTCTTTTTCATTATGATATTATGGGCTCAAAGTTCAGTAGCGTTAAATAAAACATCGTGTAATATATGGAGAAAAATGCTTAAACACTCTATTATGGTTTTCTATCTTTTGATTGTTTAACAACTCCTCTTTCTTTTCTTTATCTACAAAACTGTTAATTACTCAATGTTCGGAAAGTCGAGTGGAGTCACTCCAGATTTTTTTATATGCGTAAAAATATGTTTTGTGTACATATAGTAGTATGGAGATCATTCATCATTCATTTATAGGCTACCCAAATTATTTGGATATATTATGGCTTAGAATTTATGGCTTAGAATTTTCTGAAAGTTTAATGCCTTTTGTCTTAGGTATTTTTCATATAAGGCTAAATTTAAGTACGCATTTTGAAGTGCACGTAGTTTATAGACAACCTAAAGTTGAACTAAACGTTCCTTTGTATATAATGTAATTGATGGAAGTGGTTTAACTACATCTTACTATGTCGACGAATAATGCTCAGGTAGGAAAATGAACGTTTCATACTCATTTTAAAGTATTTTTTGAAGTTCTACTTTCAACTCTGGATTTTTGTATAATATCATATTTTCAGGTGCCCTGATTACGGAAGTCCAATTTTTAGCTGTTGGTCAGTATGTATATTTGCTATCAGCATAACTTAAAATAAGGAAATAAATATTGCAGGAAATAAATAATTGCAGGAATTTCTTGTAATAAATAACTGCAGAAAATTCAAATTTAGAATTTTGAAGTTCGTATTAGATGATCATTTGAAACATTTGGTCAAAATTGGCAAATTTGAAGGGAAATTAATAAAAGTCTTATTATTATTATTATTATTATTATTGTTGTTGTTGTTTTCATTTAAATAAATGTAGGCACTATAAATAAACGGTGAGTTGAGCTGCTGGCGGTAGGCCTCTCAAACAGAATTATATGTCAAATAAAAATGTTCCTTAACCTATTTTAGATTATTTTAAAATTAGATTGAACTTTATTATCTTAACTTATTGATCATACGACTTTATATGCAATCTATCGCTATGGTATTCAAATGTAGGCTAAAAGAAAGTTGTGTGAGTGACATACGATATTATTTATAATGTGTATCCCACGCATCAAGTTTAGTACATTTATATGTCATAGAAGCTGATAAATAGCATTATCTTAAATGGATAAAATTTCGACATAGAAACGGCATCTGTCAGCCTAATTATCTTGCGCACAACTTTCGTTTTTAAGTTGTACAAGTACATGAAACATGTACAGTCCAGCTTATTAGGATTGGAGTTCTATTTCCTTCTGATAGGAAATAAACCATAATTACCATTTACCGTAGACCACCTAGAATTTTGCATAATACGTAGTAGTGTGTTACAGAGTCAAGAAAGAATGAAGAAAGGAATTTGGATATTTAATTAAATTCTGTATAGAATTATTTATTTATTTATTTAGCACTTTTAATGCCATATTATTTTTTTTTTTTACTTCTATTTTTACTTTCTCTTACCCGAGAAAATATTGTTTTGGGGTTAAATTTTCTATATTGAGATTTTGTTATATTTACACATTTTGAGGACCTCTGAATCTAAAAATCATGTTTTTAGTGGTTGGTCTGTGTGTGTGTGTGTGTGTCTGTCTGTGTATGTATCTGTCTGTGTGTCTGTCTGTTATCAGTATATCTCAGAAACAAATTATAGCAGAAAGTCCAAACTTGGTATTCTAAATGTGTATGATACAGGGAAAGGGATGCTACACTAAACTTTTCGTTGAGTTCAAACAAATAGTTCGTGTACAGGGACACCCAAGAGAGTTCAAATACATTACGTCTATGGGGAAAATTGCAGGTAAGTAGAGTTTAAAATCTATAGACTGCACTAAACCAAATGAAACAAATATATATATTTTATATACGTAAAAACATGTTTCATGTAGAATACGGTATAGAAATCATTCACTGTTCGTTTACAGGGGTACACAAAAGAACTAGATTATAGTACGATGAAAATACTTGAAAATTGATGGAAGTGTACTTCAGGTTGGGCCATGTTTTATTAATATAGGATTATATTTATGTCCTCCACGTGATGTGTACATAACGTTTAGAAGGTATACAGGGCTGGCATTATTTGAGCCATAACATTCTTTTTTATTGTTAGTGGAAGTTCTTTACTGTAATATTTTACTACTTCCAGGAAAGCTGAACAGGACTCGAAATCAATTCCTCATAGCCATATAGTAAATAACGTATTTTTTTAAAGCTAAATATTCATCGCTTGTTTTTTTGTATGTTTACACGTTTTGAAGCTTTCTGAATATCGATGTCAAGTTTTTAACGTTTGACCTTTGTTTGTGTCTGTTAGAATAAATTAAAAACAAATAATTTCAGGCAATCTAAATGTTCTATTTTGAAGTTAATGTGTTTGTTACTAGAAAAGTTTGATCAAGATTGATAAGTTTCAAGGAATATTGCTGTTAAAGTTGTCTCAATAATTTAAAATGAAGTTTTGAATTTAATAACAGATTCGAATTCTATATAAATGTAGGTACAGTAATGAAACGGGGGTTGAAGGGGCGGTAGTCCCCCTCACACAGAATTACTTGTCAAATAAAGCTTTTCCGAAGCCTAATTTGAATTCTTTTAACGTAGATTTGCATAACAGTACTCATTATCTTACCCCTTAATCTTCAGTCTGTATTTATAGTACTAAATTTCAGGTTAAGAGAAAGTCGTGTGAGTGACACACCAGATTATTTTATACTATGTTTCAAACCATTATTTAAAACATTTATGTAATAGGAAAGCTTGCCAATCTCTCAATGAATATCATTACTCATTTTTATCTGAGTTTGTTTTTGTTTATGAATGAGAAAACTTTCACAGGTAATCTAACTCAGTATTCATTTACATTTACCAAATATAAAATTAGGACTAATGAATTACTTTATAAAATGCATAGATAATGTACGAGCCATCTACTTTGGAAAAACAAGTAATTAAGAATCTAACACAGTTGCTTTTCTATTTTTCTTAAAGTTAATTAAATTGTACCTTAACTACTCTTCAAACAGAAGTTACTTTAGCAGATTGGAAATGTTCATTTACCCGCTCCATCTTCTGCTAAATCGATAATATGGTTAATGGATATTCATCCGATATCAGAATTTTTGTTTTACCTAGTGAATTATATGGTTCAGCATATAACTAGTGCACACTGTATAATTCTTAGTTGAGAAAAATAAAAGTATATAAAGAATAGAATATAAAGCTTATAAAAGTATATGAAAATCTATTGTTCATATTCAGTTAAAAAAAAAAAAAAAAAAAAAAAATTAAACAACTAGTAATGCCAATGCTATTAAATATTTGTTTCCCTTAATAGAAGATTTATTTTTTTCATATTTACAAAATTCATACGAATAATAATCATTATTCATATCAATTAATAAATAATGATAAATCGCAGTAGTTACAGCATGGAAAAAAGAAATAACATGAAATAAAAATTATACGAATCACATGAATAATAAAACACTTTCCAACTGTACTTACCTGTTACACCATTTGGGGGAACTTGGCACCTTTGGTTTGGAACCACTGAAGTTTTCATATAAAAGTTTTTAATTCAATTTAGTATAAGTTTAATAGCTATATATTTAGTATAAGTTTATAACTATAATAAGTTTGTTCAAAAAATATATATTCAGTCAACAATTCTTAAAGTTTTCGATATATATATTACAGATCTGAAATCTTTAAACTGCGTTTTCACATTTAGCATTTTTTCATGACTTAATGATCATAAAAATGCATCTACAAATATTTAATAAAACCATTAATATAAATATTTTTTATGCTTAATAGAACGTCCTTAGAAGAATTAGGGACGAACTTTGTAATATTTTTAAAAGAAAAAATATTAAAAATATAAATATAACTTTTTTTTTTTTTTTACGTAGACATGCATTTTTTTATTTGTTTCTCAAAAAAATAATTATTAAATTTCAAAATTCATCCCTAATTAGTTAATTGCATTAATTATAAAATATTCTCTAGAATAGAAAACATGCTTTTTCAAATTTAAATAACATATGCTAATTTCGTTACATATTGTTTAGTATAAAGGTATTAAAATATGTTCAAAAGTAAAACTTGCTTTGGGCAGAAATGTATCTGAATTCTTGTATTAGTCCTTGTATACAAACCTGTAAGGCCATATATTCTGTTTTCAATGAGAAACATGTTGGACTAAACCTAAATGGCATGAATCAATTTTTAAAAAATTCTTAAATTATTTACATAAACAATAGCGCACGCAGACAGACTAACAGAATAAGACAGATAAATGAACCAAAATCATAAGTACATTTCAACTTTTAAGGAAATCGTTGAAAAGACATAGTATAACTGAAAATGCACTTCTAGCAAATTTCCGATAATGAATCTGAATATTTTGGCCTGGCCCTATTAAAGAATGATTAATATTAATCATACCATCTTTATAAAGAACTTCTTTTGTTAAATTTAGAAAATGTATCTATTTTTGTTATGTTTCGCGTAGTATAAAACTTATATCTTTAAAGGAAAGTCTCCTTTAAAGTATTAGTTATTTTGTGTGTCCCTTTATAATAATCAGTTTTACTACATCTACGAATTGCAATAGGCATCATTTTACAATAAAGCTGAAATATCGAAATACCATACATAAATTTTAAAGAATTCCAAAAATATTCATGAAATTCAGAACTCAGAGAGACAGTCAGTAAGACCCAGATAGACAAACCGATGTCTACACACTTTTAAACTTTGTTCAAAAGTGTTAAAAATCCCATAAAATAACTGTTAATTCGTTTTGAGCAATTTCACTTATATCACTAAAACTATTTGAATATTTTTTAGTGACCTTGTAAACCACCTTGTAAAAATTATGTTCTATTTGCTGCCAGAAATTCTCTGTAATTTGAGAAAATACGCGCAATTTACGAAAAAATTACCTTTTCAGAACGTATTTTCTCAAATTACAGAGAATTTCTGGCAGCAAATAAGACATATTTTTTACAGTGAAATAATTGGTGGTACTTGCGCCATATTCTATATAAAAATACTCTTTTAGGCATCTGAACAATTAATGTTAACTTCGTTGTGTTATTGTATTGGTATTAAAATAAAGTACTTATTTTCAAAGAAATACTTCTGTAGGTCGTAGAGTTTTTTTTTTTTTTTTTTTTTTTGTGAATTTTTGTACTCTATAGTTTATTTATACCATTTTCAACACAGAGCACGCTGTAGTGAATTTGAATAATATATATATGTGTGTATCAGTTACAAAATATTTAAAATTACAGAGCAGACAGGCACAGTAACCGAAGTCATCATTTCAACTTTATTAAAAAGTGTTAAAAAGTTAAATTTGTCTATATTTTGATGTTTTTAATGTTATTTGTAAATTTCAAACAGTATTTTTAAAGAGTAAAATTTCAAAAATATAATGTTTTTCTGTAGTAACCTCCTCTTCATTTTTTCCACACTTGTGTACTAACTTTTAAGTTGAATTCTTTAAAAATTATCCTATTTGTAATTGTAATCGCTTACTTTATCTATGCATATGTAGACACATACATACACATAGATATAGTGGAAAGTTTGTCATCACGATGAGTCTCTAAATAATGAATGAATTCGGATAAAAGTTGGACTGTAAACTTATCTTACAAATATGTTGGCTGCAATTTGATGCACCAGTTTGTTTCCAATATGGTCCTTAATAAAAAATATGTCTTTAAAATATCCTTAATATTTTCCAATTCCCATAAAAAAGTGTTTGTGAACCAGTTTGCTTTAAACTGGAAACATATATAGGTATATTCGCATTAAAAAAAAAAAAAAGATGGGCTTAAAATGAAATTGATGTACTTAAATATATATTTAGTAAATTTATGAGCTGAACCAAGATTTTTAACCTTCTTGATCCCCCCTGTTGCAAAGCTAGAGCAGTTGGAATAGTTCCTTCCACAAGGCCAGTAATAGCAGCAGAACAACTAAACTTCTCTCCAGTTGAAGCGGGTGAAACCGGAATGCCTCTGTTTACCCTTACCGCTACCGGTGAAGGTAGAAGAAAGTTCTGTTCTGATCGTTATATCGCTACTGTGCGAGTATTATTCGAATTTACTTTAATTTCTGGGCCCTCTGTATATAATTTGTATATGATAGGTTGTAAATACAAATGTTTATGTTCAGAAATATCTGTTGATCGTAAGATGTGAAGTGTGTGCAGTTTCATTAAAAATATTGAAATTATTTTATCGTTTTATGTTCTATTTCAAGACTCCAGCCTGATTTATTTATAGATAAATGATTGTAAAATCGACACCCCCATCTTTTTTTCAAGTAGCGGCCACTTGATATTTTCAAACTCACATAAAAAAGGTATTTATGAACCAGTTTGCTTTAAACTTAATGTATGCCTAACCCATATCAAAGTATCAACGAAGTTTAAATACATTATCTCTTACCTTCCACCTTAAACTGCAATAGTAAAGTAGCCTAAAAGAAAGTACTTTGTGAGACTATTTTCTAATATTTAAAAATTTTATTAAGAAAAATTAAATTTGCTAAGTTAAAAATTTCTCGACATTTCCATAAAGTCTATCGAAAACTAATTATTGTAAGTTATAATGACTTACAATAGTAATAGATTGTTAATTTTTTTAAAACCCATCTTTCATGTACAATACATTTGCAAATCTCTCCCATTTTTTCCCCTCATAAATGCAAAACGTGATTTTTAATGCCTTAGTAGCATATTCTTTCAGTTGAAACATTTATTTTATGCTGATATCAGATATGCCATTGGATGCTTATAAATCATTCTCGGGGAATTCTGCCGATAGCGCATTTTTCAAATTTTTAAATCTTTGCTTTTTGCTTTAGAAATTTTATATTGCGTCGTTTAACTTTCATTTTTTCTTTCGTTGTACTTTAGCACATGGTAAATTTTTTTTTATTAAATTGATTAATATATTAATGAGGGTTATTAAAATTCATTTAATTATGTAACGGAAAAATTATCTTATATATGTAGCTCTGTAGCTGTCTGGGATGAAATTTAAATTCTCTGTAGTTAATTAGGTACGAACATTTTTTTTTTTTTTTTTTTTTTTTTTAACTACAAGCAAGCAATAAGTTTTAGAAGAACATTTATTTCCGATTTATAAGTACTTGAAAATACCGTAACTAAAAATACATTATACATTGACTTAATTTTAATCATAAAGTCATTATTATCAGGTATTTGTTCGATGTAAATAGTTGGATTTTATTAAAAGTTGAAATAATGGACTCTCCCTAATTTCGTCTGCTCAATCATGTGATAGAGGAAAACGAAAAATCGAATTCTGAGAATTAAATTTAATTAAATATTGTTCTTAAGAACAAACATGTTAATATTTAATATAAAATAAAATAAAAGTAATATTGTGCATTTGTAAACAGTAGAATAGTTGTATTTGTAAATTTAATAATTTTTTAAAAACACTTTATGTGTTTATTTATTTTCAATTGTAAGAATCGATTTTTGTATCTTCTAGTTTAACTGTTATATTAACTGATCTAGCAATAAATAATAGCTTGTTCTTGTGGAATGTTTATGGATTATAATTTGAAATTTTAAAATGTTTTCATTTAATTTAATTGCATAAAGGTGTTACAACAAGTTAACTTAGTTACTGGTCTAAATGGATTTACGCCGTACGATATTGCACTGTCAATGATCTAAGTACCAAAAATCAGAGTATTAAACATGTTCTTCATGAACATCAATAACAAATATAAACTAAATGATGATTGTAAATGTATACAGCAAGCAAAAAATGATGAATAATGATATAAAAGGGATTAAAAATGATGATGTATAAAAGAATAACACAGATTAAATACGATTGATCAAAAATAAGAATAGAAAATATGTTATTTCAGCAATCGCTATAGATATACAAAAGTTCGTCTGCTATTAGATTTTCCTCTATCATGTGACCTCTGACGTCAGGTGGGAAACAAGTGAAGGCTTAGGATATGGGTGTCGTTCTACAATAATTTTTTGGACACACTAGGACTAATTAGACCGAGACCTAGGAGTTGAAGTAGATTTCGAACCATTACGAACACCCATGCCTGAACCGAACCGGTATTCGAAACCGACATTCGAAGGCCCTAGCCACTATTCTTATGTTATTCTGGCATTTTAAAAGTTTAATAACACAGACCGACAAAAATGAAGTTGACAAAATTTGATTTGATGATTTCAGCTGATCTTTATGTTTTTTGATATGCTGAAACTGAAAATGCAGCCCATTTTTCTCTATCACGTATAGATTTTTGCCAATACAGGGTGTTTACCGACATGATTTCTTATATATACCATCATAACAATCTGTTGGTTTGTTGGTTGGTTGGTTGATATGGTTTTAAGTCGCACTAGTTCTTCACAATTACAACAATAGGCATATATTATTAATTAATCATAGAAACATACTGTGTCCTAAAAGTTCCAGTACTGACGCTGATGTACTTTTTATTTACAAAACAACAAACCTTAAAACGATTATTTTATGCCAATGATAAAAGGCACATTTAAAATAACGGAGGAAAAAATACAGGACTTGCATTTGTAATAAATGTTAAAAATGTCCACCCTTTTTTAAGAGGCAAAGCTGAACTTGTTTGCGCATGTGTTTAGAAACGCGTTTTAACACGCTGGGAGTGACTTCTTGTAGAGAAACTTGTACACACCTGCATAGAACCTGTATTACGAAATTGTCGAACGAGCTGATATAGCATATTTTTACTCTGTATTGCACCATATGGATATTTATATCTCCAAACATCTTTGCATCTTTCATACGATTTACATTCAAAATAAGCTTCAAACAGAGTAATTCTCTGAATGCGTGATAAACGCATTTCACTATGACGAACAAAATAACATAAAACTTTATTCTCAAACAACTTGAGCGAGAAAAGAAACAAACGATAAAAATTAAAGAAATGATGCAATAATAAGCAGACGATAAAATTTAATATTTAAAAAAAAATCATGGACACAATGAGTTCTTTAAGTTGGAGTACTGGAACTTTTAGGACACTGTGTATAAAACTTGCCATATAATTATATTGGTGGAAGAGTAATGGAAGAAATTGTATAAGCAGGCACCCTGTATTGACAAAAATCTATACGTGATAGAGAAAAAATGACTTCATTTTCGGTTTCAGCACACCAAAAACATAAAGATCAGCCAAAATTATAAAATCAAAATTTTACATGTTGACCTGTGTAATCTATACTGAATCTAGAAGATAACGCTGAATCATTTTTTCATTCTAAAATATCAATTACAGCCCCATCATCTTTGCATACTTACTTGTTTATTACTCAAGCTATGTCACTATGTTTTTGATTTGTCTTATTTTTATGTTCAAAGCATGAACTTTTTAAAATATAATCTTGATTGTTTAACGTATGTCTTATAGAGGTTATCTATATTTTACACTAGCTAAAATAAACCATTCATTGTATCTTTAAGTGTTTCAAAACAAACCTTACTGATTCCCTTTTACAAAAAACAGATAAATTTTTCTTTTAAATAAAGTTGATGAACCCAATAAATCTTTCAGTTAATTTAGTATTACTATAGGGTCATTTTAATAAAACATTTTACATCCTCTAGATTTTACCATGTTAAAAGATTTTTTCATTAAAAAATGAATAAATAAATAACGTAACAGAAAAAATCGTGAACTTTTTTGCATGATGTATTTTTAAGTAACGCATGTATAGATTATTTGCTTTACTTTAGATTTGTCATTAATCGTGCAATGGTGTAAAAAAAAGGAAATATCAAATATTGAATTACTATTGAAGTAACTTAAGATAAAATAAAACGCAGTTTTGAAGCACAGCACGATATATAAAACCTTACAAAGAAAGAAAAGATATAATGTAGACTTTTTAGTGCTTTTCACTGATATAAAATTAAAATTTCTTTTCAAAATTGTCTTTAGATGAAATTTAGAAACGGAACAATTTTCAGATAAATTGCATTTGATATCGATTCATCCAATTCATTTTCTGTTGTTGTCGTGAGATCTTCAATCATTCTGAAACATCTTGGATGGTTTTAGGCTATAAACAATTCTTTTAAAGTAAAAGTTATCCAGATTTAAATTTGGCTTATAAAGTGACAATTTTGCAGTTTTTTTGGTTGTATGATTTGTATTCAAAATTATGATACGACACTGAAGTACACTTTCATACATTCAAGAGTATAATATATAATAATAATGTAGTATAACATAAAAATAGTAGAGAAATTTTTTACAATGATAAATACTTCTGATAAAATAAATAAGTAAGTACATTTTTTTTTTTTTTTACTGACACCTTTTTTATTGTTGTTATTAATATTATTATTATTATTTAATCAGAAGTGCCCCAAAAGGTTTATGAGGGATTAAGAAAATATATAATTTGAAGTGTTCTAATTTAAATTTTAACACTCAAAAATGTATTAAAATGATAGCTCACAGTTAAATACTACCGAGAAAATGTTTAAATAATAGATTGACAATATAATCAACTTTTAGAAACATTTAATGGAAGAAGAATATATATTGATTTTAGTGTTTTTATTTTTATTTTTTTATTTGATATACATAATACATTTTAGAAACAACAATGAGATTTGGTTACATTAAAAACATTATCTATATTAATAAAGTCAGACTTTTGTCTGTAAATTTGTCGGAATCAAAACATTTTGCGATATCTTCACGTTTTACACCCCATGAAAGCCGAAAATGACTTCAGAAAATTTTGCCTGTGTGTGTGTGTGTATGTGTGTGTGTCATCGTTTCCGAATGTCGCTTTTTTTGTCCGGGCATCACTTGAGAACGGCTGGACGGAATTCAACGGCGCTTGGCAGGAATTTAGGTCTTCACCCAACTTAAAATTATATCTATCAACTTTTCAGACATCCCCCCCCCGTTCCCCCCTAGGGGGTAAAAGACTAAAACACGTCTGTCCGGGCATCACTCGAGAACGGCAGGACGGAATTCAACGGCGCTTGGCAGAAACTTAGGTCTTCACCCAACTTGAAATTATATCTATAGAAATTTTCAAAATTATGATTAGTGTTTAAATTGTGGGTAAAAAACGCCTGCGCATGCGCCATAAATATTTTTTCACTATAAGCTTTGAATGGAAAAATAAAATATAAAAATAATTTTTTAAGTTAAAGACTTTTGTATTCGCGTGATTCGCACTACAAATTATGAAAAGATTGAAATGAAGTGTTGCCATCTAAGTTTCATACTTTAGTTAATTTTAAAAAATCTAATTGTCGTATCGAAAAACTGTTTACACCCCAGGATTCAGAAAAATCACCTCTTTCATTTGGTACTGAATTTGTAATGATAGGTCTGATATTTCTAATTTATTTTTCCCTTTATTCGTCTTTCCGTTGCCACTTAAATTTCATACTTTAGTTATTTTTTAAAAATCTAATTGTCGCATCGAAAAACTGTTTGAACCCCTGGATTCAGCAAAATCGCCCCTTTCATTCGGTATCAAATTTATAAATATAGGTCTGATATTTCTAATTTATTTTACCCTTTTTCCGTTTTCAACCGAGATTCGATATGGAACAGCTTTAGTATTGGATCCCTTTGGCAAAATTTTAACTTCGGCACCGAAGTAGCTCGGACGTTTCTCGCCAAGATCTTTAATTGCACAATTGAGATAGCCAATTCAGTTCATCGCAAAAATGGCTTAGAATATTTAAAGTCACCAAAGGGTTCCGATACTTAAGCTGTGCTTTTTGTATTTATTTATTTATAATACTGTCTATTAAAGACGTCTGTGGTCACGAAATTTGGTGTGTAAATTGTTTGTATGCATCCGGCACTTATTCTAACTGCATTTCACGAAATTCGAAATCCCCCCCCCCCCCTTCATGGAGTCGGAGGGCAATAAACATGTGTAAAAACATGTTTTTCCGTTTGAATTCGCTTTGAATTATCTTAGAATGGCGAATTTTGGTGTGTGGATATTGATTAAGTGTACGCATTATATAAATTAGTGGGATTTTGCAAAACTTCGAACTCACCCGCTGAGGGTGGGGAAGTAAGAAGTGGGTAAGTTGTGCCGAAGACAGTGGGGACCCAGACTCCTCACATTGGGAGCGAGAAAACCTCTACCAGTCACAGCGAGAACTTAGGTTATTAATAAAGATATGGCATTTTGACTCATTTAAGTTTAATGTCCAGCAAAGCGGGCAAAGCCTGCTAGTAAACTTAAATATATCTATAAGAAATTATGATATATATAAATATCATACCTGTATAGTAATTTTTAAAATCACTTCCAAAATAATTTCATTTTATGAATTTTAAAATTTAAGAAATAAAATCCATATCTATATTGTTATTGCGTGATGGTGCGTAGATAAGTAACATTGTTGATATCTTATCTTAATCTTCGAAGCTTAAAGTATTATCATTATAAATCACTACTCTATCCAAACTCCTTAAATGGTGGCAATCTCGTTTTCGTCGCAGAAGTGTATTAGAAACGTACACCTAAAAACAATTTTAAACTTTTTCAAAATTACCTATTTCCAAGACCAAGAAAAAACGTCGTTCTTTAAATACCTTTGTTCTTAAAAATCGATAGGTATCATTCGACTACCATTAGTAAATAAATAAAAAAGGAAGTGAAAAGAAAGAAAATTGTTTCATCGATAGTTCATTCTTCCGTTTTATATTCTTCTGAGGCGAAAGAGGAAATGCAAAAAGGTTTTTCTCGCCCCACCGCATCCATTTTTGTGAGAAAGCATCATTTGTCATACTTTTGAAGATCTTTCTACTGAGAATCAAAAGTTGAGAATTCTGAGACTTTGGATGGTCAAACTATTTTCATTGTAAAATGTATTTATTGCGTAATAAATAAATAAACAAATAAATGAGTAATAATAATAATAAATTACACATTACACAGTAAACATAATGTTTCTTTCTTTTTTTTTTTAAATTTTCATCGTGTTATTTTAAAGAATGTTTTACAGCAAAATACACTGAGAAAAAAAAAAAAAAAAAAAGAATTATATCTATCGCTTTCAACTAGAACGAATAAGTAGACATTTTCTAGTCTATACTTTTCTAGATGGTGAAACAATATTATGAATATTATGAATACTTTGTATTGCAAAAAATTTTCATTTGATTTCCTAGAACTGGGTCAGAAACAAAAATTATATTTATTAAAACTCCTCTCTTTCGTTCGCATTTATTTGCAGAGATTTTTAAATAAGTTTGACCACGATAGTATAGGAAAATGCTCTAGAATTCTAATAGGGGTTTCTAGAACTCGCTAGTAAAGGGAATTAGGATTTATAAAGATGACATGGAACTATTTTTATAAGAGTCACAAGTTATAGATGTCAACCACAGAATTTTTTTTCAGTGTATCTTAAAATTTATTTGCATTAATAATGTTTTTCACCACAGACAGTAATATGAATTTCTGCATATTTCATTCAGTGTTGTTATGAATGTAAATTGTGCTTGAGCTATAGCTCGAAAACACCTGAACGCTGTACTTGGTTAGGCCAAGTTTACAGGTTTAGGTATTATCGCAGTTCTAAATCAATTTTACGCTGGATTTCTATAAAGTTTTATAGATAATGTAGCAGGAACTCCGACCAATTAAACGTAAAGACGACAACTAATGAGACAAAATAGGTAATTTGCAAAATTAGAGAAGGCGAAAACAGAATTAAACAAATAGGAAGCAAAATAGTTGAAAAAGATACAGTTCATAAAATAATCTAATTAGAGATAAAAAGAAATCAATGTGTTAGAGAATTTCTATAAATTTTATTAACATGGAAAGCCTCTAAAAATTATAACGCTTCAGAATAAGGACTTGTAGATGATTTTACCAGAATGGAAAGTACAATTGTAATACATGTCAGAGAAGTGCTTAACAATATTTAATTTATTCAAATGTTTGTAGATACCTGAGATTTTATAAATACAAAAGCTAGGTAATAAATCATTATCTTGCCATTATCATACATTATTAAAATATGATAATGGTATACATTATTAAAGATTGATGCATTTGTTTAAATATGCTTCAACATATTTTCCGTTACTCTTGATATATTTATTTTTACGCTAAAAGAGTATATTCTTCATCTTTAAAGCTGATAAAAAGTCCTAAATTAAAGTAATAAGATCTACACAATACAAATCTATAAGATATTTATATTAAAAGACATATAACTGTTGATAAAAGAAAATTATAATTTTTTACATTTACGAAATTTATTTGCTGTCTTTGATGTTTTTGAAACTCAAATGCAACGTTACAACCTGGTTTGAGCTTTAAGTATTGAACGCTCTATTTGAAGGTATATAATTTGAGAAAAATCGTAAACAATAACTCTTTATTTTCATAAAAAAGAAAAGAAAAGATCTATGCACAATTGACGGTTTAAAATTTTGTTTTGATGAGTTTTTTCTTTAAATAATTTCATTACGTTTAGTTTTATTGCAGATCAAGTTTCGTTGACTACAGAAAAAATAAAAATAAAAATAAATAAATAAATAAAATAATAAAAAATAAAAATAAAATAAAATAAAATAACAATTTGTTGGTTACGAAATTGCTTTACTTTATAAAATTACTTATTTATATTTTTACTTTTCGAACATACATGTGTAAGAAAAGTATTGTAATTATGACAAAAATCCCACTTTGAGTTATTTTTATACGTTTTGAGGTCCCCTGAGTTCATTTTTGCTATTTCTGTGGGGATGTATGTATGAGTGTATACGTATGAGTGAACACGATAGAATCTAAACGCTTTGATTGAATAAACTGAAAGTTGGTACGTATATTATAGGTCACCTTACCACGAACCCTATTGATTTTGATAAATCTAGCACTTATAGTTTTTTTTTTTTTTTTTACACACATAAAGAAATTTTTTTATCATTACAGTCTATGGGCCCAAATTTTTTAAAATGCGATAGTATCTTATTCAACTGAGCTGAAAATTTACGCACATATTACAGGTAAGCGTCGTACGAACTGTATAGATTTTCGTTAATCTAGCACTTGGAGACAAAAAAAGTACAGGGACAAAAAAAAAAAAAATTCTTTGTCATTAAGGCCTATGTGCCCATTATCATTATGACATATGGTCTCAAAATATTTGAAGTGCAATATCATTAAATTAAACAACGTACTATATGGCGAAAAATACTCAAACAACCTATTATAACTTTCTCTTTTGTTTATTTAACGACTTCTCTGACTTTAATTTATTTATACAACCGCTAATTAGTCCAGTCAGTAAATACATTGTACCTTGCAAAAGGTGGGGTAGAAGATTTTACTTTTTTAATTTGTACATATTAGTACTAACATGCTAAAAACGAGTTATCCAACATGGTAGGCCCCGGGAGAATTTTTGTCGGCTGAAAAACCTTGAAAATTTACTAGTTTTTTGGCTTTTTTTTTTTCGAAATATCTCAGAAATGGCTGAATTTAGCGATATTTTTCTATCGTAATTTTTAAAGAGGATTAAATTTCCTACAATTTCCTTCATTACACCTTTTATGTAGTACTAATAGCAAGCGCGTAGCTGCTTCTTGAAAATAAACAGTTTTCTCAACTTCGTAAAAAAAGCGCATTATTCCTTACAGATAATGTACAGTAATTATTAGAATTAGAAGCTTTATTTAGAGAAAGCTTAACAACTGTTAATGGTATAGCTCTGATATCTATCGTCCTTGGGATTTTTGGATTTGGTGATCAAAAACGTAATACGGAAATATACACGCCAGATGTATTTTTTTACAATATATATTGTATGAAATACTGTTTTATATTCTTGATTGTTCTCTTAACATATACCTTGTTTAAATAATTGTGATTTTTGAAAGGAATTAAATATGTTCGGCAGATAAATTGGCGATCATTTCTTTATTTTTCACTAAGTACGGCAGATAACAAATCTGCTTCCTTTTAATTTTTCCCTTCCCCTTTTTACTAACTCCCCCTCCCCGGCCACGCACTGACAATTCTTAGCTTACAACAGCAGTCATCATCAGACTCCAATAACTGCCAATGTATAGTATTCTATCACTGCAACACATAATACACACACAAAGAAAAATAAATAAAATAAAAAATATTTGTATATAAATGTAAATGAATAAATATTAGGGTGTTAATAAGCAAAAACTCGATGCATTGATACATAAATATTTCAATTCTACTATTTATTAAATCATAAAACATTAATGATATTTAGATATAATACATAATGTCGTAATAAACATTAATTACTGCTATATTAATATTGATGATAATAACAATATACAATCTTAATTTTAAATGAACTTCATAAATAGGCAAACTTGTTTGAAGAACAATAGCAAATAATTACAAAAGTAAATTGTAGAAATTTAACTTTATATATAAATTATAGGGAGATTAATTTAGCCTTGAAACAAATAAAGAAACGTACATTAATGTATAATATACACGTTTATTTCCTTTGTGGTTATTTTGAAAGTCCGCGTTCTTAAATTTCAATAGTCGTCAGAGGTAGAAGGAAGGTGTGTCGTCCTCAAATTTTTCCTCTCCGTCTTGCAGTAATTATAAAAGCTCTTAGAATAGCTTATCATCTTCTTCCGCCTCGTCCAATGATGAAATTAGTACATTTTCCTGTTGAGGATCAGAGTCCTTGTTACTATATCAGTTTCACTGAGTATTTTATAGCCAACATTTTGGAAGCAAACTGCTTTCTTGTTGGCAGTTTCGGCTATTAAAATATTTTCACCATATTTTTTGCAAAGGCGTGATTTAACCGTTCTGATGCCAGGACGAAAATCACCCTCTATTTTATTCATCAAATACTTTATAAGACTGGCACTCCTCAGAGTCGTTTTCAGTCGTTTTCAAATTGATTCCATTACCTCATCAGTGTTACTTGCAGGGTAGTATCCTCGTTTAATCTCATTTTTAGGCCTCCAATGCAGTTTTTGATGACAAAGCCTGTAATACCCAGCATTTATAGCAACTAAACCTTTTACATTTCCGATGCATTCAAGTACTTTTTTTCTTCTCTCAGCCCCATGATTTTCGGCACCATTTACAATTGTTTCTTTCACACCCAGTTTCATGGCATGGTGGATAAAATTTCTTTCATGCTCAGGAAGTCGTTCCTGTTTTTTAAAGAAATCTTCAAGTATCCCCTCTCCACACAAGAAACACTGATCTTTAAAACTGAAACCTTCAGTTCTTGATGGAAGATATGGAGCCGCACAGTTTAGACCAGCTCCATCACCAGTTGTATGACGCCGTACGTATGCTGCAATCATTCGCTCATTCCTGTATCGTTTGTGACAGGCATTGTGAATTCTTACTTGTTTTAGGTTCTTCAAAAAACACTAATGTTCTTCATTTTGACGTTTTGCATTGCACTTTTATAGATTTTTTGTATACCTTTCTCCTTCAGAATCTTTACTTCACCTTTATTCAAACTGATTTCGAAAATAAAACAAACACTCCGGTTATTGTAACAGAAAACGCTCAGGGTTTGAAACAGTACGTTCGCACGTTCGAACTGAACTGAATAACATAGATAGCTGTTCAGCCGAGGCAGCGTACTACAGGATGAGAAGAGGCGGGAGGAAAGGGAGAGCTTTGTGTGTGTGTGGGGGGGGGGCAGTTTTTTTTTTTTAAATACCTTCTTTACTACGAAGCAGATGTCATTTCCTTAGGTCAGACAGCTGAATACGTCCCTTCCTTTCTTTCCGTTTTCTAATAAACATTCATGCACCGACCCATTCCTTTGAGTTGTATTTTATTAGCTTGAGAAAAAATGCGACTTTCAAGAGGCTGTAACACGTTTGCTATTAGTACTACAAAAAATTTGTAATGAAGAAAACTGTAGGAAATTTAATCTTCTGTAAACTTTACAATAGAAAAATATCGCTAAATTTAGCCTTTACTGAGATATTTCAAAAAAAGCCAAAAAAGTAGTAAATTTTCGAGGTTTTTCAGCCGACAAAAATTCTCCCGGGGTCGATCATGTTGGATAATTCGTTTTTTTCCATATTGACACTCATATGTACAAATTAAAAAAGAAAAATCTTCTACCCCACCTTTTGCTAGGTAAGCCCATTTTTACATACCTATTGACTGGACTAAATTACTTAATGTTCGGAAAGTTGAGTGGAGTCACTTCGGATTTTTTAAAATATAATGTATACATATATTTATGCAATTCTACTTGAAACAACTTCGATTTATTCGAATCTTAATAAGGGCATAAGTAGCTATAAGATAATTTAAAAATATCTAATGCATACACTTCCCATCTGAAAGAACATTTCATTCAAGATAAAAAAAATTTTTACTTTAACTGACAGACGCATATTTAAAAAAAATATATATATATATATATATATAAAAGACAAAAGTTCTGTGTAACGTAATAAATCACTCTGAGCAAGATTTATGGAGAAAAGAAAAGTTTTGTCGTGATTAACTCAAGTTTTGTTGTTACATAATCATGACTTCTAAATAAGACTTATGCGTAACTTTTTTAAAAATTGTGTAAATCGCGATATTATTTGAGAAAACTTTGTTTTGCAATAAATTTTAGATAGAAAAAAAAAATAGACGATATATACTGATTTCGATATGATTAAGAAAAAGAACATGAGGGTCTGATCGACATCTTGGTGTCGGCATCAAATTTTGAAAATAACACATAGGTCATCTTTTTTTTTTTTTTTTTTTGAGAACTAATAGGACGGCGCTAATTTTTTTTTTTTTCCTATTTAAAAAATCTACAAGTAAAAGAGATTTAATAATGACAATAATAATAAATGACAATGTTAATAATGACAACAATAAGAAATATGCATCCTGCAATAGTTCCAGACTCCAAGTATATCACTTCTTTATCCTAAAATAGTTTCTGCCTCACCTCTCCTTCCTACAATAGTTCCAGCCTCCAAGTGTAGCACCTCCGCATCCTACAATAGTTCCAACCTCCAAGTGTAGCACACCTTCATCCTGCAATAGCTCCAGCCTCCAAGTGTAACACTTCATTACCCTATAATAGTTCCGGCCTATATGTATAACTTCCAGTTGAATGTATATTTTTTATAAGGACTTAACTGTTGACCATATGGTACAAAAGTATATATAACTGCTCTGTAATGTATAAAACTAATTCCTTGATGATGCCTCATTTTATCTGAGGCGAAAAGTTTCGGAAATTTTTATCTTTTTAATAAATATATTTTTAACGTGTTTTTAAAGTGTATTAATTTTATTACAATAATGACACGTGTTTACAATTTAACTCTTAACTTGAGTTTATTTATAATAATAAATAACTATTATATAATTGTCATTGCAATTTTTTATATACGCCATATAACTTTTACAAGAAGACATTTTTTTTCTCAATCAAAAATATTTAAAATAAAATCTATATTATCCGATCGTTTTTAACCATCTTATATATATATATATATATAAGCACCAGCTCGTTGTTTCTGTAAAGTTAGGCTACCTGTATAATTGTATACGATGTGCAGTCGGATTCAATTAAGCGATAGGCTCTTCATTATATACCAATCGGATGCAACGAAATAGCAACAAAAAAATCAGTATAAAAGGCTTATTTATCCAAGTATGAACGCGAATTTTATGCACATATTTCTTTTTAAAATTACATTCTTGTTGTTCTTTTAATTATAATACTGCATTACGAATCTTCAACTGCATTTCTTGAAATAAATCAGAGCTAAAAATTATACAGTTTAACAATTTTTTTTCCTTTGTGCAATGTTATTAATTTTGTTACAAAGTTGAACCAAAATGTTGTGCTGCAGTAGTTGCAACTACATGATGATGAAAACTTCTGTCATGATTTGAAGCTTCTTGTTAAAAAATCTTGAGTGACTCTACTCGACTTTCTGAACATTAAATAACTAACGGTTGTATATTATACATTAAAGTAAGAGAAGTCTGAAATTAGTCAGCTCAATAGAATAAGGCATTTACAATCGAGAGCAAAACTATTGAAGCACACATCCACATTTTTAATATGTATATATATATATATTTTAGTTTGATAGCTAATTTTTATTTTCAACTTACTTTTTTTAGAAACAGCATAAAAACTAAGATCATGACTCAAAAAATATTTATTTAACAAAACAGTATTAGCTGCACACCTTTTAAATAGGAATTATTTCTAGCGCTTCAATAATTTTGCTGCCGGCTGTAACACTATTGCACTTCAAATAATTTAAGCCCATAGTTCATAATGATAAAGATTTTTTCGTTGCGTCCATGTAAAAATCTGTAGGTACTAGATTTACGAAAATCTATACAGTTTGTGCGATGAATAGTACATATAAGTTCATTTGAAAAAGGCATTTAGACAGTATTGCAGTTAATTTCAGCCCACAAGCCATAATGATAAAGAATATTTCTACTAATTTATTGTGATTTGAAAATAATTGCTGTTTAAATACCATGCGTGTGTGTGTTTAAACGACGTGATTGTTTGACCCTCTGCCTGTTACGATTCTGATTTCCGTAAATATTCAACCTGTCTTGAAACTGATTTATGTTATTGTAGATCACATATATACAATCACTTTGGTAATAAAGTTACCATTTTTGTAATCACATTCTTTATTTCAATGTAGTTAGGTTACTCGTTTTATAAAAGCATTTATGAATTTATTTACACATTTTATCTTTGTGGTTTTGATTTTTTATAAAATTAAATTAATGTACCGGTTAAAGATGTCAAAAATCTTACTCCATCAATGGTTTTTTTTTTTTTTTTTTTTTTTTTTTTGTAATATTAAATACTTAAAGAAAAGAATATATATATATATATATATATATATATATATATATAGGTATATATATATGTGTACATATAAAATTTTAAATTGATAGATTTTAAATTTTCTTTTCATTTTCGTATAAAGTTATTTATTTATTTATTTATTTTCTTTCTAGGTAAGTGACATTTTATGATTATGAATGTTTCTGCAGATCAGGTAAAAAGTTTACTAATTAACCATGTATTTGAAACATTTTAAGGAATGCAGTACTTAATATTCAACTAAATTTAGGAATAACATGCTTTCAATAAATTTATGAAGTTTTATCATTAAAAAAAATTACATTTTAAAATACCTTGAAAGAAATTAATACGATTTCAAACGTTTGTTAAATAGTCTCCAAATAGTTACATTCTACGACAGTTTCCTTTAGACTCTGATATGAAACATTTTCATCATTTTGATACCACGAATTCCTTTTTTTCCCTCTTTTTTCCTCTTTTTTTCCCCCCTGAATACATACTTTTAAATATTCTTTATAATTTCGTAACAAATTCCCTTTGGAGTAGGATGCAAAAAACTTTATCATTTTCGTACTGATAGTAGCATTACACATTTATTTATTTATAAGTAAAAAGCAATTTACTTCAATTTTTTGAAATATTATTAAATTATTTATCAATTTTTAAAGTTACAAATATTAACACCTAAACTTTATGCAAAAAAATAAACTTTCAGGTGTTAATACTCGTGGTGAATTTTCATATTTCACATCGAAGGGAGGTGCTTTTCACTGAGAAAAAAGATATACCGCCTTCATCTAGAACGAATGCGTAGTCATTTTCTAAATCCCTAAATTAGAAATATTGATTTCCGAGCTATGCGTATAAGATAAACAAATAATCTGAATACACAAAATGATCGAGAATTTCTGTTTCATACTTTTCTAAAGGGTAAAACAATATTTTTAATATTACAGATATTATGAATCTTTTATATTTCGAGAAATTCTTGCCTGATTTTCTGGAATTGGGTCATAAACCAAAATTATAGTTACTAAAAAGTTTGATCACGATAATATAGGAAAATGCTCTAGAATTCTAATAAAGGTTTCTAGAACTCTCTAGTAAAGGAAATCAGAATTTATAAGGCTGACATGGAACTATTTTCAATAGAGCCACAATTTAGTTTCTAGATATCAGTCACATAATTTTTTTTCGGTGCTGTATTAAATGTCTGTTTATTATTATTGTCGTTGTTCTCGTCTTATATGTCACGTTATTTAAGTGAATATATACATGATTTTAATTTTCAATCATACTTTTTAGCCTTTACTCTATATTCGATTTTCTTCCCTTGAATATCACCCAGTGTAAAAATGATTCTTTATTCCCAAAAATGTGTTCGTAAAGTGACATATATCAAAAACTAATTTTTGTTTTCTCTTATCCATAAGGTAGATTTTGGGTCAAATTTTCTAAAGTGACTTTTTGTTATATTTACACGTTTTGAGGTCCCCCGAACACGAAAATCATGTTTTTAGCTGTTGGTCTGTGTGTCTGTCTGTTATCAGCATATCCCAAATACAAATAGTAGCAGAAAGTCCAAACTTGGTATTCTAAATGTGTATCATATAAGGATGTCACACTAAGCTTTTCGTTGAGATGAAGCAAATGGTTTGTGTACAGGGACACCCATGAGAATTCAAATACATTACGTCTATGGGGGAAATTGCAGGTAAGTACAGTTTAACATCTATAGACTGCACTAAACCAAATGAAATGAATATATATTTTTATATGTGTAAAAACATGTCTCATTTGTAGTGAAATCATTCACTGTTCGTTTACTGGGCTACACGAAAGGAAATTGATATGGAAGTGTATTTCAGGTTGTGCCGTGTATTATTACTTTAGGATTATATTTAGGTGCACTATATGGTATGTACGTAATCTTCAAAAGATATACAGGGCTGCAAACATTTAAGCGATAACATTTTTTTTCATTGTCAGTGGAAGTGCTTTACTATAATATTTTACTATGTCCAGGAAAGCTTCACAAGAATTGAAATGAATTCCTCACAGATCTATAGTAAAGAATGTATATTTTTAAGCTAAATATTCATTGCTTATTTTTTGTATATTTACACGTTTTGAGGCTTCCTGATTACCGAAATCAAGTTTTTTAACGTTTGATCTTTGTCTTTCTCTTTCAGTAACTTTAAAACGAATAATTTCAGGAGATTCAGATGTTGTATTTTGAAGTTAATATCAGTTTGTTGCTGGAAAAGTTTGATCAAGACTGATAAGTTTCAAGGAATATTGCTGTGAAACTCGTCTGAATAATTTTAAGTGAACTTTTAATTTTAATAACAGATTTAAATTCTATATAAATGTAGGTGCAGTAATGGTCTCCCTCACACTGAACTAATTATCATATAAAACTCTTTCTGAAGCCGAATTTGAATTGTTTTAACATAGGTTTACATAACAGTACTCGTTGTCTTACCCTTTAATCTCCAAAGTGTATTTATAGTATTAAATTTCAGGGCAAGAGTAAGTGGTGTGAGTGACACACCAGAATATTTTTCTTCTTTTCCGCAAACAGATAAACTGACTTTCTGAACACTTCTTAGAAGATAATGAAAAGAATTTATTATTATTATTATTATTATTATTATTATTAACGAATGAAAATATCTATAAATTTAAAAAGTAATTTATTAAAATATATATAAGAAAAATTCAGCTTTAACTTCGCTAAAAAAATTATTAACTTTATTAGCCACTTATTTTTACGTATTTACATTTTGCGCTAACAGGATGTATTGACAATGTTAATTCAGTTTCTCATTTTTCCCTCTATTTTGTTGCTAAGCATCCTAAATAATAGAAACTTCATCTGTTTGCGTTCTATTCGACACAATGATAGGTATTTATCTCTCTCTCTTTTTTTAATCAGCCGAACTAAAAGTTATTGTACATGCATTGTGTCTGGCACTAACACAAAGGAATTCCAAGCAATGTTTACATGCAGACAATAAAAGTCTTGTTGAAGAAACGCCAGAATGAGTATATTGTATGAAATTCGTGGACACAGGTTACCACTAGGCTTGTTATTTTTCCGTTTCATGCATGTAATTCGAAAAGCGATAATTTAAATCAAACATATTTCCTCTATCCTAACTCGATAAAAAAATTTAAATTTTGTAATTTTTTTCTTTTTAAACACTAATTTGTTATTATTCTGATACACGATCGTATAATATTGGGTTTTACTATTATTAGTGTAAAGACCTTTTGCATTTTTTTTTTTTTTTTTCTATCTTCAAAGAAAAAAGTATTAAATTAAAATTTTTACATATTTATATTTTTATTTATATTTATTTTTTATTTTTTTATTTATTTTCGATGGATTGATATGATTTAAGATGTCCTGAAGTTTGTGTAAGCAGCTCCAACTCATTTTATGCAGCTTTAGATTAAGAACTGATGCAATTTATATTTTGTTTAATGCAATTAAATTTTATGCAAATTTATATTTAGTTGCATTCGGTTAAAATTTCACTAAACTGTTTATCTAAAATCTTTATTAAAAGAAGCCACAAATATTTGTTCATGTTAAATGGTAAGTGGCAATGGATAGAATGATGTATTGGGTGAGTGCGAAAGTTCTACCCGTTTTTGGATATGCAAATTTGCAATGGAATTGACGTCACACATGACATTGTAATGACGCAAATCGTCGGCCAATCAAACGTGTGGATGCCTTACATTTAAATGCATCGTGTTTCATAAAGTTAATCATCTGAAATATATATATATACATATATATATATATATATATATCAGTGGCGGCTCGTGAACCGAAAATAGGTGAAGAGCTCAAAAATAATATTTAAGTATTTTCAATGTATGACTTAAGCGTGGCCTTGGCTAAAATTAACTAAAAATACTTATTTAAACATTAATTTATATTCTATAAATGAATACAGTGTAAAATACTGTGTGCCTCTTCACCTATTTTAGGTGCACGAGCCGCCACTGATATATATATATCAGTGGGAGTAACATGGAAAGCGAGAAGGAGTACATAAGACATTTAATAACAGGAGACTTGGCGTTGGAATATTAAAACCCGAATAAACTACTACGCCAGAAACGTTCATTTCCAATATTTTTCTTTGGCGTTTCTGACGTAGTAGTTTATTCGGGTTTTAATACATTAGGCATTGTTTGTTATATGAGTTCGATAAGAAGAGTATGACAGCGGCAGCATGTCGCAATGTTTGTGAAATTTATGGGAAGTGCGCAATAGACGAAAGTACATGTCATCGATGGATTCGTAAATTTAGGGAAGGAGACAGAAGCTGCCAAGATCAGGCTAAGATTGGATGGCCATCACACGTTGGAGACGACGATATTGACCAAGCCATAACGAACAAACGAACCCAACCGTGCAAGAATTAGCGGAGACCTTTAACGTACACCGGACAACGGTTGAGAGACGGCTGGTTATGTTGGGTTTTACAAGAAAGTTGGATCGTTGGGTTCCACACAACCTGACAGATAATCAGTGGAATGGCCTAATCTCCCTCTGTGTTTCTTTGCTTTCCCGGTACAAAAATAACCCATTCTTGACACGAATTGTGACAGGAGATGAGAAGTGGGTTATGTACCGTAACGTAAAGCTTCTTAGGACTTTGTTTCGCCCTTCTGATCCGCTTGCATCGACTTCATCCCAAGAAGGTGTTATTGAGTGTGTGGTGGGATGTTCAAGGAATAATTCACTGGGAGGTCCTGCCACTCAACCAAACCATCAATGCTGCCTTCTACTGTCTGCAGTTAGACAGGCTGCATTCAAATTTGGTAGCAAAGTGGCCAGGTTTCATCAATCGTTGCGGTGATCTCCTTCATCACGATAACGCCAGGCCACATGCTACTGTCATCACTCGCCAAAAGTTACTGAGCTTTGGTTGGGAGGTTTTACCCCACACTCCCTATTCTCCTGATTTGGCACCAACTGACTATCACTTCTTTCATGCGTTGAACAATTCCTTCAGTCAGAAAATCTTTGATGGTCTTGATGCTGTGAAAACTGCCATCCAAGACTTTTTTGACTCGATGTTTATATGATACACATTTAGAATACCAAGTTTGAACTTCCTGCCATAATTTGTTTTTGAGATATGCTGATAACAGACAGACACACACACAGACACACAGACATACACACAGACCATTTGCTAAAAACATGATTTTCGTATTCAGGGAACCCCAGAACATGTAAATATAACAAAAAATCGCGTTTGAAAATTTGGCCCAAAAACAATACTTTCTCTACCTTATGAGTAAGAGAAAGTAAAAATTGCTATTAATGTAATTCAATTACACACAGCAAGAATTTTACAATATTTATATATAACCTCTAAATTTATTTTGTTAAAATTTATATTTTTGTATGACATATCTATTCCAGACAAGATCAAAACAAGTCCGAATAATGCAAACGGGTTATATTTTTTTCTTTCTTTTTTTTTCTTTTTTAAGTATAAACACTCTTAGGGATTATTATTATTTTATGTATATATATATATATATATATACATATATATACATATATAACACCTATTCTTTCTTTTTAATAACAAATAACACCAGTGTAGATTTATTTGGTTGATTTGTTATGAATAAAGAAGATGCAGCAGGCAATAAAGCCAAATGAAAAATTTCATTTATTGTGTATCTCCAAAAATTCATGTTATTTTTCTGATGTATTCTAAGATTTCGAAACTTGCATGAACTTATTTCTTTTATTACCTTATTATTATTTTTGGAAAAATATATAGAGAGAGAGTGAGAGACATAAGAAAACGTTCCACTTTAGAATCTAGCGATATTTAAATTTCTCTTCTTATCTCGATTTTATTATAAGTTTCCTAAACATAAGTATTCAAATCTTTGAAATTTAAAAATTTAAAAGAAACATCCGTGTGCCTTTTTAAAAGGCTTTTGAAATTACATCATCTGTGATTGTAATAGAAAGTGAATTATAGAAAAAATTTTGGTTATCAAGAACGGCTGTTGTATATGAAGTAGATTTAGAAGAATACTTCCAACATGCATTAGAAAAATGTGGCTTTGATATTTAATCTGATTATGAATTTTTTCAGTTCATAAAAACTTGCCCCCAAACTTTTAGCTAAATAGATCTTCTACGTCTTCTTCTTTTCTTTATTTTTTATTCGTCGTTCCTTAAATATGTGTTTCTTTTCGTTTTGCAATTTTTGTGCCAAAATTGAAACGTAGAAAAAGAGAGAAAGTTGACTAACAATTTTTCTGCTTAACTTATTCACCGTGTTCCAAAATGATGCCAATTTGAAGATTTTAACCTCTCATATTTACTTTATTTTTTTTAAGTAGAGGTAAAACATGGGTTTATTTTCCTTGAAATCCTTGTAGTAAATCTTAAAACTCTGTACTTAAATTATTAAATTAATAATTCATTTATTTCTAGTTTAAAAGTATACTTTAGGCTACCATTTTAAGAGAAGGAGAATATTTAAAGTTTTCATTAATATATTTTTTTAATTAATCCTAAATATTTTCCGTAAATAATTTATTAATGTTTTGTTTATTAGTTTATTCGTATTTTTAAACATTTATATCTCTATATATTAAAAAAAAGTTACTGTCACTGGCGTCAAATTTTTTTGTCTGCGACAGCATCTTCTAGCGGAAGGCAGGGTCCTTCGCGTCATGAGAGGTATCAATGTGTTCCGAATACTCCAAGGAAGACATTTCAGCTGCTTAGATATTTCTATCATTTAAATTAAAGAAGTTATTAACTAAAAACAACAACTTTATGAAGGTACTCTGTTTGCCATTTTGAAGAAAATTTCTCCCAGTGACGTTCTTCTTCTGTCATGAAGTCATTTTATACGGGAAAATTAAAATATGATCCATGGTTGTGCGTAGGTAGGTAGGTAGGTTCGATTTAACGTCGCACCAGTACTGCGCTATGGGTAATTGGCGACGGTTTGGGACGCACCCCTAGAGATGCTCCGGTCACATACCATCACAATTTTTATCCTTACCGGAAGGGATCCCCCCCCCCCCCGCTTTGGTCAAATTTTTTTGTCTGCGACAGCATCTTCTAGCGGAGGGCAGGGTCCTTCGCGTCATGAGAGGTATCAATGTGTTCCGAATACTCCAAGGAAGACATTTCAGCTGCTTAGAAATTTCTATCATTTAAATTAAAGAAGTTATTAACTAAAAACAACAACTTTATGAAGGTACTCTGTTTGCCATTTTGAAGAAAATTTCTCCCAGTGACGTTCTTCTTCTGTCATGAAGTCATTTTACACGGTAAAATTAAAATATGATCCATGGTTGTGCGTAGGTAGGTAGGTAGGTTCGATTTAACGTCGCACCAGTACTGCGCTATGGGTAATTGGCGACGGTTTGGGACGCACCCCTAGAGATGCTCCGGTCACATACCATCACAATTTTTATCCTTACCGGAAGGGATCCCCCCCCCCCGCTTTGGTGATCCCCAGAGGTATAGTGTGGGTGGGAACATGGAGAACTTTGCGGTCACGACAGATTTTATGTGCACCAGCCACGATTAGTGTACACGACGGTCTTTGGCCGGTTCAAGTATCGAAACGGCAATCTTCCAATTATGTACTCGGCGCTTTACAGACTAGGATACTGTGGTCCGAAACCATGGATGTAAAAGAAAAGAAAAGAAATATCAACTTCTTTTCTCCACTTTTAGAAAATTAATTTTCTTACACGGGAAAATTAAAATATGATCCATGGTTTTAGGTAGGTTATGTTTGACGTCGCACCATTACTGCGCTGTGGATAATTGGCGACGGTCTGGGATGCACCCCTACGGATGTTCCGGAGACATGCCACCACAATTTTGGTCCTACGCGAAGATGATGGTCCCCCGCTTCAGTGGCCCCCAGAGGTATAATTTTAATGGAAACATGGAGGATATTGCGGCCACGATATATTTTACGTGCACCAGCCACCATTAGAGTACACGACGGTCTTTGGCCGGCTCGAGAACCGAATCCGCAATATTCCAATTTCGAAAAATACCGCGGTCTGGATCTAAGGTTCTAAAAAATAAATAAAAAGGGACGTATACTAAAGCTGTAATGCAAAATGGTCTAGATATTAGGAATTTCTTTCTATTAAAAAATTATATAAAAATTATATATTTCAATTTGACATTGAATTGGAGGATTTCCATAATAATTTTCTGCTTTTGTCTTGTAATATGCACTATTAATATTCCTTTTCAGTGAAAGAAAACAGCAACTAGGCGGGCAGAGCTCTGCATGTGTTAATAAGTAAAATGAGTCGGACGGGAGGCGAAGCCTCCCTCGGCGGTTGGTGATCGGAGCGAGCAGGGGGCAGAGCCCCCTAGTATATATATATAAAACATTTTCCTGTGGCTTTAAAAATTCTTTACACTTTCTTTAATATAAATACTCATATTAAGCTTCAAATGCATTTCTTCCCCTCTTTTTTAATAGAAAAAAAAAATGCATATAATTTCATTTTTCTACCTTTTAAAGAAATTTTTTTAGTTAAAAATCATTTTTTATACTAGTAGTAGAACACAAAGTAGAACATTTCTTCAATGGAAAACATTGAGAGAGAATTCCAATAATACACAATTCATTTCTTTATTTTTATATATAAAATCGTTTGTCCTGAGTGAGTGCGTGATTCGTCCTTAATCCCTGGACCTAGAAGCGCGAAATTTTGTGGTAACGTTCCTTCTGTGACATAGACACCCATTAAGAAGCGATTTTACAAAGTTCGCCCCCAAGTGGGGAGGGAGGGCAAAACATGATTTCACGAAATCCTTCATATCTCAAACAACAACAAAAAAAAAACAGATATCCGCGAAATTATTGCTTTAAATGTAGCACACACAAGTATCTAAAAACCAATTTCTGGAATTTTAGGAATTCGGTCACTAAGGATGTATGTGTGTGGTGGAGGGGAGGGGGGGTACGTGATTTCACATAATCCTATATATCTCAAAAAAAAAAAAAAAAAAAGATATACGTGAAATTTTTGCTACACAAATACCTATAATAATACAAATACCTAAAAAATAATTTCTGGAATTTTAGAAATTCACCCCTAAAAGGTGGAAGGGGCAAAATGTGATTTCAAATAATCCTTTATATCGAAAAAAAAAAGGTATATGTGAGATTTTTGCTCTAAAATATAGCTCACACAAATATCTAAAAACCAATTTCTGGAATTTTAGAAATTTGTCCCATATAGAGAAAAAAAAAAATAGAGAGAGACAGAAATACAGTTAGACCGTTCAAAATTGGTACAGAAATTTTAGAGGCCTGCAAGTCCAATGAGGATATCTTCCAAAATGTAAAGTTATTAGGTGGGGCAGGAAGTGGGCGGGGCAGAGGGGCAAAAAATAAAAATAGAGTTAGTTCGTTCAAAATTGGTACATAGAGATTTTTTATACCTACAAATCGATTGCTAATATTTTCGAATTTGTAAAAATTTCAGGAGAGCCGGGAAGGGGGTGAGGGAGCGAAACAATAGAAATAGAGTTAGACCGTTCAAAATTGGCACGTACAGGTTTTTGGGACCTACAGACCGAATGCAGGTATTTTCAAAAGGGAAAAATTTTTAGGATAGACGGAGGGGGGGGGGGGCGAAGGGGCAAAAGCATAGAAATAAGAGTTAGAGCGTTGAAAATCAGTATTGTTAGGTTTTAAGGCCCGATAAATCGATTGCGGATTTTTTCGAAAGTGTAGAATTATTGAGAGGGGCGGGAAGGGGGCAAAAATAAAGAAATTCATGGAAATTAGTATTATTAGGTTTAAAAACCCGAGAAAACTATTGCGGATACTTTTGAAAGTGTAAAATAATTAGGAGGGGCGGGAACAGTGGGTGAAGGAACACGCCCGCCACGCTACCGCAGGCAGTGGGGGCCCGGACCGATTATTCCACCGAAGCGAAAAGAATTTCCTTCTGTTTTTTCTGTATGTTTTTCCTTTACGATAATATAGTGATTCATTAAGCGTGTCGAACACAAATGCCTACGCTGCCGAAGGCAGTGGGGTCCCAGTGCGACATTTTTCCCGATCAGAATTTTTTTTTTCTTCTTTTTTTTCCCATGATAAAAATTAATGCAATTTTGAGAATTCGTTAATTATAGTGATTCATTTAAAAATAGTGACCTGCGAAGCGGGCGTAGCCTGCTAGTATATATATTTTTTTCAAATACCTTTTTATTAATTATATAAAGTAATTTATTCATTACAAAGCTTTCTCTTATCTTGATACTGTCTTTCAGATTCTAATACTCTACGAATTTGTCCAATTTTTCAATATGACCACACTTGCCATGATTTAAAAACAATTAAAGAATTATCCCTAATGTATTTTTAGTGTTAAAAATCAATCCTTTCGGCTTCTATTTTCTTTATAATAACCATCAGTAATTGTGATACATATTTCTTAAAAAGAAAAAAAAAAAGTACTTTCATATAAGAACATCTTAACTCGAACACAACGGAATATGTTTTCCTTTCTTGCACTCGACTTCTACACACTTTGAATACATACTTTCAATCAAGGCATATCATTTTTTATTTTTCCTGAAACTTGTAAGGTTAATAATTGTAAATTGATAATATTAAGTGTCAAGTTGATGAGCGGCCGTCGTAAAAGAAAGTATATTTTTGTTGATGGCTGTTGGCTGAAAAGTAAAAACGTTATTAAAAGTTAATTACCATAAAAAAAGGTCCAGGCTCGGAATTAACTCAGAGACATATATGGTTCTCATGCCGGTTTATTAGAAATCTTCCAATTCACGTGACCATAGACAATTCAAAGAATACAAGTTTTTTTAACGAAAACACTCTGGAGTGGGGAAACAGTACGGATGATCCGGCCGGGCCCTAAGCCCGAATCGCTCTTGAGGCTTTTACATCTTTCGTGGTCAGTAAACAGTAAGAAAGTGTTCGCTCCTAAACTGAAGCAAAACAAATGACAATGCCTTTGGCGTTGAATTTATACGCCAAGTTCAAAGTTTGAGAAAGATAATGGTTGCTTTACGTTAGGAATATTCACATGTACATTTTTAAAAAGTGACGAGTAATTTATTGACCGTTGATAGTGAATGTTGGCATGATTGCGTCAAGCTTTTGACCCTGGGAAAATATCTAGCTAAGCAAATATTCTATTTAACTGTTGATGTAAAATTGGTGACAAGAGGTTGCAGGAGTTACATTTCGATGTAAGATTAAAAGAGACCGAATTAATTATTTTCTGGTTTCTTAAAACAAAAGGATAGAAATAAGACAAAACATTATCATCTACAGAGCGAAAAGAATTTTCAGTACGTTAAGCTTGTTAAGTGAATACTGGGAACAGATCAAAGATTTTTGTTTCAGTTACATTGAAAAAGGGATGAAAGGGAAGATATAAAAATTAGAAAACGCATAATGTAAAATTTATTATTTATAGGATAAAATCGTTTTCTTTAAGTAGTTGTTTAAGATTAATGAATTTAATTTACAATTTAATTTATTTAGATAATTTACCTATTCCTATAAAGAGAAGAATATGAATTTTATAATATGTGATAATCTATATCACATTAAGGATGTTTTTTTTAAGTTCGTGATTGTAGTGGTACTTATTTCACATCATTTCATCCCAGAACTACCGAGAAATAGGATCAGAATTTTGAAAAATTGTATTTAATACAAGTTTATAATGCATGCTAATTCAGACTATTTATAAAATAACAAATAGGAGATATCAACACGGCCAATTGCTAATTCTACAACATCTGATATCTATAATAACTTTGAAATCGATAGAATATGGGAGTTTGTTTAAAAAGTAAAAAATATATTAATACTTTTTTTTAATCCTTAAGACACATAAAATTGATACATTTTGTGTTCGATGCTAATATTACCATTTGTCTTTTTTATACAAGGGGATTCATTATATTATCAGCGCTCAAACTTGTAGGAGGGGTAGAGGGCAGAGAGGTGATTTAAAATCATATACATTGCAGGGTCGAAAATATCTTTTACACGAGCTTTGTTCAATGTAAATCAAAAAGGCAAAAACAAAAAGAATATGTCAGTGTAACATGAAACATTTTATTGATAATTTTTATATTAGAAAAAATTCCATATTCTTGAAAAGGTGTTCGAATTTTTTATCACAAGCTATATCGGCGTCTTTTGAAATCTACGATATTCTGAACTATCTTTGTCATGTATCGGACATTCCCAGGATGCAACCGATTAGAACTTGAACTAATTCAATGAGGGGTGTGGGGTCTCGTACACAAATTACTTGATATGACAAGTTGAAGAACTTCGGGATTTGCAGACTAATGAACTGGATCTACAAGACTCCAATGCTGTCCGAATATAACATTTAGGTGTTTTTATATTTGATTTCAATGGTCTAAAAGAGGGTATTCTATCGTACTGGAACTATATTAAGAAAAAAAAAAAAAAAAAGGTTATGCATGTGTGTTACCTGTAAAAAAAAAAAAATGGTACTATAGAAGGAATCGAATTTCGCCCTTGCAAGTGATTGAAAATATAAACTGATGCAATACTTAATCAAGCTTTGTTTTTTGAGTCATGGTACCGACCTACCACAAAATATTTTACCGTCTCAACTACTGCAACACAGGTATTCGGTTCAATCTAATACAAAACTTTATGACAGTAAAAGTTTAAGGGAACTTTTGTATTGGTTTATATATCTAGTTTCCAAAAATACTGTTTCGTTCTAGAGACATTTTTTTTAATTAATTTTCTTTTTTATAAAGCATTTTCTTAAGTATATTCGAGAGCAGGCATTTGACAAATCGTTCTGTAAATAAAATTGGCATCCTCGTACACTCAGTTTTGGCACATATTACATTTCTTCTCAGACGTATCTATTCTCTTTTGGTTAAGGAATAAAATCGCGAAGGCATGCCCCGCAAAAAGTCTGCCAGAAACACTGTTGATTCTTTCGGAACACTATTCCACAAGTTTAATTTGATGATTTGCCAGATACAAGTGGTTATCTCTCACACATTTATTTCTGTGTTTTCATTTTTCACTAACTGTTATGTAATGATTCTTTTCATTTCGTTTTTTTTAAAGACACAGTATGTGTTCCATTATGAAAATTTGTAAATGTAAACTGATATTCTTCTGTATGGATACCAGCCAATAGCTTTTAAGTTTTTACTGTTGAGTGAAAGTACAAAGAGATATTCCATTCAAAATAATATTTTACGCAACTGGAAGATGATAGATTGTTGTACGACGGTTTAAGCACCTTTCGATTGTTTTGTACAGGAAATATTTGCTTCAGATTTATAGATATAATTTATGCGCTATTTAATCAATTGCATAATGTTAATTTAACATACCGATAATATTGTAATAGATCCTTAAAAAAAAAAAAAAAAAAAAAAAAAAAAAGACGTTAAAAACTTTTTAAAGATAAAGATATGCCATAAAATCCAAGAATATGCAACAATAATTTCGGTGCGAAATATGTAATACCTTTCATTGGGCGAAAAAAATATAGCACGAATTGAAGCTGTAATTTAAAAAAAGGAATGTTATAAAATGGATTTAATATATATATATATATATATATATATATGTGTGTGTGTGTGTGTGTGTGTAATGAGATATTACTCAAAATCTGTATCTTTATATAGTGTTGTCTCACAAATAAACAGTCCAATGGATTAATGAGATAGTTTATTGCGTGCTTCTGGAATCTTGCTACAGTTTACTCAAAACAGTTAGGCCTCTAAATAGCACGCTGAACAGTCGGATGACGGCCGAGCAACATCGATTGTATTTACAATCTTAACGCCGGTCCCGGCGTAATTTGGGTTTATTTTAGCAAGAGCTACATGCAAAAATGTACCGAAGCATAAAGTCCTAATTTTGGTGCATACCACCAGAGGACTTAATCTTATCCTACATATTTCAATTGATTATTAATCTTATGATTGAGAGTTTAGCTAGGTCACAGAAATCCAGCATTAATTAATATGCATTATTTAAGTAACAATTTTCAAGAAGATCGTTAGAGACGTTTTTGAAATAACAATTTTTAACAAATCTTGGCGTATTCAATTATTGACCGAAAATTAATAATTACATAAAAAGGATATTTAAAAGGGAGTTAATATGGCGAGTTTGAAAAAAAAAATTCGCACAGTCGTTTTTAAAGGAACGCACTTGCGAGGCCTGAAATTGAGCTATTTATGCAGGAAGCCAATCAATTTTCTTAATCTAACCAACTATTTCATTTGAAAGGACATCTAACAGAGTGTTTGTATAGCAACTTTGAAGAAAATCGTTTGAGCCGTTTTTGAGATACGTGCTTACGGTCTCATTTCTGTTCCACTTCTGGTTTTCCAATTTTCACCAAAATTTGGAAAATTCTTCTGTACACCAGACCTGTCTTAATTGTAAAGTTTTGTAGTTCTATCCTTAATAGTTTCGGAGATACGATAGCCAGAAGATGCCCCCCCCCTCCCCCCACACACAAACACACACTGACCAATTGCCAAAAACTACTTTTTTGGACTCAGGTTACCTTAAAACGTGTAAATCAGGTAAAAACGCGATATCGATTTTTTAGACCGAATACAATACTTCCATTACCTACGGTAGTCGGGTAATGGAAGTAAAAAGGAAGAGAACGAAAGAAATGATTTTGCAGCATTTGACTTTATTTAGTATCTTTCAATGAAATTTGGTGAAACAATCTTTATATTGCAAAACATTATTTAATAGTTCAACACTGAAAATAAACTTAATAAAGCAAAATTTAATTAACCTTTTAATTGTTTCATTTTGTTCCGAAATACTTTCTCTGCCTATTTAATTATTTTTTAACGAAGATGAGTAGGCTTGACGAAAACAGAGTAAAATTTTTATTCTGTGCTTTTAACTAATTATGACAAAAATTCAAACATTTCCTGTTGTTTTATTTTTAGAAAATGTAAATTTGTACTCGTTGTTAACAAATGAAATTTGTTTCATTCTAAACCAACCTTACAAATATGCTCGACAATATGCGAAAAATTGTCGGTTCGTCTTGACGAGTATACTCGACATAAACACTTAAAAGGTTAATTAGATAAATTTATGAAGAAGAACTTCAATTAATGTTGATTGGATGACGATTTATAAAAATGTATGTTGAAGAGAAAGTCCAGAAGTTTCGTAATTAATCGCATTCAAATAAATTCCCTAATCCAAACTATAAAAAAGGCTGTTTATGTGAATATAAAATTTCATTAAAAAATTTAACCGAAACCACTTTTATTGAATAAAATATACAAGTTTTAGCTCAAAAAATATTTATTTACATATTTTTTAATTATACACATATATATATATATATATATATATATAAAATGTTCAGGTACTGCGCTTATTTTATTTATAGTATAAATATTAATTGATGAAAAATGTTGACATAATTCTAAAATATATACGCTATGAAACCGATATCGCTTTCATGTAAAATACAAAATATTACGTGTTAATTTGAATGAACAATATTGGATTTCTCTAAAAATTTTCATAGTAATATTCTGACTAGTTCATTATTAGAATAAAAATGTTTGCATATATTTTTGATAGGTAAGCATAATATTACACATAAATCGAATATTATTTCGCAATATATATTGCCATGTTTGTTTGTTGTTATGTTATATATATTATCTTCAAAATTTCTTTTTCTGTAATATTTTTAAATTTATATCTGGGTGTTAGTTGGAAAATTATTATAAAAACTGGGCGAAACACGCAACTTTATAAAAATTATGATATCCTTAGCGTGCTGGGAAATCATACTTAACTCTCATAATCGCATTTGGCAACACCGTCTCCTTCGTAAAAAATAAAGAGGGTGTTGACTCGGGTTCTGGCTCGTGCCTAGAGTGATGAGTGCTGCAATCATTTCACTCTTTCAGCTTCTCTTTCTGCTCTGCCCAGTGTCGCGTTAGGACAATGTTCGTCAGGAAAGTTGCCCTTGCTCGTGTTGGGATTGGGATAACTTGTAATCCTAGCAACTTCTTACCTTTAATAAAGAAGCATCACAAAACTGGCGTTGTAAAAATTATTACATACAAACTTTGAATAAACACCATAAAATGCAATAAACTCGCAACAATTGTTTCGGGTCGAAAAAACACACGACCCTTCATCAGGCGAACAAAGTAAGCACGAGTGCTGCAGTCAAAGCGGCAACGCACAAAATCGTTTAAAATGAAAAGAAAAAGTTTATAAAGTAGAAACTAAATATAGCTACTGGTGTGAGTAGAATTGTACAAAAAAACAAGAAAATAAATAAATGAGTGAGATTAAACATATAACAATCTAAGGATAACAAAAATTAAACTAAAATCTAAGTTACGTGAGTAATTTCCAAGCATCAGAGAAGAAAGGAGTGGAAGAAATATCATTAACAAGATTTTTCGAATTTTTAAATATGTAAAATGCTTCATGAATATCCAAATGGGAGGAGCAGACAGGAGATGAAATTATGTTAGTTTTGGAAAAATCAAAACGATGACCTTGAGACCAGCAGTGGGAAGCAATAGAAGATTTGGTAAAGCACCGTCGGAATGTTCGTAATGAAGAGATTACCAAATCTTCTATTGCTTCCCACTGCTGGTCTCAAGGTCATCGTTTTGATTTTTCCAAAACTAACATAATTTCATCTCCTGTCTGCTCCTCCCATTTGGATATTCATGAAGCATTTTACATATTTAAAAATTCGAAAAATCTTGTTAATGATATTTCTTCCACTCATTTCTTCTCTGATGCTTGGAAATTACTCACGTAACTTAGATTTTAGTTTAATTTTTGTTATCCTTAGATTGTTATATGTTTAATCTCACTCATTTATTTATTTTCTTGTTTTTTTGTACAATTCTACTCACACCAGTAGCTATATTTAGTTTCTACTTTATAAACTTTTTCTTTTCATTTTAAACGATTTTGTGCGTTGCCGCTTTGACTGCAGCACTCGTGCTTACTTTGTTCGCCTGATGAAGGGTCGTGTGTTTTTTCGACCCGAAACAATTGTTGCGAGTTTATTGCATTTTATGGTGTTTATTCAAAGTTTGTAAGTAATAACTTCTTACCTTTCCCTTTTCTTTCACTGAGGGGTAGTCTGGTAAAACTGAATAAGTTGCTGCCTTATTGAGTTGTTGAGTGCGGTGGGTGATCTTCCTGTCAGGGGAATTTTCCCCACAAATCTCGAAGTGTTGTGGGGAGAAATTCCGTGGAATGTTTGCTAATGCTCCATAGATATTCTCCAGCAGCTCTCCTCTCCTTCTGGCGAATAAATAATTGAATAAATCATTTATCTATTTTTTCAAATAATTAAGATTGCTATCTTTTTAGGACTGAGGACTATTAGTCTCAACCTGGGATTTTTGTGGGATTTTTCTATAATTGGACATTTATCGAAAATATAATTGAATAATTTGAAAGCGATCTTATAATTTGAAAAAAAAAAAAAACTAATAGTCCTCCGTCCTAAGCTAAATTCTGCTTTTGCCAGAATTTCATCTTTTTTTTTTTTTTTTTTTTTTTTTTTTTTTAAGAAAAGAATATTAATAATAATCAGTATCGAAACAAACACTATCGAAAAAGTTTTTTTTTTTTTTTTTTTTTTTTTTTTTTTGAATTAGGAAATAAAAAGTGCACGTGCAAAATGAAATAAAAATAAGTAAAAAAATAAATTTAATGATTTAATTTTTATATAAAACATGATCGCGTGCTATATTAAAAAGTAGATGTAAAATTTAAAGTTTATGTGGTGCGTGTGTCATCTAAAAAAAATTGTTTTAAGAAATAGAATAGAATAAAGAAAGCAACGATGTTGGTGTCATTTTGTTATATAGTTTGAATTTTTTTTTTTTTTTTTTTTTTTTTTTTTGTATTATTCTTATTCTTATTATTGCCTTTTTTGCGATGCACTAAGATGACTGTCTCTATTGCGTAAGCAAAGCCACTAGCGAGGAACGTTAGAGCGTGCTAAATTTCAAATTTCGAAAATATATCTATATTAATAGAAGAAATATTTTGCTTGTCTGTGTTTAACGTACAGCACAAAGTATGGCACGTTCAGATTAGAAATTCTTTTCTATAAAAAGAAATTCGCGTATATTTGTAACATATATTTAGATTTTCGATATTCCTATTAGAACTTTTAGAAAATTGCGTTTCATGCAATTTTTCTCATGTTTTCAATATTATTTATTTTATTTATTTTTATTTATTTTTTTGCTCAATTCCCTGTTGTGATAGGAATTAGACGGATTGAATTGTTACATATTTAGTGGGTTTTAAAAATGGTAATATTACGTAATAACAAAAAATCACATAGTTTACGACTTATAATTTAACAATTGGAAAAAGTCCGAATTTTTTTCAGTTTTTGACATACTGCGCAGTGAGCGCAGTTTTTCGGAATCTGCAAATGTAGTGTATACTACCCTAACTGGACCTATAACGAACAATACATTAAAAGACTAGAGCTGCATCATTCCTTGCGATTTTAATGTTTAATTTGACTAGATTAAATTTTGTTTAATAATGAATATATATTATATTGTATATTGCTAGTAGTTTATGAATTGTTTCTGGAGAAAGTCCAAATGCATCTAATAAAGAAAAAGACGAATAATTAAGGAAGAAACCTGCAGTAAAGAAACATAATTTATACTATATCACTTTTTGTAATTTTAACCTTTTTAAAATATGTTTTGACTGACTTTATTATAGTTTTTTTTATCGTACTTCGAATGTATTTTTACTATATAACGACCATTAAAAGCACGCTTTTGTATGTAAAGAAATATTTATATTTGAAATCATGAAAAAGTATGTATAGAAATTGGATATATTCTTTACGAAGGATCTTTGAATCCTTTATTTCTATGTAACGTAAAAAGAAAAAAAATCTATAATACATACATCGGCACGAGACAAAATTAGTTTGCTTATCCGTTTTTATTCATTTTCTTTGGCATGCACTCATCTTCTAGGATAATTTACATATTCTATAGAAATACCTTCTTATATTGCGTTAAAATTTTTCGTGAGAATCACTGCTTCAAAAGACATCTTATGTTAAAAAAAAAACTATTGAAAAAAAGATTCCCTAAAGAGTCAACCAATTTTTATTGAATAAATATCGAATTTATGACAATATTTTGAAGATAACAATCAACGACTCCTAGTGCGTGTCAACAAGTAAGAAATATTCAGATAAGATCAAGGTTTTTTTTTTTTTTTTTTTTTTTTTTTAGTAAGAATGGATTTTTTAGAATAAATACTCCATGTCTGTAATATTATTTCGTCACATTTTTTTTTTTTTTTTAAATACTATATGTAAACTGAAAAAAAAAAAATCTTTTCCTTTTTTCTTATAGAAATTATTATATATATTCCTATTTTTTTTTTTCTTTAGCACTTTTCAACAAAGTTGAAATGTGTTTATGACATTGGTGCATCTGTCCACTTCTCCGCACTTTAATATGTCAGTAAATATTTTTAGAATTCTTTAAAATTGATGTATATTGTATAGACTCACAATAGCACGTTATCGTGGTACGATCTAAACCGATTTGTGTATGGGACTCAAAAAAAAAAATAATAATTCGGATACATTAAGATCTACGAGAAGTCCTTAAAGGAAATTTTGCTATCTAATACTGTATCGAAACAAATGTAACGAAATTAACAAACATAATTCAGATGTACAAAAGCCTATTGCTTCATGCATGTGGAATGATTTGCGTTCATGATTGGTTTACAGCGATACAAAAATATTCAAATATATTATGGGATAAAAATGGTTTTCATTTATGTTATGATTTGTTTCTAACCATATTAAAGGGCCGCGGTAGCCCAGTCGGTAGAGCGCCGAGCTTGTAATTGGAAGATTTCGGGTTCGGTACTCGAGCCGGCCAAAGACCGTCGTGTACATTAATGGTGGCTGTTGCATGTAAAATCTGTTGTGGCCGCAATGTCCTCCATGTTCCCATCAAAATTAAACCTCTAGGGGTTACTGAAACGGGGGAGCCATCCCTCCATGTAGGATAAAAATTGTGATGGCATGTCTCCGGACCACCTCTAGAGGCGAGTCCCAGATCGTTGCCAATTGCCCATTGCTCAGCACTAGTAAGACGTATTAACCAACCATATTAAATTTTTAGTACACTGTGTAATAAGTCTGTAAGCAATATATAGGGCTTACTAGGACTTTTAAACAATATATAGAGCTACGCAAAAGCAGTCCATTTTATACTTTCTCTTAGAAAATGAAGTTATAAAGATAGTGTTGTGTTTTATGACTTATGTGAACCGCAAGATTTTTACTTTCTTCTATATAAATAAGAAGAAAGTATTGGATTCATGAAAATTTTCGACTTCTAGTTTTTAATGGATTTACACGTTTTGAGATGGTTTAAACGCGTATTTCCAGAACATACATTGCTTCGAAACCACCTTGGCGACATTTTCTTTTGGTAGGGATAAAATCGTGCCATGGTGTCTCGCGAACGGCAATACAGGTGACCTGAAAGCAAAGAAGATGGGCGTGTTCAATTAAAAGACGTTGATTTGCCAAATAGACGCATTATTGTTCTGATGACAATTCTTCAGAAATTTAAAGAAATGGAAAAAAAAAATATTTTTTATTTATACACACAGTTCATATAAAATTAACAACATCATGTACAAAAATAAATAAATAAATAAATGTAAAATAAACTGACACATTATTACATGTATGCTTAAGTCCTTTTATTTTTTAATTTTTCTGCTTAATTAAATACATATTCTACATTCAGTAAGTAATTATTTAAGTGTGTTATTATTGTTTTAATAAAAGAAACATTTTCAAAAATTTTCCATTAAAAAGTATTTGCTTATGCCCAAAATATTTCAAACTTAGTGATGCTTTTTTTTTTTTTAATGTTTAAAATTTCAAGGCTTTAAATAATTTATGTTTTGATATTAAACATATGTGCAAGAATTCTAGTAACAAGTTGAATACTTTAATAATAATAATAATTTATATTTATTTATTTATTTATTTATATATTACGGTTAAAATTACTAAATTACGATACAAATATTTTATAATATCCATCTTATAATTTAGTGCACTTTTATTCAGTACAAGCTAAAATATAGCCTATCCTAAATCAAGGTAAGTTGCAGTATAATAACGCCACCTCTCGGCCGATATGCCTTAAAAAAAAAAAAAAAAACATAGTTTTTCGTAATAGTTATCTCACATACAAAGTATGATGCATTATGCTTTATAGAAGCTCAGATATAGACTTATCATGAACAAGAAAATGTCAGTATATTAGCGCCATCTGTCGGTTGATTTGTATCCAAATTAAATCATGACGGCCATTACCATGAGTCTACAGAGGCTGTTCGCACATTTTTTAGACGATTTTATTTCGCAGTAAGAAAAAATCGTTTGCATGGAGAATTTTATTTTTACAACAGTTATATTTTTGGAAGTTTTACTTATCTTCTGATATTTAGAATTTTTGTTTAGATGCAAAAATGCGCTTTTAAAAAAGCAGTGGATGGAAGGATAGGTTTCCGCTCTTTCCAAAGAGAGTTTTTAGTGAAATCTTTATGAAAAGCATTTATCAGGGAAAAAATGTCGCAACAATAGATGAATCTTGGGTCTATTTAAGTGGTTGCAATAAAAAAAGATCAATTTATTATCACAAAAGTGGAGAATTTTTTTTTTTTTTTTTTTGCTACATGGTTCAAAGCATCAAAAGAAAGTTTTTCTAAAGGATTTATGATTGCCACTGGTTTTTCATACAAGCGCAAGGTAAAAGCAAAAAAAAAAAAATGTGACAAAAATGTCAAAATCAGCTCTAAATACTATCAAGAACATATTTTAATTCCAATTTTTAAAAATGAAAATCCAGATCTTTATCCACAATGCTATCAATCCGTTGAACTGTATCAAGACAAAACAAGCAGCCACACATCGCAATCCGCAATTGCTTTTCTAGAAAAAAATGGAACAAAAAACGGGAATTAAAACCATACCCTTCACTGATATTCCTGCTAAATCTCCTGATGTATCACTGTTGGATTTTTGTGTTTTTTGACTCTTAAAATCAACATTATCCAAACACCGACTACAACGCTTTGTGGACTTTGGAAAGCCGTTCAAGAGGAGTAGAAAAGTATACCTCTTCCGATATTATAAAAAGCATTATTATCATAGAAATTACGATGTAGAACGATAGTTAAGAACAAGGGCTATCAAACTGAACAATTAAAACACGAAATATAAGTGAAATTGCTTCAGTATACTCCATCAAAATCGTCTAAAAAATGTGCGAACAGCCTCTGTATATCCATCGTAATTCACGATGGCCGTTTCGCATAGCAAGTTTCTGCACTTATACGCTACAGAAGTTGAGTTATAGCCTTCACATGAAAACAGCAACATAACAACGCTGTCTGTTGGCCAATATACACTCAAATTGAATTAGTATAGTTTGTTATAATGTATTCTCCACATATCAGTTTTGTGTGTTTATACTATATTATGGAAGTTGGGAAAATACAGCATAGCAGTGCCCTAATTACATTACATTATCAAGGTAAAATCAAATACAAAGTTCTGTGGAATGCCGTTATTATTTCAGGAGATAGAACGCCCACAAAATTTTGTATACGTACATACACTTAGACAGAGGCAGACATATCCTGCAAATTAACAAATCAAGTTCAGGAAGTTTCAAAATATGTCGAAACCTCGAAAGAATTCGAAATTTTTTACGAATCCAATACTTTCTTTTTGTATATATGTATAAGAAAGTAAAGAGGATAGGGTTATACAGCAATTATAAATTTTATAAATGGTTTTGTTCACAAAAAATTAACCATCGTTCTATTAAATATACTTTAAAAATCTTAAACATATTTCTAAATTCTGATATTTCTTTATTTTCTTTAGATATTTCTTTATTGTTCATTAAACAATTAATTACATTTTTTTTTATTAAGAAATACACTGCAATTATTGTTTTTGAAATTAATAACCATATAAAAGCATATCCAATGGCTTAAAAAAAAAAAAAAAAAAAAAAAAAAAAAAAATGTTTACCTTATTCTGTTTAAATAGAAATTAATATTAGCATAATTTTTATAAATATCATTACTTGATGTACAAAATAAGAAGAAACATAGCTTGTTATTGATGACATTGTATGTAATCAGCTCCAGTTTAGTTCAAATCCTAAAGTTTAGTTAAATTCCGTTCGTTCGTTCGTAAGATATAGCGTCTGCATTTTTTTTTTTTTTTATATATATATATAAATGTACACAAACACCTACACCGACAGACATTTTCTAAAAATGGTCAAATCGTTTTCAGGATATTTCAAAGTTTGTAAATCCATCGAAAACAGGGTTTCGAAAATTGTCACCAATTCAATACTCTCTTATAAATAAAGAAGTAAAAAAAAAAAAAAAAATTAAACATCAGTTATGAATCCATGAATATAAATAAATATTTTCTGCGCTCTTTCAGTTGAAATCTAGAAATATTTCGTCAGACATTTTTCTTCGCTTAAAAAAAAAAAAAAAGAAAGGAAAAAAATGTTTTCACAATTGTATTAAACATATATACGATGATTAAAAATTTTTGCTTTTAAAAACTCTTGATCTATCTTATTCTGTTTAAACTGGAATTAACATTCACATATTTTTAAATTGTCGTTTTATGATGTATAGCAAAAAAATTAAAATAAATAAAAACGTATTAATAACCTTTAGAGAAAAACAAAAATCCTTTCTCCTCTCTTGCAGAAATAACTGCAATAAATTTAAGCTGAGATATTGTTAAAGACCAATCTATGATGTAACTAGTTTCTTCTTTTAAATAATTACTGTAACATAAATGATTAACACATTACGAAATGTTTAAAGTTTTTATTTTGTTTGTTTTCGCGTCATTTTTTAATACGACGAAAGGAGAATTATTGTAATCGTTTATTGATCGATATGACATCTTTCTTCGCCAAATGAAAGAAGCGCCAAGGTGTTTCCAAAACAATGTATGTTCTGGAAATACGAGTCCTGAATGCGATTTGAACACTTTTAGAAAATGTATGTCTGTGCGTGTATGTGTATATATGTGTGTGTGTGTGTGTGCCATAAATCTAGTAGACACTGTATCTCACGAACCAATTAACGGAATTTAAATAAACTTGGACTTTGACCGAAACTAGTGCTGATTACATTTTGGGATCAATTGCTAAACAGGTGGCGCTATCGTCTCATTTTTTTTTTTTTTCCATAATCTTTATCATGGCAGTATGGGACAAAATTTCGTATAAATGTACATAATAAGAGTTATTTTTAATGAATGCTTGTGAAATTGATATGAATTAATGATAATAGTAGTAGTAAACTATGGAAAAAAATGTTTGCATGTAAAAGTATCGCTACCCCTCCCCGGGTGCGTATGTGTGTGTAAATTTTCAATATGGATACCTTTCAAAAGAACTCGTCATTACCTTTAAACCGAACGGTTGAATTATAGATCCGTGATAATTAGAAACAAAGTTAGCAGTTTTTTTTTAGGTTTTTTATTGTCTCAATCTACGGATTTTTACAATACCAGTTTTACTATAGTTGGACATTTATCGAAATCGAAAATTTATCGAAAATATAATTGAATAATTTGAAAGCAATGTTATTATTTGAAAAAAAAAAAAAAAAAAAAAAAAAAAAAAGAATAGTCCTCCGTACTAAACTAAATTCTGCTTTTGCCAGAATTTCATCAAAATCTTTTTTTTTTTTTTTTTTAAGAAAAAAAGGGGGGGGGGGGATTAAGAATAATCAGTTTTGAAACGAACAGTATCGAAAATGGTTTTTATAATTATTTTGAATTAGGAAATAAAACAAGCGCGTGGAAAATGAAATAAAAAAATCTGGTGTGAAACAACCACACGACTTCCATTACCCACTATTACACGTATTATGCACTTTTTGGAGATAATGTTATCGGAAGACATACAATTAACCTAATGAAATAGACACATAAAAAATTTATAGAAAATAAATTTGTATAGGACCATATAAAAGAAAATCTTAAGGTGGACACTGCTAGTTATTACATTCATTACCCGACTACCGTAGGTAATGGAAAGATTGTATTCGGTCAAAAAATTCGGTATCGAGATTTCACCTGATTTACATGTTTTAAAGTCTCCTGAGTCCAAAAAAGTGGTTTTTGGCAGTTGGTCAGTTTGTATGTGTGTAGAATCTTCTGACTATTATATCTCCGAAACTAATAAAGATAAAACTACGAAACTGCAGAATTGAGATAGGTTTGGTATGCAGATAAATATTCTAAATTTTGGTGAAAATGGGAAAACCGGAAGTGGGGCCGTAAGTCCGTATCTCAAAAACAGCTCCAACGATTTTTTTTCAAAATTACTGTATAAACATTCTATTAGATGCCATTTCGAATGATATAGTTTTTTAGTTCCGGAAGATTGATAGGGGCCCTGTATAAATAGCTGGATTTCAGGTACTGCAAATGCGTTCCTTTCAAAACGGCTGTATGGATTTTTTTCAAACTTTCAATATTAACCCTCTTTTAAATATCCTTTTGTATGTAATTGTTGTTTTCCGGTCAACAATTGAATATGCCAAGTTTTGGTAAAAGTCAGTATCTCAAAAACGGCTCTAATGATTTTCTTGAAAATTGTTACATAAACCCATTTTATATATCCTTTCTCATGCTTTACGTGGTTATTACAGGAAAATTAATAGTTACCCTGATCAGATAGATCAGTTTTAGACCTCGGAAATTAGTGTTTCAGAAAAAAAAAAAAAAAAAAGAAAAAAGAAAAGAAAAGAAAAGAAAAAGAAACAAACAAACCTCTACCTTTTTTTTTTAATCACTATGTAAACTCTGTTTTATATATCTTTACGCATGTATTAACTGTCTCTTACCGGGAAATTTTTATTTGTCTATTTCATTAGGTCAATTCTATGTCTTCTGATCACATTATCTCCAAAAATTTCATATAATACGTGTAATAGTGGGTAATGGAAGTCGTGTGGTTGTTTCACACTAGATTTTTTCTTTCTTATATTTAATGTTATTGTATAGGAATTTATTTTTTAAAAAATGTAAAATTTAAAATATGCTATGTTTTGTTTCAAATTATATAAAAAAATAATTTTAAACATGAATCCCGAGAACATCATTAAATAATATGTTGCAAGAATAATAGGAATTCTTAAATATATAAAGCACAAGAACTAATTTTCATGTTAATTTTGATGTCTGTTATAGGAAATGTATAAAAGTGAATGAAAAAGATATGCAAAACAGCTTATTGATCCATTTTACTTACTTTGGTGGTATTTTCTCCGTAAAATACACCCATATTTTAGAATAATTTAGCTGTAAAAATTTTCGTTACAACCACTGCTTCAGAAAAATATGACATATAGAATATATATCGTATAAGATTTCCACGAGAGATGATCAAAGCATATTTTTCTTGAATAAATATTGAAAGTTTCATAACATTGTGTGGATAAGAATCAACGCTTCCTGGTGTGTCAACAGTTGAGAAATACTGAACTGGGATAAAACTGATCCAAAGATTCTTTTTTTTTTTTTTTTTTTTTTTTTTTTTTACAAAAAATCAGCTTTATACGAATTATATTTTTTAGAATTTCATATTTAACATAATACATAAATTAAATTTCATAGACAATTCTTTTGATATCTTTATAAGAATTCGTATTTTAGTTAGCTTCCTTACAAAACGTTGCAATGTGAATATGCCTATTACGAACTGAAGCAAATTTGGAAAATGTTATATTTTTGTCGATTATGCCTCCCACCTTTAAACTTCAAAATAACCTTTTATTCAATTTTAATATATAAAAATTCGTCGATGATTACGTATTTATTTAAGAGATTAAGAGGAAACACGATAAAGAATACAGGGTATACCAAAATATCCATCAACCTTGTTGGTTAGCCTTATCTACCATCCATTAAAAATTTGGCCGTTTAAAAACTTGAATAAAAAAATCAAGTAAATAAAATAAAACAAAAGATAAAATAAATAAAATAAATAGGGAAGAAGGTGGTAATATGAAACAGGGTGGTAATATGAAACCGCTTCTTTCTGCTTATCTACTGGAGCCATCTGTGTTTATTAAAGTAAACTTAATTAATGGGAATCATAATAATTGCTATACCACTTGGCATCAGTATAGCTTGTTTTGTTCATGGTGTAACAGGCAGATCTTTGTTTATGCAGTTCTAAAAAATTCCACAAGGTAAGTTTCATGACTATTTTTCACATCCTTATTGATAAATATAAGATATTGTTAATATTGTTTTTATTAACTGTAAGATTGAATAGTAAAATAGCAGGATTAAATTATGGGTAAATATTTTTCAAACTTAAAATTCATGGGATCATTTATAAAACGGCGATTGGTGGTAATATGGAACAATGTGTTCCATATTACCATAAGCCGGAGAACTTTGGATTAAATGTGTTGTATGCCAACAATGGGCACATGTTTTATGCAGTGGATGTGAAGGTGACATTTATATTTGTGACTTTTGTTCCTAAGTATGACTAATTTGAACTTTAGGATTATTATTTATTTTTTACAAACAATATTTTACAGGAAAAAAAATTCCTCATGTTTTTCGATAAAATATGCGTATTTTTTATAATACTTTCCTTTAGATGTTCAGGTTTTCCTTTTTTAGTAATGTTTTCTGAAATAAATAACCCAATAAATATTTTTTTGTTTCACTTTTTATTGTTCCATATTACCCCCCTACTTTCTAAGACAGCTATTTTTGTATTATGTTTAAAAAAAATTAATGGTTTTCAAATTGTTTAATGTTTTACCTTCTAATAACTTTAAATGTTCAGTGGAAGGATACTTTGTCAAATTATGTGTAGTTATTGTTGAAAAAATTCCATTAAAAAGTGCATTTTTTGTTAAAAAATAAAAAGTGGTCCATATTACCACCTTCTCCCCTACATTTTCGCTGAATATTATAACCATTTAATTAGTTATCCATGACACGCATTTAGATAATTAAAATTGTCAGTTTAAAGGAGAAATTAATTATAATAAATTATGTCTTTTTTCAAGAAATATAATTTTATTTAGATAAATATTTTAAAACTGATTACAATATTCACAATCATTAAGTTATATAAAAAATTATCAATGATTGACACATGATTGTTTTTAATGTTATCAAAATTTTCTTATGAATGACGTAAATGATTTATTAAACATACGCATGTGAGTCTATGTAAATATAATTAAAGCACTCAACATATGAATGTACTGTTTTATTTGCTAAACATGCAGTGTAAAAGTTAAAACGTTCAATATGCTGACATCTTCATCATGATTTATCAAACGGACGCATGTGAGTCTATGTAAATATAATTAAAGCACTCAACATATGAATGTACTGTTTTATTTGCTAAACATGCAGTGTAAAAGTTAAAACGTTCAATATGCTGACATCTTAACTTTTTCACTTTTTTTTTTTTTTTTTTTTTTTTTTTTTAAAGCAAATAAAACATTATATTCATATGTATAAGATTTGTTATATATATCACTCATAAAAGTACTACTGACGAAGCTTTCCCTGTTAATCCAACTCTGCAAAATTGGTGCAAGTCAGATGGATTTGGCAAGACATACATGGTTAATAGTTCAAGGCATGTTAAACGTCAAATAAAAATTATTTAAATATAGTTTTAAAATGAACGTTGACCTAGAACTAGCAGTTAGGCAGACTCCGTACTGCCGCAAAAATTGTCATTTACCAGGTTATTTATTAATTATTTTATTGGGCGGAAATGTGGATTTTTAAAAAATAAATACTCTTTATTCAAAAAATTTTTTAAAAACATTTCACAACAATTGAAACTGAAACGATAAAATAATCAGAAAGACAACTTATCACAATACGACATATGATCGCAGAAAAATTATCATAAATTGTATATGAATTTCTCTGTAATCAACAACTGTATGACTGAATATTAAATGATTAAACTTTGAGTGTGACTAATACAGTTTTTCTTAGGAAAAAACATTATCCAACCAAATTCATACCAATTCTATTTTATAGTCACTTTTGTTAAACTATAAGAGTGGTAATGTAGGAATTTTATGCAAAGTATTAAACTTGCTAAGAAGCTATTTATTTATCTATTATTATGAGGATTATTATTAAAATTAAGATGTATTTATTATATATACATATATCAAGCAAATAATGCATTATATGCGTATTTATCAAGGACTTGAAATACAATCTTCTTGTCACCAAAAATTAGTCTCAACGTCAACGACTTGAGCAAAATACCGCGTTTTCAAACATCTAAGGCTTTTATAAAAAGGGGGTCATACTAAGAAAATTTACAAAAGACCTCTATTCATAGCTTTCAACCATACATTACAGCTAAAAGTATGATGGACGATGATGAATGTTACATAAATCAATCAATCTCTGATAGAATTATTCCCCACCCCTTGCAGCATGTAACTGTTACAGATGATATTGGAAAGGATTATTTCTTTGTCATGTCAGATATCAGTGTTACATAACCATAAATATTTGTTCACTTTTTTACATTTCGGACATTGTAAGTTTTTTACATCAGTCAAGATGATAAATTAAAGATGACCTATCAGTTGCCCTCACATAAAATAGAACTATAATATTAAATATTTATACAGTGGTGGTCAAAATTATAAAGATAAGGTAAAAATCGCCAAATCTTGGCTACAGTTGCGCGAAAAATTATGCAAATTTTATTGGTGGAAATCAGTGATAAATTAAGCATTTTTTTTTAAATTAGTTTTTATGGAAATATATGAGAAATCCATATTGATAAAATGTATTTTGGATTTAGACAGCCATGTGATATGGACAAAATAATGAGGAGAACTGTATTTGTGTGTTCTGAAAAGCAAACTTTGCACGTTTTTTTCCCCCTATAAACGACACTACACTGTAAAAAATATGTCCTATTTGCTGCCAGAAATTCTCTGTAATTTGAGAATATACGTTCTGACAACGTAATTTTTTTTTCGTAAATTACGCGTATTTTCTCAAATTACCGAGGATTTCTGGCAGCAAATAGGACATATTTTTTACAGTGTATACCAAATGACATAAATGCTTAGTAATCGATTGGGAACATCGTAATTCATTTTTAAAGTCATGCTGCTGGATACTAAACTTTCGGAGTTTGGGAGAGGAAAGTAGTTGCTTTTAAATGTTCAGGACATACTGCACGTCAAATTGCAACAAATCTGGATAGATTGAGAATAGTCATTTAAAGTTTTCTTAAAAATACCGGCAAATATGGAAAGCAAAGCTATACAGATAGGTCATCTTCTTTTTTGTGCGTGAGAAAAAAATTATAATTAGGCGAGTTTGCTGCAATAAACAAACATCCACGGAAATGAAACTTACGACGAATTGCTCGAACTATTCAACGTGTTTTATAAGCAGAAAGCAGAAAAAAAAAAAGTTTCCGTCAGTTGCAAAACCTTCTCAACCCATTACTGAGCCGCCTCGAAATGTAAGCTCTATGAAAATTGCTTTTTTTTTTTTTTTTACGGAGATTATTCTAAGTATAGCAAAAAACATCTGGTCTATTCAAAAGAAACTTTTTCTTATCGAAAAAGATAACACTATCCCATTTATTTTCTCATAGTAATGCAGTTTTTGGCAAACCTTCCCCCCCCCCCCCCTTAGTCTCTTATGAACTTTTGTAAGAGGCGATCGTGACATAAGTTTTCCATAACGAATCTCATTTTCTTTTTGTAAAACACATCGAACAGTTCGGGTATTGTACCGTGAGTGTAATTTCCGCCGATGCTTGTCTTTTGGAGCAAGTTCTCCTTATTATCATTCTTTTCTCACGCACCGAAACAGAAAATGGCTTATCTGTACGACTTTGCCGTCCAAATTTTTCGGGATTTTTAAAAAAATTGTAAATGGACGTTTTCTATCTATTCAGCTTTGTCGCAATTTTACGTGCAGTAAATCTCTAAAATTTTAAAAGCAATCACATTCGGTTTTTCCTACTGAGCACCTATTGGACAGACTTTAAAAATAGAATTCGATGTTCTAATCACTGAGCTGAAGAACAACTGGAGGAAATGCTAGACCGGTTTTTGCGTGCCGTTTTTGGAAGGTTTGTCTTCCGAGCGTTGCACGGCAGAAAGTATTTAATATCTTTATATTTCAAAGTAAAATTGTGTAAAGGTTGTCTGTTCGAACAACCATATGCTAAACACAATATTACAATTTTAAATTTTAGTTCTTTAATGAGTATAATAGTAATAGACGACCCGAAAAATGTTGCCGGCCGTGCAAGGTTTGACTCTGTATAGCAAATGATTGCAGAAAAACTGGCACGCACGAACACTGTGTAAATGTATTGAAGCATTTGCTCCAGTTGTTCTTTAGCCCAGTGGTTCTAATCGCTTACTTAGCATTTATGTCGCCTGGGAGTGTCATGTGCAGAACAAAAACCATGCAAATTTTGCTTTTGAGAACCCAAAAATACAGTTGTCCTCATAATTTTGTTCTCTTGTCCTTATAATTTTGACCATCACTGTAGTTCTATTTTAATAATTTTTGAGGATAGATATAATAAAGATCAATAATAATAGATAAATAAACATTAATAAGAAAAGTGTTAACTAATAAACGTACTTGTATGAGGCATATACAAATAATAAGTAGCAGTTTTTTTTTTTTTTAACAAATGTACCTATTTATGTTCTTTAACATATGATAACTGAAGAGATTTATATTATTGATTGCACACATTATATTAATAATAATAATAATAATAATAACACAAAACTCAATATCTGAGGTAATGTGCTTCATATCGTTATCTTCCCAAAATTGAAAATCATTTCTCAATTTCATTTTTTAGGATTTTTTTAAGTACACTATTCATATCCTGTATATGTCATTTCCAGTACATAATATATTAACATCCTGTTACAGAAAATTTCTCGCAGCAAAGTTGTCACAAAATATCTGTATGCTTCTAAAAAAATACGTTCACTTTATATTTTTCTTTAAAAGAATAATACAGAAAATATTCGTACACAACAGATATTCTTCGTAGGGCAGGACACACTGTAAAAAAAAAAAAAAAAAAAAAAAAAAAACTTGCATTAAATGAAATTATCAAGCTCGACCAGCCACATTCCACCGCATTGTATGCGACAACGTTACCGCTCAGCCACGGAATCGCATTCTAGGTTGTTCTTAGCACTTCTGAATCTTGCTTTGGTGCCAAATTTCTCGTATGGAACAATATAGATATATCACATAAAAATCTGTATCAATGATTACAGATTTTGTCTGGTTTAAAAAAAGAGAGAGAGAAGACTTTTCATAGATTGAAATGTAATTTTATAGTAAATTTCTGTAGCATTAGAAAATAATAATAATAAACAATTGTAGAATTTTTTTTTTTTTTTTTTTTTTCCCCGACTCCATAATCACGGACATACGTAGGACTAAATGGGTACATTGCCTCCGTCATATTTTACTGTACCTCGTAATTCTTTTCCAAGAAGAATACTATTTCTGTTCCTAACTCACGCTATGTTGAGAATTTCCATCGGGCATAAAAATATTTAATTTTGATTAATCGTTCAATATAATTTTGTACGAGAATTCTGGAGGTAAATTTTGATATTTGTTTGATCGCAATAGATAAGCTTTTCCTTGCATCGAGAGCAGACAAATCGAAGTGTTTCCGAGCATCTCATCCGAGAAAATTAGACACAGATCTCAGAGACTTCTCCACCCCTCCCCTTAATTTAGCGGTTGAAATATTAAATTTTTGTTTGTTTATTTATTTTTTCCAGATAAGTTTTTTCTAGCATGGTATTAATTTTGAAGAATGCTATTGCGAGGTTTATTTGCAGGAGTTCTGGATCTTTATACGTATTTTTTTAAATATATCCGTGATTTATATAAAAGATTTCATCCCCAAGGCTCAACTAACAAATTTTTGTACCCAGACCATTTTTATTTTTTCGTGTCTTCTCAGATTGGTTGAATTCATAAAAACTACCTTCGCAGCGAATAGCTCCCTCCCACCCAAAGTTGGAAAAAAAAAAAATCTTTATTCAGTCTACCTTAGGGGGTAAAAGTTGATTTCTTTTTCTGACACAATTTTTAACAAGCTAACATGCCGATTGAGCGAGAGAGAGAGAAAAAGAGAAAAAGGATTCGGTCGAAAGATTAATTTCTTCGTACTTTTAAGCCCGAGGATAATAAAATTACACCAGTCAATCAAATGACTATTTTGTTTTAAAATCTTATTCAAATAAGTAAAACGACTGAATTAGAAGGAAAAATGGGATTATGCATGAAATAACAGAAATTTTCAGTATGACCTTCAGTCTAAATTTGAAATTGAGGCAGCTAATTTTACCTATCCACCCCCTCCCAAATTTATAATTTTTTAAGTTTTCAAACCTAGCTGATTAATATGATTTATTATGTTTGACTTTCATATTTAAAACATTGGTACAATTAAAATATTTTAAAGCTTCTTTTCTTATTTCAAAGAAAATTTAAATATTTTAACCCTAAATGGAAAAATAAATCAAAATATAGCAATAATCACATTCATATAGTTTTAAAATATGTTATTGGAACAACAAAGTACAACCAAATATTATTTCAATTTGATTTTATTTTGCGAATAAGTACATTTTACTCTCGCTTGTAGTACAAAATACCGTATTTTATCATGTTTTAAATGCATTTCTTAAAATAAATAAATAAACATTTTTATTACTGTATCTTAGACACGAAATGTATAAAAGGATACTCTCGTATGATATTTCAATGTGTCAATGGGGGGGGGGGAGGGGGAGGGGGAGAAAAAAAATAATCTGGTGGTGTCCCTTTAACTCCCGGTTTCATTAATGCACCTACATTTATATAGAATTTAATTCTGTTATTAAAATTAAAGTTTACTTAAAATTATACAGACAATTTTCATACGCAACATTCATTGAAACTTATCAATCTTGATCAAACTTTTCCAGCAACAAACTTATATTAACTTTAAAATACAACATTTGTATCGCCTAAAATTCGTTTTTAAGTTACTATTAGAGACACAGAGAAAGATCAAACTTTAAAAAACTTGACTATGGTAATCAGGAAGCCTTAAAACGTGTGAATATACAGAAAACATGCGATGAATATTTAGCTTAAAACATACATTATTTACCATATCTCTATGAGGAATTTATTTCAATTCCCGAACAGGTTTCCTGGAAATAGTAAAATATTATTAGTAAAGCACATCCACTAACAACAAATAACTAGTGTGTTATGTGCATCACACGACTTTCTTCTATATTTTCCTACACAAATTCACTGAGTAAAAATAATTTATTAAAATTATTATTTAAAAAAATTATCTCCCATGATAATGCAGACGATTCTCATATTAGAGGAGTAGTATAGCACTAAATATCCAAAAATAGTTGAATTTATTCTCAATATTACATTAAAAAAAAAAAAAAAATTGTTAAAAATGCAAAAAAACGATAACTTTATTTTAAATTATCGCAGATCGATGGTTCAACCATTCGTTTTAAAGTTATTGGCGAGCTCTTTTGAAAGATACCCATCATGAAAATTTACTCCCCTCGAGGGGGGACTTCCCTCCCCCCCGGGGGAGGCGGTGAGGCTCCTACATACACAATTTTTTCCAGTTGACTATCTCTATTACAAAATATATATATATTCGTTTCATTTTGTTTAGTGCAGTCTATAGGTGTTAAACTCTACTTACCTGCAATTTCCCCCATAGTCGTAATGTATTTGAATACTTTTGAGTGTCCCTGTACACGAACCATTTGCTTCATCTCAACGAAAAGCTTAGTGTAGCATCCCTGTATGATACACATTTAGCATACCGAGTTTGGAATTTCTGCTACTATTTGTTCTTAAGATATGCTGATAACACACACACAGACTATTCGCTAAAAACATGATTTTCGTATTCAGGGGACCTCAGAACATATAATATAACAAAAACTCACGTTCGAAAATTTGACCCTAAAAGTATTTTCTCGACCCTATGGGTAAGATAAAGTAATAAGAAAACACAAGCAGACAACTCTTTCAGTAAGGCAAAAGCAGACTAGAAAAAACAAAACCAGAAATTCAAGCGTTCTTTTAGCTTTGTAACATGTGTATGCAAGGAGTATACGGATATCTATTTATTTTCATTTTCCATTGCTTTTTAGGTGCGACATAGTCCATGAACGCCTATGTTCTTCCTCTCTTTTTTATCAAATATTTATTATTATGGGTCTTTAACCCCTATTTTCTATTTCTACTTCGCGGTGCCCGTGCCCATATATCAATTACTTAATAAACTAAAACAATAGAACGGTTACATCATGTTTTTCAAAATTTAGTTATTATAATAATTACATTTTTTCCCGACTTAATTCGGTAATTTAAAAAAAAAAAGAAATCTCATTACCATTTGTTTCTGGTAAAAAAAAACAAGATTTGGCAAGAATACCAAATAAAAAATGGGCAATGTTCTGCTGGCAATGTTAATTTTTGCTTATGAATTCTTCTTCCTGCGAAATGAAACATTCTTTTTATTTCTAACACATTGTTCTAAGGGAAAAGACACTGTGACTCTGCGACTATAAACTTTAATTAGCATGAAAGAAAAAAAAGTCTTTGAATTGCAAAATCTTCAAAGAATTTTAAAGTAATATTACTAGCATTTTAACGCATATTCTAAAGGAAGACTTACGACTTATCACGAAACTTCATTTATTCACTTAATTTTTATTTTCTTCCATATTCAACAGGAAAAAATAAATAAAATCTGGATTCGTAAAAATTTTTCGATTTGTATTTACTTGTTTTGAGACTTCCTGAACATGATTTGACAATTTTCAGAAATTGTCTGTCTGTGTGTATGACAAAATGTTTCTACGGATTCTGTCTGAAGAATTAATGCACTGAATATTATAAAAGTTATATTTAGTTGCGACGTGACATAAAGAGGTGCCTACCACCTTTTGGTGCATACGAGATGATAATCTGCAACTGTGCTGATGAAGTTATCATCTCGTTTTGTCATAATTTTTAATACAACAGCATAAAGTAAAGTTTCGTAAAACTCTACACCATGAGGATTATTTTTAACCAATCTTTTAGTTCCCCATCATACTATCGTGAAAATTTTCGATCTTGGTTTTTTGACTCTTTTACACGTTTTCAGGTGTGATGAATTTTAAGATATCAAAATGGATAAGGTGTCTGTTAGTTTGTTAGTCCATTAGTGTGTTAGTCGGTGTACATGATATCTCACGATCAAATGATCGCAGAGAGATAAGACCAGTTTAAAAATATTATTTATAGCACTGGCAAGAACCCTATTTATTTGCAACATTCTAATTAAAAAGCTTCAGAAGTTATTCGAAATGTACGATTTTCTTAACGTGGGAGAGTAGAGCAAAATTTCCCTTAAACGTGCATGAAAAAAAAAAAAAAAAAACCGTAAAGATGTAAGAACAGCTTTTAAATATCAGTTTTGATGCCAGGATGAACATCATTAGCTATAAATTTGCTACTTTAAAAATTTCGCAAATTATTCGAAATTTACGAATTTATTAACATGGCCGAATAGGGCAAAATTTCGCATAAACGTCCATTTTGACGGATATTTTCATCGTAAAGATGCCAGAATTCTTTTAATATCATTTAGGATACTGGCATGAACATTTCATGAGTATGATTTTTTTAATTTAAAAATTTCATAAGTTATTTGGAATTTACTATTTACTTAACATGGCAGAATAGGATAAAATTGAGCATAAACGTCCATTTTGAGAATCATAAATGTATCGGAGAACTTCAAAAATAACATTTATGATACTTGTTTGAACATTATTTACTACAAATATTCTAATAGGAAAATTTCGCAAGTTATTCGTAATTTAAGATTTTATCAACAAGCAAAATTGGGCGATGCTCCATATAAATATACATTTTGAGGATTGTTGCACTTGAAATAATAGCAAGAAAACTAAACTACGAAATTAACCCCAATAAAATAATTTAATAGATTAGAATAAGATAAATGTATCGAAGTGAACGGTGGATAACCTATTAGGCAAGAATTTCATTCTGCCATTGTGTCAAGCGTTTGGTGAAATTCATTTCGCTTAATACGATTATAATATGTCTTGCACTAGAAATTTATGAGAACATATATATGATGTGGAACTGAGCAGAATTCACCTATTAAAATTAGTTTATTTTTATTTTTATTTATTTATTTTTTAACATAGTTAACCAGGAAAAAAATATTCGTACACGTAGGAGCATCGCTTGGTCCTTCTAGTATGTAAATTTCCAATATGAGTATTTTGAAAAGAATTCACCAATATCTTTAAAACGAATGGTTGAATAATGTATGTGTTGTAATATAAAAAAAGTTTTTTTGTTTCTTTTCATTTTTAACACACACATGCACACATATAATAATAATCCTGAAAAAGAAAAGGAAAAAAAAAAAAAAAAAAATGCATTTTCTAAAATGTCTGTGAGGCACAAAATTGCCTTTTTTTTTTTTTTTTTTCCTTTTTTCCGATATAGGGTTATATATTTTTTATATGAAAGTCGTCTGCACTCACCATGAAAAGAAATTTTTATAAATAGTAATTTTAATAAATAATTTGCACTGCATGAGTATGTATAGGAAAATATGAAAGAAAGTTTTTTGAGGGCTACAACATATTAATTTAAAATAAATTTCGTACATCTAAATATTTCAAATTATTTTATAAAAAAAAAAAAGACACACTGATTAAAAACTGCGCTTAGAGATACTCTTTCGAAAGATTGCGCCCTCAGCGTATTTTTGATAAAGTTGTTACTGATGACGACTGAAGTCCAAGATGCAGTAAACAAGGTGACTGATAATTATAAAACTGTTTTACAGAAATAATAAACAATTAGGAATTAGACAATAATTTATTTAACTTAATTAGAAAAATAGCACAGAACAGAATATTGCTCTGCTAATAAAAGTACATAAAACACACAAATAAATTATGAAATTTAAATATACATCTCGTATTCTTGCAGTTCACCCCAGCATGGCGTAATGAGCAAATGTCGCTAAAATCTATCACCAACTGTAATACTGTAACTGTAGAGAAAGTGGAACAGTGCCACACCAGTTTCTTCTAAGTTAATTAGTCTTGAAGCTGGAATTATTAAATATAATGGAAAACATTAATAAATTTTAATGAGACTTTCTTTTACATAACAAAAGAGATAACAAAAGCCTTTATTAAATATTATTAATAAAATATTTTCGAATCGAAGTACGTTTTGGAAATCATAATAAAAGAATAGACAGAGTGCATTAAATAAATATTTAACAATAAGCTATACTGATCAAATAATTACAATTGATAAAGTAATGAACTGTAATATCAAACAGCAATTATATTCTAATTTATAGTCATTTATCATATCATTTGTGTAATTTAACAATCGCAGTAATTGAAAATGATAATGAATATATAAGCTACATTTGATAATTAACTGCGCTCATCATATTTACTAGATTGTATAGACTGTCATTCGATTATAAATATTCCCCTCATTAATTGCATGGATTCTGCTTTTTTCCTTTTATAAGTGCTTGGCGAAGTATTGTTTTAATCATAGAAAAAATGTCGTATGATTTATAATAAAAGTACACATCAATGAAAAAAAAATAAATGTTCTGATTTTGAAATTAGGACTAAAATTATTGCTTTAAAATTTTGAAAGGGATTGCCGATTCAAAAATTAAATAGCTACTCACCTGCAAATTTAACTAACGTATCATTTAGATTCGATTTCGATTCAGAAACCGGGAAATCGTTTGTCTCATTGTCATTAGCAAAAGTTTGAAATTAAATCATTTTATTCAAATACGCACCTAATGACGTTTGATTTTACACGTACACGTTATTTCTCCCAAGCTGCAGACGTTTTGCATCAGTGGGATTCTTGTGGGAAATAAGATACCGGATATTGTATCAAAAAGAGATGCTCCCTAGTAATTCTTAATAAATATCAATTTTATTTTTATTTGTTTCTTCAAATTTTTAGATATATCCTTACAGTCAAAGTTTTCCAGCTTTATAAAAACCACTTATATGAAACTAGTATGCGAGAGCCGTTATACAATTTTTATTTTACGTCATTCTAACGCTATTTTCAATATCATCAAAACATCAGTCTTATATATATATATATATATATATATATATATATATATATATATATATATATATTTGGAATTAGGAATAAACTTAAAACTTTTCTACGAAATAGAATTGGGATATAATGCATTTCACATATTCCAGATAGAACGGTTGAATTAAATTCAATAACAATGAAGTTCAGGGATCGAACCGGGGTAAATGCTCTGCGATCTGAACCACCCGGTCAACATATCGCACGCCGGTAAGAAAAGTGACACAAGTTTAAAAAAAAATGACAATTTTGTGCTTGAAAATGTGCTTGAAGTGCCTCAATGTACACAAAACGCGTCACATCTCTATCTCAAAAATTATCCATCTGAGAGGCAGTTTTATGTGAATGCTAGTCAAAACTTTATTGTTATCTTTAAGATGGTTTTTCTCTCGAATGCTGCATTTTTGAGTTGCGTTATTTTTCTTGCCTGGGTGCGATATGACTGGAATTGTTTCTTCATTTGAAAGTTGAAAATATGCATCAGAACTGTAAATAATATTGTAGTCTTGCAGTTGAACTAAAATTAACTTATTGATGAATCCACAGAATAATATCCAAATAGGTTTTAGATACATTGTTAAATAATAGTGTAAAATTGACGGGGGGAAAAATAAATAAAAATTAGTTTGCTAGCAACATTTTAAATATTTTCCTAAAATATAAAATGTTGAATTTTATTTTCAGCAATTTAAATAATTTTCGAAAAAATTTAATATATTTAATATTAGGTTATGCATGCAAATTTTTTACCATAGATATAGTAATTTATATAGATCTATCATCCCATTGTTATCATGCAAAAATGTTTTGGCATCAGCCATGATACTGAAACCATTGAAACTCGGCAGTTGTAATAGAATAGAATAGAATGTTGATGAATTTTCCAAATGTCGAAATATTACGTCTTTTAATTCTTCTAATAAATTTATGAAAAGAAATGGATAAGTTATCATAAAAGTAAATTATATTTGACTAAATTATGCAGTTGCTTTGTTATTATTATGAAATAAAAATTGGTTTGATTTTTAATGGAATACGTTTTTTAAAGTTTGGTATTTTTTAAGATTTGATATTAGTAAGTAATATAGAATTTTCAAAATTCTTTTAAATGTAGTTAGCAGCGGCGTAGGTAAAGAACGTTAGTTTTAGTATATAAAAAGAGTTTAACTTTAAATATTAACTAAATTAATAAATATATAAAAGAAAAAGAGAAAGAAAGAAAAAGAAAAATGAATTTGAAATTGTATCTGCAATTTTTTATTCACCTTTAGCAGATAAATTATTCATAAATTTTATTTTCTAAATTATCTGTGTGTATTCACTCGGAGAAAGACGGCCATATTGTGGACTTTTCTCCGAGTTAAAAGAAATCATTTTTTTTCTCCAATGATCAATCTATGTCTTATTACTATATCTATGTTTTTTACACTTTTAAGACTGTAGTGTAGAAAATTTTTTAAAACGTTCACTCCTATCGACAGACAACTGGGTTGCCAGGTAAATACTACAATTCTATTTTTTAACACCATGAATTTTGTAAAGTATGCCTATTGACTTAATTACAAGTACTTTGGTTTTATACATGAAACACCTATTTTATTATAAAAATATGGGGTATACAAGAATAAAATTGTAGTATTTATTTGATAACCGTGACAAAAACAGTGTGAATGTATCTATGAAACAATTTGTTATGCAAATTATTCGTTACCTAATGTATTTTTTTAAATTGCGTTTTCGCATTTAGAAAATTCATGCGAATCAAATTTATTCTCACTAAAATATGTACATATGTAATTTTTAACATTTTGTTTCAAAGCTTTAAAATGTGTAAAATAAACTAAGTATATATATTTTGCACTTCATAGCTTAAAAATATATATATAAATTGAAAAAAAATCAGTTTTTTAAAAACGATAATCAATTTAATGGATGTTTAAAAAAAATACGTTAGTTAATATTAATTTGCATAACAAATTTCCCCATTGAATAACATGAAGTTTGACTGCCGGTCACATTAGGTGAAGTATTGCCTTAAAGCTTCTCTCTCCCTGTTATAATCTCTGTGTCTCTGGTCACGAAATCCCATGTAACTGTACGGGGAAATTGTTTACAGTTAAATTGTTAAATTCATTATCTAATGTATTTTTTTTTTAATTCCGTTTTCACAATCGGAAAATTCACATCCGTTAAATTTGTACTGATTTTCTAAAAATTGATTTTTTAAAATGTAAAAATTTTAATTTTTACTTTCAGTTGATTACGACTAACCAAGATACACTTGAAGATTTTAATATAATATATAAATCTTTAATCTGTATAAATAAGCTCCTTTATGTCAAATTACAGCCATTAAAATATTGCGATTGATTAGATGCTAATTTTTTAGTAAGGTAATTGCGAATGAACGGCTAATCTTTTGTAAAGACCAGTTGTCATACAGCAATGATTTTTTGGCGCAATAATAGTTTTTTCAACCTCTTAATGAAATTTACGTTAAAAATAAATATTTTTTGTCATTAATAAAATGAGTAGTACAAAAAGTGTGATCGTATGCCATTGAAAGTATCTAATTTCGTCTACACGAGCGACTAGCATTAGAATAATTATGATCCAGTATACCAATAGAATAAATAATTCAATTTTACATGCATACGGCATAAAACTTTTGGTAGAAAATCACAAGACTTTCGTTCACAAAATTCTCAGTTCAATTATTATACTTCCGATTTATGAATATGTTCTCCATAAAAACTTATAACTTGAACAAGTGCAATGCAATCGAAAACTGCAAAATATTTTTCCTTCCAATTTAGGCAATCTACTACATTTAATGATCTAGTCATTTAATTGCTGCCATTAGTTAAAGTAAGTTACGATTGCCAAAAGAAATCAGCACATTTTATCTTTCATTGCAATTACATATCATTTTTCTTTAGCTGCTATCTCCACTTAATTTGAAATACTTTTATTCCTAGATTTATCGATTAATTGTATTACTTTTAGTTGTACTATTCAGACGTCAAATTATTAATATGGCATATGCTTATTCTTATCATAATTTGAAGTATTAATGTCTTCAAGTTGAATAAGTGGCACTGTGATAATTTTTAAAGCAAAATATAATTAGAAATGATGTTTTAATTTAGTAGTTGTATTTTTCTCATTTAATTCGTCGCTTAATCTATTGATTTACGCCCTGAAAGGATTTAATGGGGCTTTTTCTGATTTATATCTTTTCTGACTTGTATTTACAAGATAGAATTGAAATTAATCAAAAATTTGCAACCGTACAAAATTACCATGCTAAGAAAATGTATATTTAAAAAACTACAAATTTTAGAAATTCTTTTCTTATCAGACTTTATTTTATGATATTAGTGGTAAATTTTAATTGTTACTTTAATATGGTTTAAGCCTTTAATATGGTTTTATTGCATATTAGCCCTATTCCCTAAATACCTAGAATCGTATTCTCATACGCTTTCTGTTTTAGACGTTTTGTTGAATATCTAGAAATATACTTGATGAATTGTCCAGACAATTCAGCAATGAAGAAAACATACTTACTCATATATTTCAACGAAAGTTTTGTTTGAAGGTAAAAAGATGACAGTAACAAATTAAAGAAAAAAAAATTTCATTTGAGATCACCCTGTATGTAAAAAAATCTTAAAATGCGCTATAATTGCAGTACAGGCTTATGATGCTCCTTATAATCATCCATAATGATATGTATAAAAGTAGCACATATATTCATGGAATTTGAAAAAAATTTACCATTTTTTGATTATTATACACTTAACTCAATGTGTGCCATTTTTAGTAAACTTTACATGTTACAATAGAGATATCATCATTTCAAAAGAATGCAAAAATATTTAATATTTAATGAGATATGTGCATTTAAAAACATAATTTTTAACTGTTGATATTTAAATAAGATGGATAAAAATTTATTTTTATTTTAGTGGCATTATTAGTACAAGTAAAAGCGATCAGATCATCAATAAATTATATATATATATATATATGTGTGGAATTTCGGTGGAATATTGTTCGTAATTGTATAATGACAATTACATTTTTCCTTATTTATAAAATGTGCATAATTTCTTAACAATTCACAATGATACTTTTTATTTTAATCATATATATACATATACATATATCTATATTAAATATTAAAACTAAAAAAAATTGGCAGGGCTCTACTCGATTTTCCACCCGTTTAATAATTACTAGGCGTTTGGACATTGGACGTTTATTTGGGCCTATTACATTTATTTGGACCCTTACAAGGACTTTCGTCTCGATTGCTCCATATTTTTACAGAAATTCACAGAAATACGTGCACATAATATTGTTGAAGATATAGGACAGACAGCACAAACACCCATGCCCGCACCGAGATTTGAACTCGGAACCTGGGAACCCAGAGGGCAGCGCCCTACCGACCAAGCCACCAGGCGTTTAAAAAAAAATTAAATTAGTAAATAAATAAAATCCATAAATAAACAAAAAGGAAAATTGTAATAGAGTGTTTGAGTTAACATATTTTTACAATGGATCTTAATGTATCCGAATTCCTCTGTGCGTTTCTGTAAAAATAAAATATGGTTCTATAAATGGTAAGCACGTAATTTTTAATAACAACTAGGTTGTACAAAAGTTTTGTAATATATATCAGTTTCATCCTCTCATTCTTTCTCAGTTTTATTACATAATTTAATGCACTTTAGATAATTTATCCCCACATTACTTAAGGTATGTAATTCTTTCCTGTTTCCCCATTATATATATGTGTGTGTGTTTGTGTGTGTGTGTGTGTGTGTGTGTGTGTGTGTGTGTGTGTGTAAGACGCATAAACCATACTTCTAATCACACATATTCTCATGAAATAAAATTGTGAAATACTAGGTGCTTTGTGAAGGTGAAGACACAATTGAGATTTTCAATGGGAAAATCAGTATTAATGATTGTTCATATTACTTATGTTCATTTTCTTTCATTAGTCGTAACGACGGCTTCAGTTATAGAATTAGACAATATATTGTAGAACATTTTCATGAATGAATTAATGAGGCAACTCTTAATGGCAGAATTACGATTCCTATTGTTATGTAAAATTATGTCGTTTTCGTTTCATTTTGTGTCAAAAACATTATCTTTACACAACCGCCCTGTTCTCTAGGCTTTACATCATCTGACCCTACTTGAAAAGATTGTTAAATAATTGTAGATTCAGCTGTCGTTATTTGTCTAGAATGTATTTTCATTTTGCTGGTAAATCATCTAATTGTCAGTATCCTTTTTTCGAGATAAATTTGAAAGCTATAGTTAAATAAAAATTTAAGTAAAAATATTTCTTTAACATTAGAAGCATTTTATTGTGAAGCCCTAAAAAGCATAAAATAAAAATTTATTGTGGCAAAGACATTCTGTAAAGAAATGAATGTTTTAACACTAAGAAAATTTTAGAGATATAGATATTTCACTTTTTCAAGAGATGAAAATTTTTAAATATTCAAAGTATTTTAAAAAGCATTCGAGACCAATATTCTTAGTTGGCAGTTTTTTGTATAATTATTCATTAAGCCATAAATTTCAAAGGTCTCGAAAGCTTTTTAAAATACTTTGAATACTTAAAAATTTTCATCTCTTGCAAAAGTGAAATATCTATATTTTTCTCTAAAATTTTCTACGTGTTAAAACATTCATTTCTTTACAGAATTTCTTTGCCACAATAAATTTTTATTTTATGCTTTTTAGGGTTTCACAATAAAAAGCTTCTAATGTTAAAAAAAGTGTTTTTTACTTAAACTTTTATTTTGTGTTTTTTAGTAAAAAAAAAAAAAAAAAGAGCTTCTTAAAAAACTAATCAAAATTTCTTAGGATACTGTGTAGACAACTAAAGATTTTCTTTTATCAATTGACATCTTTTCTTTTAATTATCGGAAATATAAAGTACGAAGCAAAAGTTTAGACAATGAAGAAATTCATACAGACTTCGAAAAATATTTAATCAATTTTCCTAACAAAGCTTGAATGTAATATGCTATGCATATAAACAGTATTTATAACAATGAAAAGTGGAACTGTGCATATTGCAAGTAATTAAATGGTAACAAAAATATAATACTGTCTCAAAAGTTTAGACAAAAATTAAATAAAATCAAAATAAACAATTTTTAAAACCAGATTGTGCATCCCTGCTTCTGTATTACTTCATAAATACGATATTCCATCGAAGAAACTAAATCTTGCATAGTTAGGGAAAAGATGTCGTACTATGCATCCTATATAGACGTCTTGAGTTCCTGTACAGAAGAGTATTGTCTACCATTGCTATAAACTTTGCGACACATGATGCCCCAAAGATTCTCTGTAGGGTTAAGATCTGTGTTACCTGCTGGTCAGTCGAAAACTCTTATATTATGAGAATTAAACCAAGATTTTGTATTGTTTGCAGTGTGAATCGAAGCATTGTCTTGCTGAAATTCCCATTGAGAACCACCTAGAAGCTCAGCAAATGGTATGTTTTTTTCTAATGTCTTTGTATAATGCTGTGATGTTACACGACCACTCGGTAAAGGTCAGAGATACTTGAGCATTATAGCAAAAGGTTGCCAAATAATCACCGAGTCCCCTCCTTATTTGCCACTGAAAAAACTTAGAGGTTCCTTCCGCAATCATGTCAATACCAGACGTCTGGATCATCCAGATTCCACTTTTTTTCATCGCTAAATATGACTGATTGCCATTTCTCTCCATATGCCATATGCTTTCGAGCCCACAATATTCTTTGTAACTTATGATGTGGCTTCAGAGCTGGTTTCTTTTTCATTTTGCTATAAACTGTCGTTCCTTTTTCCACAATTCGTTTATGAATCGTATCCTTTGATACAGAGAGTCCGGATGACCTTTGAACTCCACGTACACTCATTTGCTGTGTACTCGCTAAGTTATTGTATCAGGCAATCCTCTTGTATTTTTCTCACACGTGGCCTCCCAGATCAACATTTTGCTTTATATTCACAACCACGCGATAAAACTGGATAAATGGATTTCTTAGATCTATTAATAATAGCCAAAATTTCTGAAACGCTCTTCCCTTTAGCTTTCAACTGCCAAATCCTTGAAACCTCATTCCCTTGAATTTTTTTAGCTCGCGGCATGCCGACTACGAAGCGTTATCGTTTGCAAAACTTAAGTACTCAAAATCTGTGACATCATCGATTTAAAATTTGCCTATGCCAGCAAATATTCACATAAACTCATAATCGTGTCTAAACTTTTGCGACAAGCAAATTTTTATTTTTATCAAAAAAATTGAAATTACAGCAAATTACTGTCTTTTGATTCTAGCATTTTAAAACAGATTTTGATTATGTTTACATGTTTTTGTAATTCTGCCGTCATAATTCTAAATTTTAAAGCTGAATAATGTCATTGTCTAAACTTTTGCGTCGTACTGTATATATATATAGCCCATCGGCCTTCGAGAATCGAACCCACGACGTTATCATCCACGTTATCAGCATCAGCATGACGTTCTAACCAAAAATCAAAGAACAGCCAAGAAAAGTCATAAAATATGCCTAGAAAAAAAACTAACAACAACAAAAAAAAAATGTTCCTGAATACTTTTTAAAATATTTTGAATATTTAAAAAATTTCATCTCTCACAAAATTGAAATATCTATATTTTCCTTTAAAATTTTCTTATTGTTGAAACTTTTATATTTTTATAACACGTCTCGGCAAGAATAAAATTTTATTTTATGCTTTTTAGGGCTCCACAATAAAAAGCTTCCAGTATTTTTTTTTTTTTTAAATACTTAAATTTTTATTTTGTTCTTTTCAGTTACTGCAAAAACTAATCAAAATTTCTTAGGATATTGTGCAGACCATAAAAATTTTTCTTTTAACAAATTACATCTTTTCTATTAATTTTCTGCAAAAAGAGTAACAACTCAACCCACCATCTTCGCATTATCAACATAACGCTCTAACCAACTGATCCAACGAGCGACGCCAAAATTCACTTACATTTACTTTAAAGTGGAGGCGTCTTGTTTTTTTAGCGTGACACGAAGACGCGATAACAAAATCCAATTTCAATAAAAAGCTCCTAAAAACTTCTAAAATATTTATTTATTTATTTATTTTTATTTAAATTTTTATTTTGTGTTTTTTAATAACTAGATAAAAACCTGTTAAAAAAACTCTTAAAAAATTATTAGGATACTGTGTACACAAAGAAATATTTTCTCTTATCAATTGACAACTTTTCTATTCATTATTTGCAAAAATTTACACCTCAGCCTGGCGAGGATCAAACACACGACTCTCATGTTATCAACATATGACGCTCTAACCAACTGAGCCATTAAGCGATACGATGAATTGTTTACTTTTTTTTTTTTTTAAGTGGAAGCGTCTTGTTTTTTAGCGTGACAGAAAACACGATGGCAAATCCAATTTCATATAATAATAATAATAATGTATAAAGCTTCTAAAAATATTTATTTATGTATTTTTTACTTAAAACTTTTTATTTTGTGCTTTATTAATATCTAAAGTATTTTGTGTTTTCTAATATCTTAAAAAAAATAAAAAAAATAAAAAATCTTAAAAAATCTTTTTAAAAATTCTTAGGATACTGTGTAGTCAACGAAAAATTTTCTTTTATCAATTGACATCTTTTCTACTAATTATCTGCAAAAATTAACGCGCCTCACCTTCGAGGATCGAACTCTCGAATACCGCGTTATTAGCGTGACGTTCTAACCAACTAAGCCATGGAGCGACAAACTGAACATCTTATATTTACTTTAAAATGGAGGCGCCTTGTTCATTAGCGTGGCACGAAGACACAATGACAAAGTCAATTTCATATAAAAAGCTTCTAAAAAGAAACGGGACAATATGAACAGTGTGTAGTGTAAGACGATGCACTCTTCTAGTACTTAGATTTCAAATATCATTTTTAGAAGCTTTTTATTGAAATTGGATTCTTGGCTCAGTTGGTTGAAGCGTCGCGTTAATAATGCGATGGTCGTGGGCTCGATCCTCGAAGCCGATGCATTGCAACCATGCAGATAATTAAAAGAAAAGATATATATATAAATAACAACACTGGATTTTTTTTTTTTTTTTTATTGTGGAGCCTTAAAATGCATAAAATGAATATTTATTTTTGCAGAGACATGCTATAAAAAAATAAAAGTTTCAACAATAAGAAAATAAAAAAAAAAAAATATTTCACTTTTGCTAGAGATGAAAAATGTTAAATATTCAAAATATTTTAAAAAGCATTCGAGAACAATATTCTTTTTGTATTTGTTAGACTTTTCTAGCATGTTCCATGACTTTTATTGAGTTTTCTTTGATTTTTGGTTAGAGCGTCATGCTGATCGATAGCCGTGGATTCGATACTCGAAGGCCGATGTATCCCTCTTTGTCGATAATTAAAATAAAAGCTGTCAATTGATAAAAAATAAAATAAAATAAATATAATAATAATCTTTCGTTGTCTAGACAGTATCCTAAGAAATTTTGATTAGTTTTTTTTTTTTTTTTTTAAACTAAAAATCGCAAAATAAAAATTTCCATAATATTTTTTTTTTTTAAACATTAGAAGCTTTTTTATTATGGAGCCCTAAAACTCATAAAATAAAAATTTATTCTTGCAAATACACATTATAAAGAAATGAAAGTTTCAACTTTAAGAAAATTTTAGAGAAAAATATAGATATTTCACTTTTGCAGGAGATGAAAAACTTTAAATATTCAAATTTTTTAAAAGAGATTTCGAGACCTTTGAAATTTATGGCTTTACGAATAATTATACAAAAACTAAAAATATTGGTCTCGAATGCTTTTTAAAATATTTAAAATATTTAAAATTTTTCATCTCTCGTAAAAGTGAAACATCTATATTTTTCTCTGAAACTATGCTATTTTTTTTTTCTTTTTACTGAAATTTTTATTGTTAAACGAACAAACTTAGGATGTGAAAATTTATTTCAGGAAGAATCATTTTATGGTGACTACAATCCGACTTTGCCTTTTATTTCAGTTTCAATTTTAGTTTGATAACAAAAAATATATTATATTATATATTTCGCTGTATAATTTCTTTATTAATATTATTTACTTTGGTAATAATTTTCAAGCTTACAGTAGGTTGTTCTATAATTCATATAAATATAATTGTTTCTCCCGAGTGAATGAGTGAATAAATCATTATTTTTCAGCGCAAACCCCTGCACCTAGAAACAAGAAAACTTATGAAAGCATCCCTTCCATGATGTAGAAATCCGCTTAAATGATTTTGTAAAATTTGCTTCCCTTAAAAAAAAAGGGGGGGGGGTACTTAACGGAACGGTATAGATATTTATAAGATTTTTGCTTTAAAATATGATAAACACAAATATCTAAGAAAAAAAAAAAAAAACAGTAATTTCAGGAATTGGTCGTTTGAAAGAGTAGAAACTTTTACAGATCTCTTCATGTCTCAAAAAAAAAAAACAAATAATAAAAAAAAAAAAAAAAAAAAAAAAACTGATAGTTGTGAGGTTGTTGCTTTAAAATGTAACAAATATGAATATCTAAAATTTAATTTTTTTAATTTTAGACATTCTTTTCCCAAAAGGGGAAGTAATAAAACATATTTCTATTTTTCAGATCCTTAAAAAAAAAAAAAAAAAAAAAAAAAAAATCGATAATTCTCTTGTTTTAAAATGTAAAAACACAAATACCTGCATTCAAGAATTTATCCACAAAGCCGTAAAGGGCAAAAGTCACACGTATCTCAAAAAAAAAAAAAAAAAAAAAAGAAAGAAAAGTCTATCTTTAAGATTGCTACATTAAAACATAATAAATTGGAATATCTAAATACCAATTTTAGATATTTTCGGAATTCGTCCTCCTAGAGCATAACGGATTTTTCATATACCTCTTCATATCTCAAAGAAAACACAGATATTTGCAAGGGTGTTGCTTTAGAATGTAACAAATACGAATACTACACCAAAACCAATTTATTTCAAGAATTCACCCTTTAGGGGAAAAGGGGAAACGGGTTTTTGAGGTAGTATTTCTTTTTCATATGTGTAATTAATAAAAAATAAAATATAAGCAGTTATCCATAAGCGTATCAAACCTTTAATGACTACTTATTACATCTATTGCAGTTAATTTCTTTATACTGTATTTATTCCTCTAAAAAATATTTTTTATCCACTTGTGTAAACACAAAATTCTCTCTTTTTTTTTTTTTTTTTTTTTTTTTTTTTTTTGTAGCTTTTTAAAGTAATCGTAAATGAAAATGCCAACCCAAGCCAAAGTCATATTTGCGCCATAGAAACATGAATTCCTCTGAAATACTTTTCACCACTTGACTTGCCTGAACATTCTTTTAAAACTCCTCATTTAACTGCTCACATTAGTTAAATGTCGAAGTCGAAGTACACTTGCAAACGAAATCATCGTAATTAATCTTTCCCAACTCCGTCGGTCTAATCCGTCTCCCTCCTCTCTCTATTTTAACTGCTTTTCTAGAATTATCGACTAATTTCTGTACTTTCGCTTCGAGAGTGTCACAAATCTTCTGCCTTTTGAGGAATATATTTATTTCTATCGTTATACTTAGAGAATTAATGACGTTCGTTTAGGACGGTGACGTCATTAATACCTGTATGACTCAATCCGTTTAGATAAGTGGTTTAGTCAGAAGATTATTATTGAAAAGCAATAAAGTTTATGGATTTTTTTTTTTTTTTTTTTTTTTTTTATAAAGTTATTTTTTTAGTTTAATCAGTGAGCTTTTTGCATTAAAAAATGAAGAAAATATTGTGCAATTAATTAAACAAGGCTATTCAAAAATTTATGCTTTTTTTTTTTTTTTTTTTAACTAATAACATCTTTTAACAAACATGATTCATTTCTGTACAAAGTTGTTGAAATGTTATAAATTCACAAATAATCTTCGCTTTTAATTAAAACAATATATTTTTTCATACATTCTGCAAGTATACTATTAGAAAACTCCAAAATTCGAAAACGTTCATAATCTATATAATATTTCTCTAACGTGGACCAGTCTCAATTATTTTTTTGTCAAAACTATACGATAGTGGTGTAATTAATAAAATACGCGAGGATAATATATATATATATATATATATATTTATACATGAACAATATTTAAGCACGCGGACTCAGCTCAATGAACTAATAAGAAAAAATGACGACATTTGTCTGATGAGATTATTTTACGGGAAAATGTATTTTTAACAGTTGCTTCTTCAGAATCTTTGCAAACGTCATTTTAAACCTAGCAATACTTTAAAGATACATACAGATACAGAATATGAATTTTTGTGTCATAAATTGACTAAAAAACACAATCACAAAAAATATAATCAAAATAGGAATTATTTTATTTTATATTATTAAACAAAAAATCTACCAAAATTTATAAAAAATCATCGCCAACATGACGATAAAAATTTAAAAGGCGTCGGTCGTGGGAGTCCTATATTAAAACTGTACTGCCTGTGGAAGTATGAAAATTAGGTTGTGAACCATGAATTTTATTTGGAAACCTTTCTTTGAATGATTTTGGTTTCACTATTGTACAATATTAATTTGGTTTTATTAAATAATTTGGCTTCTTGTAAATTAAAATTTTAATTAGGTGGTGAAATTGGTATAACATTTATGAATTTCAAATTTTAAAGATAAATAAGAAAAGAAATAAAGTGCGAAAATTTTGCACGGATTTGCTAGTACATATATATTTACTTAATTTTAGGAAATTAAATAATTTTTATAAGTCAGTTGATTTAGATTATAATTATAGATATTTTTGTTTTCAAATTTCAATTCAATGTTATTACTACCCGTTTTCACTTAAATTAATTATCAGTTTCTTAAAAAATATCAATAATTTAGATAATCAATGTTAAATTATAACGTATCGAAATATTATATGACCAATAAATAAATAAATAATAATGATGCTAAATATCACCCTACTCTGAATTTTATTTTCTGTTTTAACAAAAATGACTTAGTTACTTAAAAAAAAAAAAAAAAAAAAATATTAACTTTACATAAAGATAATATATCCCCCTTTTTCACATTTCAAGCTATTTATAAAGCAATTTATCACATTGGATTAGTTATCGCCGATATTTAATAACAATCTCAATGTTAAATTTACACGTGCGATTAATATCTTAGTAGAATTGTTGGAAATTCAGTTCTAAGGTGTGTCACAATAGGGGTGGGGTGGGGTGCGGGGGTACGAGTAACACATTGATTTAACCGTGTCGTTCCCATTTCTTCTTTTTTTACTTTTTACTATATTCAATAGAAGAAAGTATTGTTTTCGTAAAAATTTGTGACTTAAGTTTTCAATGGATTTACACGCTCTGAGAGGTCTGGAACACGATTTGACCATTTTTGGAAAATGTCTGTCTGTCTTCGTGTGTGTCTCACAAAATTTTGTAGCGACTGTATCTTACGAACTACTGCACAGAATTTCATACAAGTTGATAAATAGTCGTACTATGACATAAATTAATCCTATCAACTTTTGGTTAAAATCGCCCAGCAGGGGACGCTGCCATCCGTTTTTTTTCTAATATTTTAACATGGCACTATAGGACAAAATTTCGTATAAATGCGAACAATTTGAAGTATTCATACCAAATCATTATGAGATTTAAAAATAATTATTTACAATAGTAATAGTCACGTAGGAAAAAAGAAATTGTATTTGTACAAGCATCGCTTGCCTCTGGGGGGAAGTCCAACCCGAAAGGGGCCAATTTTTAATACGAGTATGTTTCAAAAGATACTCATATTGAAAAATATTGGTTAAAATATTTGAATTTGAAATAATTGAACAAAAATTGACCTATAAAAAAAGAAAAATGAATTGTTTGGAAAGAAAAATGAAACTTTTTTCTGATACAAATTTTCATTTGAGAATGACCCCTTATCATAAAGACCTTTTTAGAAAACAGCTGAAAAACAGCTCATTCAATCACCTATATCTCTATGAATTTTCATGATATTGAACTGGATTTTTTTTATAAGGTTCTCTATACTGTTGAGTATTAAACTATATCAAAATTATTTTGCTACAGTCTGCACATGCGCAGTAATAAATTATTTACTACAACTGTCCATATTTCATTGGATATTAAATGTATTTGTTTTAAGCTATAGTATAATGATTTAGGCATATGTTGTCACGTTTTCTGAAAGTTTCATGAAATTTCAAAAAAACTTCCAGAGTTATAAAGAAAAAACTTGCGACAAATTTTTGCATTTTTTAATAAAATGTTTATAACTCTTATAAACATTCTCACAAAACTCTACACACGTGTAAAACATAACATTTTTAAGCAAATATAAAATTTTGCAATCACAAATATTTTTTTTTTTTTTTTTTTACTGGATTTGTTGTTCGCCCCGTAAAAGGCCTTTCTGACGAAATCGTTGCTGGAAAATATGAAGAACGTCATATTTTCCTTATTCCGAAAATTCGAGAACAATACATTAAGTATTTTTTGAGAAAAAAAAAAAAAAAAAATGAAAAAAAAAATGAAATTGTTCTCATTATTTTGTCCAACACCTGTATGTAAATATCCGAAGAAAAAATAGCATTTTTAATTTCTGAGAAATGTTTGGTTTGAAACATCTATTTGTTAACTTGATTAACAGCAGATAACTAACCATTCGTTTAATGTACTACACACCACTGCTAGTTTGTGGATTCGAGATGCCCCAGTTGCGCTCACACCCCGTAACATGACCTTGATGAAACATGCTTGAATTGAAATATTATAACACTACTCTTAAGATACACTAATTTGTTTAAAATAAATAAAGTAAATATAAATATATATATATTTTTTGTTCTTAACTCGTAGTCTATGAGTCGAATAACTAAGTTACTGAGTAATACTTATACAATTAAAATAAAACGTTTTCAGGAAAATAATATACATATATTCCTCCCTAACAAAGTCATAAAATGTCAAGAAAACATTTCCATATTGTCATTTTTATAGGAAATTTATAAACGTTTCGGGTCGAATAGATTAGAACAGTATTGCAAGTTTAAATCTAAAATAGTAATTAATAATAATAATAATAATATTATAGTTTTAAAAAATTAAAGAATACGCTTTTATAGAAATGTGAACTAAAAAGCACAAAATATCTATCTTAGTATTAAAATGCAAGGTAAGAGAAAATCGTGTGAGTGACACACCATAATATTTACATACATTTAAATCTTTAATTAAAATAATTTAGAATTAAACAAAAACCATTTTTAAAAAAATCTCCCCTGACTGGGATCGAACGCTAGACCTTTAGATTCGTAGCTCGGAGCTATACCTCAACGCCGCGGCGTTCATGTAGGGAAAGTCTTTTTTTACAATATAGATTTTTTGTTTGCTCCCGGAGCGGTTACAAACATACAAACATACATACAGGTTAAGCTAATAAAAGCGTGTTAAAAATAATATTATAGTTTAAAAAAATTAAAGAACTCGCTTTTATAGAAACGTGAACTAAAAAATACAAAATATCTATCTTAGTATTAAAATGCAGGGTAAGAGAAAATCGTGTGAGTGACACACCGTAATATTTACATACATTTAAATCTTTAATTAAAATAATTTAGAATTAAACAAAAACCATTTTTAAAAAACCACCCCTGACTGGGATCGAACGCTAGACCTTTAGGTTCGTAGCGCGGAGCTATACCTCAACGCCACGAAGTTCACGTAAGGAAAATCTTTTTTTTTACAATATAGATTTTTTTGTTTGCTCCCAGAGCGGTTACAAGCATGCAAACATACATACATACAAACATACATACATACAGGTGAAGCTAATAAAAGCGTGTTAAAAAGAATGAAAAAGAGGAAGAAGAAGAAAACGTCAAATGATATTAATAATCATATAATAACTTTTTGACAACTTTGTATAATAGATTACCCTTATTATATTGTGCATGACTGCACACGTAAAATGTGCGATATAATCGAATGGTATTACCAAATAATATAATCGTATTCCAAGGGCTGGCTTGGGGTGACATTTTTCTTCGGTGACTTCTCTTCAGACTTCTTCCTATTTAATGATATATATATTTATAGTTTCATTTTATATAGTCAGTTCAAATTACAAAATTGATATATTTTATTAATTAAAATAAAAGATATGTAGTTATTTTTAACAGACGTTTTACTTTTTAAACAGTTGCATATAACAATTAATTCCTTTTTTCTAAATAGTATATGTATGCATATTTTCTGAATTCTATAAATATATGATAATTAAAATAATTTTATTACTTTATTTTTTATATTTCTATATTTATTATTTTTTAAAAAATTGATTTTAATGAATATATGATTAAAAAAAAAATGGACTAACTACATTTTATTAAACTGCCACAAAAATTTCTTTTCATCTTCCTTGATACTCATACATAAAAAATATTATTTGTTTAACTTTCTAATTTTAAAATTATTTATAACCGCTTCAAAATTTTCTTAGATTTATAGCCCATTCATCGTTGAAGTTTTATTTGCTTTTATTAACAAAACTTTTAAGTTATTTGGTTAGACATCAAGTTCGCTGATATATCACTCAAGATCAAAACTTAAAACATAATACTTTTTCCATGATGCGTTTAAGTAATTTATTGCTTAAAAAATATTTAGTGATAACTAGACATTTATCACTCGTGGCTATTATATTTAAATTACAGTCTAAAGAAAGAATTCTTATGGCTCGTTTTGTGGTTCCACATAATTTGATATCGCATATAAAAATGTATCAATGAAATTTAATTTTCTTTTATGATTTTCTTTTTTTATTAATTGATGTTAGTTAAATTGAAAAGTTTAAAAATAAAAATAAAATGTTTAAGAATTCCAGGCAATTCTTTATTAAAAAAAAAAGTGCTTCATTGTTTCAACTCAAAACAACTGTTGTGTGTTTTTGTAATTTATGGTTGCTTTCAACGTTCTAGATGTTTATATTTTATGCATTTTTTATGCCTAATTATGTTTTGAAATATTTAACTTCGAGTATAATTACCGATCTTTGAGATAATTATCCGATGACAGTGGGAAATTTTGAAACATAAAACACCATTGGGGTCATTCAGTGGCCCCCACTGCTACAAAAATAGGTATTTATATTTACTATATAAAATAAAATATAAAACTTTTGAAAATCCTTTAATAGTGTATATATATATATATATATATATAGATAGATAGATAGATAGATAAGAATTTTTTTGTATTTTTATGATTTGTAATAAAAATAAATAAAACAGATATAAAAATTCTGAAAATACTACAATAAAAAAAAAAAAAAAAAAAAAAAAATATTTTGTGGCCTATAAATGCTTTCAAAGCAGTTTTAAAATATTAATGATCATTTGGAGTTATTTAACAACACCCCTCCCATAAAGATTTATTATTTATTATTATTATTATTATTATTATTTTATGTATTTATTTATTTATTTTTCTTGCAGTAGGTGATTACTTCAGCATTTATAAAACAGTGCAAAACACAGCTATAAAGATAATGAATGCACTAATTAAAAAAAAAATTATATATATTTGTCAGAAACTGGTACTGGGATCATTTTATGACCACACTTGATCATCCGAAAATAAAACTACTGTATTTCATCTTATGACAATTTTCTATTAAAGTAATCATGTATCCAAGTTACCAGCTATGTGTGGGGGGGAAGGGGGGAGATAATTCCTAGTATCAATTTTTGTTGCAAGTTTAAGTCTGTATTTCTTCTTGCTCTGTTCTGATATCTATGCATTAAAATATTTTCTTTATCGATATGGATATCGATATCATACAAATCTTTTCTTATACTTCTTTTTTGTTGAAATTTTTTTTTCTTTTCTTCGGTTGGAAGAGCCCAAACAATTCCAGAATCGATTCCTGCTACACGCGGGTGTGCATGCATGTTCAAAGCTCCTGCATGTATTGTTAGATTCCCGTATTTGCTTTGTGAAATAAAATAGTCCTCAACATCTCCTCTGCTGCCTACGCTGTTCTTTCTGACTTTTATCGGTCAGAGATAAAATCCTGAAGATTCCTTTAAATTTGACAGCTTAGCATTTAGATAGCGGAATCGCATGAGAGAGAAAGTAAACTTCCATTTTATAATCCGGATTTTTAACAAAGGGGTTGTTTTCTGTTTGCTCGCAAAAAAAAAATTTTTTAGCCAAAAAAAGAAAAACTTTTTGCAGTTTTTCAGCAAAAAACTGCAGAGCAATTTCTTGTATTTCTTACATTAATACTTATTGTGTTTATTATATGAGCTATTTTCTCTAAACGGTGAATTTCTTGCTCTCAAATAATAATAATATAATTAAAAAACAAAAATAAATAAATAAATAGAAGATAATAGTAATAATAATAATAATAATAATAATATATTATACATACATATATATATATATGTGTGTGAACTTGTATGAAGATGAATCAAATGTAACAAGTTTTAAATCAGATGTCCTTTTGCCTATAGAATGTGTTAATATGTGCTTTTATATATATACAGATGTCTGACAAAATAATGTGAACACTTTCGCTTTTTTACGTTTTGTTAAATATCTTGAAAAGTTTTTTTAGGAATCATCTTGAAACTTTGGTAATGTAAAGAACATATTAAACCTCATATTTTCCAGTAAAAGTTGTGTCATGAAAAGGAAAAGGGGACCAATAAAAAATTAAACAAAAATCAAAATGTCTTGAATCACCCTGTAAAAGATAATGCTTTAAATGCGTTTTGGCTGTAGCATGTGATTATGAGGACTTTTCTCATCATCTCTATAAAATTTTATGAGGCTACCGCATACATTCATGGAGATATAACTGTTTTTTTAAAAAATTGCAAAAACAGTTTCCACTTTTTTAATTATAACACGTAGGGTATTAGCCCCAGTGCAAAGCCATTTTCAGGAAATATAGTATACTACATTAGACACAGCATACAGCAATCAGAATAAAAAAATGTTAAATATCTTACGAAATACGAGCACTTTTGCTAAATAATTTTTAACTACGCATGCGCAAGCTTTATAAAAAATTGATTTGCATAAATTAAAAGCCAAAGGCATTGAGCAACTCACAGGAAAACCCCAAACAAATATCATGTAAATTTGAAACGTTACGAGAGATAGAATGAACATAATTTAGTTCTCTTAAAATAAAAGCTAAACTATAAGGGTTTTACTCACATTTTTATTTTGATTCAATCAATGCCCAGTGATATTACAGTGTTTTTGCCGATTGTAAATAAATACTGATAAAACCCCTTAACATCTTTCGTTTTTTTTTTTTTTTTTTTTTTTTTTTTTAGAAAAACTTAAATTATGTTTAATCTATCTCTCATAACGTTTTGAATTTACATGATATTTGTTTGAGGTTTTCATATAAGTTGTTCAATACTTCTGGCTATTAAATTATGCAAATGAACTTTTTATAATGCTTGCGCATGCGTAGTTAAAAATTATTTAGTAAAAGTGCTCGTATTTCGTAAGATATTTAACACTTTTGCATTTTGATTGCTGTATACTTTGTCTAATGTAGTATGCCATATTTCCTGAACATGACTTTGCACTGGGTCTAATACCCTACGTGTTATAATTAAAAAAGTGGAAGTTGTTTTTGCAATTTTTTAAAGAAACCGTTATATCTTCATGAATATGTGTGGTAGCCTCAGAAAATTTTATACAAATAATAAGAAAAGTTCTCATAATCACATGCTACAGCCAAATCGCATTTAAAGCATTATCTTTTACAGGGTGATCCAAACCATTTTCATTATCGTTTAATTTTTTACTGGTCCCCTTCTTTTACATGACACAACTTTTACTGAAAAATATGAGGTATAACATGCTCTTTAAGCTACCAAAGTTTCAAGATTATTCCTATAGAACTTTTAAAGATATTTAACAAAACGTAAGAAAGCGGAAGTGTTCACATTATTTTGTCAGCCATCTGTGAATGATATATATGAGATACTTAGAATTTCCTTTTTGTGTAAGAAATGTCATCCACGCGCATCCCTAATCCCTATCTTTCACTTAACACAAATCTAGTTTCTAAAAATAAAGTTAAAAATAATATATTTGTGATATACAGAGTTTAATTATTAAAAACTGTCATATAAACCTGGTTGGTTGGTTGGTTGTAGGATTTAAGGCCGATTGACTCCTGATGTGTCCTAGGCCTAGAGGGGGAATGCCCTCCGTGGGGGTCTTTCTAAGGGGTCCTAGCCCGTATTTACGCAAGTTTCGGAGGAAACCACGGAAAACTCCGAACGGCTAGGTCGATGAGCGCGACCTGGGATCGAACCCGGCACCTCCCATCTACCAGCTTTGAGCGCAGAACCGCTCGGCCGCTGGTGGGCCCATATAAACCTGGAATTGAACACTTAAACAAATATTGTGGTTTATTTTTTCATTAAAATATTTACATACGATATACAACATTTTCTTTGTTTTTGTTGTTCGGAAGTATGAGTGCTCATATATATAGAAGAGGGACCGAATTCTGTTCAACCAATAGGATTACGAGAAAGGTGGGGAGAGTGGCCAATAGCGATTTTAGAAGCGCTAGTTGTTTAAACTGTAGAAAATTTCGCTGTTCCCTATTTGTCTGATTGTTGGAAATTTTACATTCAGTCCACATTTCCTTTAATTTTCTATAGTTTACACAACTAGCACTTCTAAAATTCCTATTGGTCACCCTCCCCTCCTTTCTCGTAATCCTATTGGCTGAACAGAATTCGGTCCCACTTCTATATATATGTGCACTTCTCCAGTTCCAGATTTCTTTATGCACTGAAGACGGTACGCTAAAGGCTACCGAAACAGCTGTATGCTTCCCATATTTTGTTCTCTTCGGCGTTTCTGACGTTGTAATTTTTATTGTTTTACGAAGGTTGCCTTTTATGTTTTTACAAACGACCAATAGAAAGCGCTACTGAAATTTGTCTTCGGGATATTTGTAAAATTTATATATATATTTTTTTAAATCTTGGAATGAGTGCCATCTTAGAAATCGTCTGCGTATTTTGTTTGCAGTGAATGTTTAAAAGAAGCAAGTGAGTGAAAAAAATGGAAGTAACTCGTGAAGGTTTCCGTTGGATGATTTTTTATGATTCTAAGACAGGCCCCACTCAACAAGAATGCATAGTATCGCTTCGTGAATCTTTTGGTAATGAAACACCATCAGAAAAGACTACAATTGGTTTGCAAAATTTCGTCGTGGTCGTATGTCCGTCAGTGGTGAATCTCGTAAAGGACGACCAAAATCGGTAGTGATTCCAAACAATATCGATGCTGTGCGCAAGATAATTGAAGAAGATCGACATGTCACGTATCGTGAGATAGAAGCATCCCTTGGCATATCACAGGCTGCAACACATTCGATTTTGCATGAACATTTAGTTGTTAAAAATATTTGTTCCAGATTTATTCCGCACAATTTGACAGAAGCTCAAAAAGAGGCTCGTGTAAATTGGTGTAAGGAAATGCTAAAAAAAAATAAAAATAAAAATAAAAAATAAATCAAATTGGAAACAGCAAAATCCGTATACAACATCGTTAAAGGTGACGAAGCTTGGATATATTCGTATGAACCGGAAACTAAACAACAATCCACTGTTTGGGTGTTTCCGGATGAACCGAATCCTACGAAAGTTGTTCGTTCACGAAGCACTTTCAAGAAAATGATTGCTTGTTTCTGCGACCTTACAGGACATATCGCAACCATTCCTTTAGAGGATCGAAAAACTGTTCACGCTAAATGGTATGCATAAATTTGCTTGCCAAAAGTCATCAACGAAATCAGGAAAAGCAACAAAAATCGTCGCATCATTCTTCATCACGACAACGCCAGCTTCCACACAGCACGTGAAAAAATTGATTATTTGAAGGATAAAAATATCGAATTAATGTATCATTGCCCATAGTCTCCTGATTTAACAGGGAGCAGCTTCTATTCATCGCTCTTGGAGCGATGTTGAACTATTCAATGTCGAGACAAAGGGGACTACTCAAAGGTTTATTGAAAAAAAATAAAAAGAAAAAGAAAAATACAAAGTTTCGCCAGACTTGTAGCCCAAGACCGACAAAGGGCGAAAGGGGTTAAAATAAAATTATGTGCTGGGATTTCTCCCCATCCGACAATGGGCACTATGATGGTTGAACATTAAATGTAATTGAAGAATTGGTTGATCTGGGTTGATTAAGATCCATAGAGTTCGTTTAAAGTTCATATGGAAGGCTTTGCAAAACTGTAGAAGATGAATGCTGAAGACCAATTACCTGCCGACTGATTTGTCGCCTAACGACTTTTTCTTGTTCCCTTATGTCAAACAAAAAATGCGTAGGCAGCGATTTTCATCACCTCAAGAAGCTGTTGATGCCTTCCAAAACCATGTTTCTGAGATATCAACTTCAGAGTGGAAAAACTGTTTCAAGAATTGGTTTGAACGGATGGAAAAGTATATAAATCTTAAAGGCGAATATTTTGAAAAACAATAAAAAAGTTTGTTCTCCAAAAATTCTTTTTCTTCCTATTTTTTGTAGAAACTTATAAGGCAACCCTCGTACCATACAGTGAGTCTTCGGATGTTCAGTTCATTTAACGAGAACTGAAGCTCCGCCATGTTAGGAAATAGCATGGTCCCAATTTCGTCCCCCCTTTCCTCATCCCCACATACGGCGGAAATTTTATGGTAACTGACCAACCATCATCAAGTGAGCATATTCAGAAAACTGCTGCTCCCATCAACCCTAAAGACATCAGGAACATGCCAGTGATCACATCATCGACTTCTAAAAGAAGTGATTCAGCAACATATATATGTTCCAAATGTTTAAATGCCTAATTTTTCTTTCAATTATTCTTCAATTAATTACTGCAGTTTTTTGTACCTTTATTCATTCTGAAACAAATTTTGATTCAAAAATAAAGCTTCGTTTCGTTCGATTTTTTGAAGAGGACGAAATTGGAATCACTTTTTTACTTTTGAAAATATAGGTAACTTTTGTAAAATAGATTTTTGACTTTGTAAAAATATTTTTGTAGCTAATTTGGATATGTTTAGATGTTTGTGCATAGTTAGTGAATGTAAGCATCCAAATCTGGTAGGTTTTCAGGGGAAATTATAGCTTCCAAGGGCCTAAAGGTAACTGGGGGATGAAATTAGGGCATTTTAACTTACACATGTAATGTTACAAATATTGCAGAATGCAAGAAAACAGTATTTTAAATTCCTTTCTTATTTATATATATCTTTAAACAATTTTTGACCTAGGTATATTCTGTTGCTTCAGAAGTGATATTGTTTTACCTTTAAATAATCTGAGGAAAATATAATGTTTAATTCTTTTTATAATAACTAATAAATAAATTATAAAAAACATTATACATATTTTTATTTTCTTGAAATCCATTTAAACTCTACTTTTTCAGCCTAACTTATCTTTCGATAATCTAAATAAATAAAATGATTTTAATTTATGTACTCTGTTTATTTGGAATATCTTTAGCTTTTTTTGTCAGTATCTCAAATAAAATTCAACCAAATACCATATCATCAGAAAAAATACTGATTTGTTAAAATCTGTGTTCAATTCTTTAGTTTACATTTTTTCTAAAGAGAACATCTTTAAACAAGAGGAAGTAAATGAAAATTTTTATGTATCTTCTCCTTTATACATCTCTTCTTATGTAATCTTACATCTGATCTTGTTTTTGTTTCATCTATCCAGCAAAGGTTTATGTTGTATTATTTCTTTAGTTTTATAATCTCTTATTTTTATTGATCAGTTCAGGTTCATACTCGAGATTCGAGATTATTTAAGAACTTGAAGACGGTGTAATATTTGGTTTCCTTCCTTCCTCTCTCTTTACATTAAAAATGAAGTAAAAATTTTGCAAATGTTTTACATTTATAAAATATTTTAAAGCATTATTTGAAATTTATCTGTGTATAATACTATGCAAATAAATTTATTTATTTATATCATTTCAAAAATTAGAAGTATTTTCTCTCAAACTTGATTTTATTCCGCCGAATGATTCATGTCGGTATTTTTGTTTGAATTTGAGGCGTAGTGATTATTTTCTACTAAAGTATTTATTTTATTTAAAGGATTTGCTTAGTCAGAAGTTAAAAAAAATGTATTTGAAATATATATTTAATTTTTTTAACTGATTTACTTAAAATGAATTATATGCATTTTTTGCCGTTAATCACTGATTTTCACTTAAAAAAGATTAAGTACCTGAAACTCTTTTTGGTGCATTTATGGAATGGGTTTATCATTGGCTCCATTAATGTATTTTTATTCATATTTTTTAATATTTAAATAGATAAACTTTTACCTTTTTCTCTTACCCATTTTACCCCATCCCCAGGGTAAAACGGGTAGTGATAAGAAAATAATTATCGTTATCCAAAAAGAGTGAGGATCAAAATTGCGATGGCATGTCTGCGGAACACCTCTAGGGGTGAGTCCCAGACCATCGCCAATTGCCCATTGCGCAGCACTAGTGCGACGTAAAAAAAAAAAACCAACCAACCCAAAAGAAATTAAAAAGTATTTTATTTTGAAACAATAAATTAAATTATAATAATTACAATTTACATCAATAGGATGTGATAACCACAATTAATATGCGGCGGTTGTTTGAAAATTTTTATATGAGACCTCGTAATTAGATCTGTGTTATGATTTTATAGGAAAATTTAACTCGTCAAATGTTGACAGTTTTAGATATTTCCCAATTTTGGGGTAAATTCAAATTGAACATTGATTTGAAGGCAGCTTTCACAGAATTCAGTTTTGATGTTGATGGAATTTTTTGGTTTAATCTATAAATTCATACATATTTGAAATACAAAACTTTATTTATTTTATTTTTTTATTTTTTTATTTATTTTTTTGCTTAATGCGTATTTTTTTGTTTAGAAGGCGTTTTTCTGCAGCAGCTTCTGTCATTATTTTTCAGCTCTACATTGTTTTCTTTTATCACATGGTACTTTATAAAACTTCTTTTATTTCTTGTGACTGAGGTGGTGAAATATCCAAAATATAAGATTTTAAGTTAGATGCTTGTTTAGCGTGCTTTCCAAGAAGTTCCGAATAAAATTTCTACAACATTATCTACAGTTTTACTTATGTCATACTCTGTTAGCGTAATTATGTTTCTAACAACTTCTTTTTCAACAGAATAAAGTCCTGATCCTTTAAATTTTTTATTATATATTCACTCTTCAAATTTGCAGAAATTTGTTTAAGCAGGTAAGGAAATGTAGATTTTGATACTCTCTGAAGACTCTGAAGTTTGGGTACAATGTTTTTACAGTTATTTTCCTGGAGCGTTTTAGTCAACCCACTTTCAACCTATGTAATAATATATTTTCTATCTTTTGTGCATGCGCAGTAAAAAAAAATATAAAATATAAATACTCATATCGTAGCGAGTATTGACTGCGTGAATTTTATATTTTAAAATAATGTTTCTGTAATGTTTTGTCAATTTTTCGGGACGTTTTGTAAAATTTTATGAAAATCTGTTCTAGTTATAAGCAAAATACTTCGCAAAAAAATTAATAATTAAAAAAAAAAAAAAAAAAAAAAAAATCTGCCTAAATAATTGCGTAATACCCATAACAAAACATACAAATATTGTACATAGTATGTGCAACAATGTGTTACATTTACAAATCATTTATAGTTTTATATGATACAGGATGACCCAATGTATTTGCGATTTTCTTCAATTTGCGGTTGGTACCCTAATTCTACTATGGACTAAATCGATAGAGGAAAATATGAGTTTTTAAATGTTCTTTGCATATCTGAAGTTTCATGAACTTTCATCCAGTAATTTTTTTTTTATCTGAAAAAATAAAAAAATAAATAAATCCATTAATTTGAGGACCCGCTTATTACTGTATTTTAACGATAAAGAAAAAGAAAAAAGAAAAAGAAAACCCGCGTACATGTGCGTTTAAGTGTAACAGTATCAAATATACAATAAAATTTCTCTAAAACTTTTTAAGTTTTGTGAAATAAAAAATATATATGCATAAATTTTTGAAAACTTTTAAAATACTTTCATCTAACTGTACTTCACACCCCTCGATTAGTCCTTATTATAGTTTAACAACATATTCTAAACTTATTTAGGCATTATTTTGTGGATTCATTCATAATATGTTTACGTACTTACAGTGAAAATAAAAATTCAGTATTAAAAAAAAAAAAAAAAAACTTATCTATGAAATTTTTAAAGTATTACCCAAATAGGTTTATAATTTATTGTTAAACTATAATAATGTAAAATCAAGTGGGGGGATATAGCTAGCAGGAAGCATTTTAAAATTTCTCAAAAAAATTGAAATTTTATGATGTATAAAATTAAAAATTTTATTTTAATAAACTTCTCCCAATTTTTCATCAGTTTTCATGTACCACTTATTGTTTTATTTCAGTTCATTTACGCACAAATTTTCTCAGTTGTCAGACAATAACGTGGTAATATGATTTATAAACTCTACCATATCCTTAACTTTTCTAGAAAGCGTTAAAAAAAAAAAAAAATAATAATAATACAGTCTAAATGATTTTCAATTTAAGAAGACTTAGCACCTTTGGCTTGGCAATGCTGAAGGTTTCATATAAAAACTTATATTTCCATTTAATATTTATGAAATGAACTATATTAGATTTTTCCGATAAAATATATATTCAAGCAACAATTCTCATGGTTTTTGATACATTTTTTATAGATTTAAAATACTTAAATTTTGCTTTATATGTTTGCATTGTTTTCATGAATTCAGGATTTTAAAAATGCTAAAACTTCTACGAATATTTAAGAAAAGACCTTTTTTTTTTTTTTTTTTTGTGTTAAATAAAACTTACTTAAAAAAAAAAAAAAAAAAAAAAGATGGATTTTGAAATTAATTGATTAATTAAAAATAAATAAATAAAAATTAAAAATGCATTTTTATTTAAAAATTTGAAAAAAAAAAAAAAAAGATTTTTGTCATATTTTTATTTTTAACATAGTTTTCTTTTAAAGATAGTGCAAAATTAATTAATTGCCCTAATTCTTTTAAGGGTACTATTAGCCATCCAAAGTAGATTCTATTAAATATCCAAAATAATAATAATAATAATAATTTAGTCTTTTCTTAAATATCTGTAGAAGTGAAGGCATTTTGAAGATTTCAAATCTGTACAATAACCATAATAATTATTGTCTAAGTATGTATTTTCTTGAACTGAACTAATATAGTTCAATTTATAAATATTAATTGGAAATATAAGCTTTTATGTGAAAGCTTCATTGGTGCCAAGTCAAAAGTGGCAAGTCCCATTAACTGATTTATAAGTATGTTTTGTACAAAATAAGTATTTACCCTTAACTTTGTTAGAAAGCCTTAAAAGGGGGGGGGGGGAATACATAGCATCTAAGTGATTTTCATATTAACTGATTAATAAGTATTTTTTGCAGAAATAAGTATCTTTTATAGTAAAGAATGGAAGCCCCTATACTTTTAATATGAAAAAGATTTTGAGTGGTTTGTATTCTATTACACAAAGCTTACAGAAGCTGCATGATGTGTTACACCGTTATAAATGTTTTCTTAAAAATGAGCAAAATTGTCTCAAAATAGCTTCGAAACAGTATATACTTAAATTTGAAAACCTATGTACTAATTTTTGAGTATACTGACGTGTTAAACATGGGGATATTGGGATTCTTATTGGTCAACCCCATCTTTGAGCATGTCAATATACTCAAAAATGAGTACGTGGATTTTCAAATTTAAGTATATATTGTTTCGGAGCTATTTTGAGACAATTTAGCTCATTTTAAAGAAATCATTTTTAACAGTGTACATAGAGGGACTTTCGATTTGAAGGAGTTAGTTCATTATTAAACATTGCCGTTTACATATAATATTCATGCACCCATGCAGAGAAAATCTGTAATATGAAAATTCTTGCAGAGAGTTTGAGAATTAGAAATGAGATGTAAAGCTGAATATCATAATTAAAGAGAACTTCATCAGAGGTAACGTAATTTGCACATCCTATGACGTTATAACAAAATTATTTACTCTAATGCAATTTGTGGACAAAAACCTTATCTAATTAGTATTTTTCTTTTCTTTTTATTGTAAGAAAGCGTTCAAAATGATATCCTTAAAGGATTATATTTTAAAATGTATAGCTGATACCTAAAATATATTACCTTTACTAATTTTATTTTCCCTTCCTTTAATTTTATTTTCCCATGAAAGGAAAAAAAAATAAAGCTTGTATTAATAAGTTTAGAAAATGAATTATTTCCCTTTAGTTCCCCCCCCCCCTGTCTTTTCCTTTTGTAGATAAATTCATTCATAACATTTGAGAAAATACTTGTACAGTCTTTAAAGTTTCATGTTCTAAAATGATCAAAATTTAAATATTTCTAAAGCGAAATATGAGTATTAGCAATAAACATAAATTTGTGAACATAATCGACTGCCATCATGAGAAAAGTGAGAGAGTCAATTTCGGCGCTAACACTGTAATGAATTGTACAACTTATTTAAAAAACTGGAAAAAAATATGATTAGCTACAAAGAATATTTTAGTTTTTGCATAACAAAACTAATAAATTATACTGTTATGCTTGCATTCAGCTTCTATGTTATCATTTTAAATGAATTGCAGAGAAAATAAGTTTTTATTTTTAACCATTAGGTGCGGTAAGCAAATTAAAAACAAAACAAACTTAAATTTTTTTACTGTACTTTCAACAAAAATTAAAAAGAAAAAGTACTGAAACATACAGTAAAACTTAAAAATATCTTTTATTTTTTAATATCAATTATTTTACGGATCTTTTTTTTTTTGTGTGTGTGTGTGTGTATTTATTTACATTTTCTGCTCAGATTCGAAAAAATGTTTTATTTAAAACAAATACTAGTTAGAAATTCTCTTTAAACGTTTTCTTATTACGTTTTTTTGGTGTAAAAATGAGACTATTTTATTAACTGATAAGTTTTTGGTTGATTTTTTTAATTATACATTTTGAAAAGTAAAGTCATCTTATTTAAATTTCTTTTTAGTGCGGTAAAATTCAAAGAAATACTGGTATTTAACAATAAAGAATAGAAACTTTGTGTGCAAGCATCGTAAATTGCAAAAAGCACGCTAAATTTCCCTACTTTTAAAGGAATATTCAATGGGGATATCATATTTGGAATAAAAGGCTAGGAAACCCGAGAAAATTTAAGAATGTATGAAGAAAGAACATTTCGTTGAGAAAGAGTGAGGGCACAGGAAGAGAGATTAACTACAATCCTAAACACGAGAGGAAGCAGAAGAATTTAAATTAAGAAGAGAAGACGATCTTTTATTCAAAAACAGTTTTGTGACGATTAGAAAAATGCCCAACATGAGCGAAATTCCTTTTTACAAAAGAAGAGAAATCGTGTAGTAGACAGTTGCTAAGAAAGACGTAGCTGTAAAAAATTAATGTTTTTTGTAATTTTATCACAACATATATTCTTTACATTTAAGTGTTTGCTTAGTTTTTTTTTTTTTATTATTATAAATTTAAATGCATTTTTTATATAATTCCAAAATATAGGCATTTGCATATATGCACGTTCGTTTGTATTGTTTGCATTTTCACTGAATACATATATATTAATAAAATCAGAGTTTTGTCTATAAATTTGTCAGAATCGAAAAATTTTGCGATATCGTCACGTTTCACACACCATGAAAGCCGAAAATGACTTCAGAAAATTTTGCCTGTGTGTGTGTGTGTGTGCGTGTGTGTGTGTGTGTGTGCGTGTGTGTGTGTGTCATCGTGTCTGTATGTCGCTTTTTTTGTCCGGGCATCACTTGAGAACGGCTGGACGGAATTCAACGGTGCTTGGCAGAAACTTAGAACTTTACCTAGCTTAAAATTATATCTATCAACTTTTCGGAAATTCCCCCCGTTCCCCCCTGCGGGGCAAAACACAAAAACACGTTTGTCCGGCCATCACTTGAGAACGGCTGGACTGAATTCAACAGCGCTTGGCAGAAACTTAGATCTTTATCCAACTTAAAATTATATCTATCAACTTTTCAGAAATTCCTCCCCGTTCCCCCCTGGGGGGAAAAAGACAAAAACACGTTTGTCCGGGCATCACTTGAGAACGGCTGGACTGAATTCAACAGCGCTTGGCAGAAACTTAGATCTTTACCCAACTTAAAATTATATCTATCAACTTTACAGAAATCCCCCCCCGTTCCCCCCTGGGGGCAAAAGACAAAAACATGGTTATCCGGGCATCACTTGAGAACGGCTGGACTGAATTCAACAGCGCTTGGCAGAAACTTAGATCTTTATCCAACTTAAAATTATATCTATCAACTTTTTAGAAATTCCCCCCGTTCCCCTCCTGGGGGGCAAAAGACAAAAACACGTTTGTCCGGGTATCACTTGAGAACGGCTAGACTGAATTCAACAGCGCTTGGCAGAAACTTACATCTTTACCCAACTTAAAATTATATCTATCAACGTTTCCGAAATCCCCCCCTCCGTTCCCCCCTGCGGGCGAAAAAGTCAAAAACACGTTTGTAAGCATAACTCGGCTCCTAATTACTTCACAATAAAGAAATTTCACATGGAGAGACTAGATATTAGTAAAAATAAAACTTTATCTGCGATTTAGGAATTTTCGATTTTTAAGAGAAGGAAGGGAGAAAATCGATTTTTGGCGGGAAATTTTGAAAATTCCTCATTTGAGTCGAACTCTACCAAAAATGGAATAAAGATGTTGATAAAAGGCTATGCGACTTTCTTAGGATATTTCCTAAAACACATTTTTGATTTTTTGTGATCTGCCATTCTTTTTGTTTCTTTAGGAGGGGGGGATGTGTTACAAAGGGCAAATTCGAGACACCCTTTTTAGCGCTAAATTTGTCCTGGAAAATTTATGAGAGCTGCAGTCACGAAGTATGGAAGTTTGGTGCTTGGATTTTTTTATATGCAACCGGCACCTAAAGAAACGAGATTTATCGAAATACCCCCTTCCCCCCAGCGGGAAAGGAAGCAAAAAAACGTTTGTAAGCATAACTTGGCCCCAAATTACATCACGGTGAAGAAATTGCACATGATGAGACTAAACTTGAGTATAAATAAAACATTATGTACGATTTTAGAATTCTTGATACTTAAAGGAGGGGGGGGGGGAGGTATCGTTTTTTGAAGGGGAAATTTTAAGAAATTCCGGATTTTTTAGCAGAGCTCTACTAAAGATGTTACAAAGGTATTGAAAATAGCCACGTGCCTTCTTTAGAATATATTCAAAAACACATTTTCGTTTTTTTTTTTGTGATTTTCGATTTTTTATTTATTTATTTATTTATTTATTTTTTTTTTGAGGGGGGGGGTTGCAAATTCAAGACAACCCCCTTTAGCGCTAAATTTGTCTTGGGAAAGCTATGGGATCTGCGGTCACGAAATTTGGTGCGCAAATTGTTTATATGTATCTGACACTTATTGTAACGAGATTTTACGAAATTCACCCACTTACCCCCTTGGGGTCGGGGGGTGGGGCAATAAACACGCGTAAAAACACGTTATTCTGTTTGAATTCGCTTTACATTATCTTAGAATGATGCGTTTTGGTGTGTGGATGTTGATTAGGTGGACGCATTATGTACTTTGGTGAGATTTCGCAAAACTTCTAACTTAGCCGCTGGGGAAGGGGAAGTAAGAAGCGGGTAAGTTGCTACCGAAGGCAGTGTGACGCGGAATCTTCACGTTGCGAGCGGGAAAAACCTCTACGGAATACGGAGGAAGCTTTAACTTAGATTATTAATAATGTAATGGAATTTTGAAAACTCATTTAAGTATAGTGCTCAGCGAAGCGGGCAAAGCCTGCTAGTATAAAAATATAAAAATTCAAACAATTTGGAGGATATTTCTTAGGATATTTCCTAAAACACATTTTTGATTTTTTGTGATCTGCCATTCTTTTTTTTTTCTTTAGGAGGGGGGGATGTGTTACAAAGGGCAAATTCGAGACACCCTTTTTAGCGCTAAATTTGTCCTGGAAAATTTATGAGAGCTGCATTGACGAAGTATGGAAGTTTGGTGCTTAGATTTTTTATATGCAACCGGCACCTAAAGAAACGAGATTTATCGAAATACCCCCTTCCCCCCAGCGGGAAAGGAAGCAAAAAAAACGTTTGTAAGCATAACTTGGCCCCAAATTACATCACGGTGAAGAAATTGCACATGATGAGACTAGACTTGAGTATAAATAAAACATTATGTACGATTTTAGAATTCTTGATACTTAAAGGAGGGGGGGGGGGGAGGAATAGTTTTTTGAGGGGGAAATTTTAAGAAATTCCGGATTTTTTAGCAGAGCTCTACTAAAGATGTTACAAAGGTATTGAAAATAGCCACGTGCCTTCTTTAGAATATATTCAAAAACACATTTTCGTTTTTTTTTTTTTTTTTTTTTTTTTTTTTGTGATTTTCGATTTTTTATTTATTTATTTATTTATTTATTTATTTTTTGAGGGGGGGTTGCAAATTCAAGACAACCCCCTTTAGCGCTAAATTTGTCTTGGGAAAGCTATGGGATCTGCGGTCACGAAATTTGGTGCGCAAATTGTTTATATGTATCTGACACTTATTGTAACGAGATTTTACGAAATTCACCCACTTACCCCCTTGGGGTCGGGGGGTGGGGCAATAAACACGCGTAAAAACACGTTATTCTGTTTGAATTCGCTTTACATTATCTTAGAATGATGCGTTTTGGTGTGTGGATGTTGATTAGGTGGACGTATTATGTACTTTGGTGAGATTTCGCAAAACGTCTAACTTAGCCGCTGGGGAAGGGGAAGTAAGAAGCGGGTAAGTTGCTACCGAAGGCAGTGTGACGCGGAATCCTCACGTTGCGAGCGGGAAAAACCTCTACGGAATACGGAGGAAGCTTTAACTTAGATTATTAATAATGTAATCTAATTTTGAAAACTCATTTAAGTATAGTGCTCAGCGAAGCGGGCAAAGCCTGCTAGTATAAAAATATAAAAATTCAAACAATTTGAAAAAAGTACATATTTTAACAACTTTTCTCCGTCAGTTGCAAAAATTTTAATTTAACTTACACTAATTTCAAATAATAATTAATTAATTAACAAAAAAAATATATGTTTTAAAAATAAATAAATAAATAAAAATGCTCTATGAAGTGTAAAGAACATGCTACTATTGTAATATATTGCAACAATTTTAACTGTTTCGGTACCTTAATAATTCGCATTATTCTCAAACGTAACATCATATAACATCATATACAATTTATATTCCAATATCAAATATAAAAATTGAAATAATAACTAAGCGATTTCTTTAATTCATCATATAATGTAAATTATTTTTAAAGATTAATTTTGACTTTAATGATTACTAAAAAGAATTATTTTACGTGGAATTTAATAAATATATTGGGGAAGTTGACTGAAATCAACTAAGAAACAGCTGAGAGATTACCGTAAAAAACAGCGTATGAGTCGCAGCCATTACGGGAAAAAAAAAAAAAAAAAAAAAAAAAAAAAAAAAAAAAGCTGTTTTTTTTTTTTCTTGGTTGCGGCCCTTGCAAAAAGTGTGGCTGATACGCGATGCTTTTTTTCTCCCGTTGTCACAATCTTCAAAAATGACTACTGTAACGCGTTAGGTTCAAACACGTACGAGTACGTTAAATAGCCTACCGATATTGAGCCATCTTCCCTATCATTTAAAACAATATAGACGGCGCTGTCGCCATTCTTGGCAAAATATCTAATGATATTTTGCCAATCCATAAAAGTGAAGTGAAAACATTTTAATTTCAGTAGTCTGTCAGGAGCAGTAGTCAGAGACTGTAGTTGTACGATGTCGCGGAATATACATCTGTGGCCTGACTGATGTATCGTTATTTAGTTATATTCTGTTCTTTTATTGCGAAAAAGATGTAAATATGTAAATAGAAATGTATATAGTTATTGTAATTGTGCTTCATTTTAATTAAAGTGTTAAGTAATAGGATTCCGGATATCATTCTTAAATGTTCTATCGTGGAATATCTGTTATAATGGCGCCCAACGTAAATTTTAAAATATTCGTACAATATATATTTTAGTGCAATGTTTCTAATAGCGCCCGTCGAACATTTTCTTGATACTTGTAGTCCATGTAATACGTCATCCTGTAACAATGTCGTCATCCTGTAACAATGTCGTCATCCTGTTGTTTCATAACAAAACAACCATATTGCACAAGCTGAGTTAATGAAATTTGTTTACGTGAAGAAGAGGGACAGACACTAAATACCGAACAAAGAAATCATTTAAACTCCCTCCTGCAAAAATATGAAAAATGTAAATAATTATCTCCTACTCGGGTAGTGTCTATCCCTGAACTGAAGTATACGATGGTGTGCACCGCAAAGCTGAATAAAAACGCGGCATGTTTGTTCCAACAATCGGTAAAATAAGAATTGGAAATAAAAGACACAAAAGTTAGAAGAAAAGGAGGGAATTAAACAAATAAAACAAAATAGGAAAACAGAAATACTCGCAAAACTACTTACTTGGTGAAAAAGCCTAAAGAAGCAACAAAAATTATAAAAGTGAACCACAGAACTGGTATTACAAAGTAATAAAGAAGTTAATTTTTTCCGGAACCGAAATTAGCTTAGTGTGGCCCGTACGTGAATGCGGCCCATACGCCCGTTTTCACTGTATATATATATAAGTATATATATATATATATATATATATATATATATATATATAGGCATGAACAATATATCTTCGCTTTACGAAAACTTGCAGCTCTCTCTGCTTTAAAGAAGTACAGGCTCCCTGATGATATAATACTTCTATTTTTAAGAATTTTTTATTCTCATTAGTATTTCTATCCTTTATTTATTTTTCTTACTTTTTAACTGAATTCTCTTTTCCTGAATCACTTTTAATACATTTAATGAGCTCCTTCATCAGTTTTCTTCGTCAATTGGTTTAATGGTCTTTTTACTCATGTGGGCGTAAGTAATTTAAGTTGGTTTTGTCTCTTATTGAATCTAAATATGAATCGCAACATTTCTGTGCTAGTTTTTGTACTCTGTTACAATCAGTTTTATTTTTGTTGTGTTGGTATTAGCATGTATCTTTTAAATACTATAATTTTAATGTTAACATTTATTATGATATCTATCATATATATATATATATATATATATATATATATATGGATTTTTCAAAGATTTATAAAACAATTAAAAAAATATCAAAGTAAAATCTATATTTAAAAAAATGTGACACAAACTATCTGCATGTCTTTGTTTACATTCACAATGCTTTTCCATCTTCAGGTCATTATAGTTTTACTAAATTTTGTACGGAGGTTCTTTTCAAACCCTCACTATGTGCTTCAAAGTTTGATTTACTTATCTTTTATTAGTTTTCATTAATAATATTTTTTTATTTAAAAATCCACTTTTATTGTGTGGGGATAGATGGATAAATCTTAAAAACTGGACATGCGATTTTGATCTTCAAACACAGCAAGTAAAATTTTATCCCCTTTCCAATAAAGGTATGTACACGCATGTATACTTTTTCGTACCCATATATTGTAGACAAGTATTGTTTAGGGTCAGATTTTCAAAAATATGTTTTTGATATATTTACGCGTTTTGAAGCACCCAAATTCCAAAATCAGGATTTTAGTGTTTCATTTGTGTATTTATTTGTAAGTGTATCTGCAAAAGTCTGTTATCAGCTTAATTTTAAAAAAAATATATCGACAGGAAATCTAAAATCAGTATTCTAAATCTTTATCATGATGTTACATGAAAACTTTCAATGAAATCGAACAAATGATTCATGTACAGAGCCATACAAAATTATTAATATACACTGCGTCTATGGTCAAAATTTTTCAATCATACATTTCAAAATATTTGTAGACCAAACTAAACAAAATAAAATTACCTGAAGTTTTTATGCATAAAAATATTTCACACGGAATATGGTAAGAACAGCATTCATATTTCGTTTACTAGAGCCACAGAAAAGAATTCTGATAAATTAAGGAAATAATTGGAAATGGCTGGAAGGGCATTTCAGATTGTGTTATAAAGTTTTTTACTGTGCTAAATTTTGAACAGTATTTGGGTGGCGCGCATTCAAGTTATACACGCTGTATAGTGCTACTTAAAATAAGTAGAATGAATTTCAAATACTGGTGCGGACGACAATTCTTTGAATAATTTGAAATAGATGTTAAAATTTAATAACAGTCTTAAGGCTGAACATCAGTCAGACTCCCCCTTTCTTCCTTCCCATGTTATTCTATGGGATTTTTGTTGCTTCGTTCTATAAAGATATCTCATTTAAAAATTAAGTTTCCGAATTCTAGTTTTTGATTAGTAAATTAATTAAAAAAAATAATAATAATTTTAAATAATTATTAAATAATAAATTTAAATAAAAAATAAATTTTAATATTTTCTCCATCAAGTAAATTTTATAACTCTAATTTTTAATCTGTAAAAGAAATATTTAAATTTATTAAAAAAAAAAAAAAAAAGTGCTTACTAAACTAAAAGATGACACGGTCAAAAAATAATATTCATAGAAAAAAAATCAAAAAACTTTATTTTTGAATGAGATATCCTTATAAAACGAAGCAACAAAAACCCATCGAATATAACACAGGAAAGAAGAAAGGGGAAATATGATTAAAGCGCAGCCTTAAAACTTGCGTGCATGTTGTTAGAGCATTGAAATGGCGTTGAGGAAGGCAATAGCCTTCCTTCTGCTCCTCACACTGAAATGTGTATCAAATAAAGCTGTGCACTAAAAAATCTATATAATATTTCTCTAACGTGGACCAGTTACACTTATTTTTTGTAGAAACGATTTGATAGTGGTGAAATTAACAAAATACGCGAGGATAAAAAAAATGTTTAAAAATGAACAAAAGCACGCGGACGCAGCTCAATGAACTAATAAGAAAAAATGACATTTGTTTGATGACATTTTATGGAAAAATGTATTTTTAAAAGTTGCTTCTTCAGAATCTTTGCAAGCGTCACTTTTAACGTAGCATTATTTTAAAGATATATACAGTATATGAATCATTATCATAAATTAATTAAAAAACGCAACCATAAAAAGTATTGGCGATTAAAATTTAAAAGGAGTCATGAGGGTTCTTTACTAAAACTGTACTGCCTGTGGAAATATGAAAACTGGGTTGTCAACCATGAATTTTATTTTGAAACACTTCTTTAAATGTTTCTGTTTTCACTATTGCACAATATTTATTTGGTTATAATAATAATTTAGTTTCCGATAAATTACAATTTTAATTAGGTGGAGAAATGGGTATAATATTTATGAGTTTCAAATTTTAAAAGTAAATAAGAAAAGAAACAAAGTGCAAAAACTTCGCACGGGTTTTCTACTATTTAAATAAATACCTTATAGCTTCTAAATTAAAAGGAAATAATCTATCTAATGTAAATTGTAAAGTAGGAGAAAGTTGTGTTAGTGCCACACTAGATTATTTGCTTTGCCCTTCGATCGGTACATAACATTTTTAATACTAAAATAAATGAAGTTTTAAATATTTACTTTAAATATTTTCATTTGAAAGCTTATGTAATTCATAATGTTTCTTCATAAAAATTTTTTAATTGTATGATGTCTTAAGAAAAGATCACCCTTAAGCTTAACAATAAAAATTTCCCTCTGCGTGAGTAAAATAACAATAAATGAAAAAGGAATTCTAAAGTTTTATTTTCTTCGAATAAATCCGTAAATAAGATATCAAAGTGAAATTGAGGAACCTAAAGCGAAAAATTTTTGTCAACTATTTCCTTCTCTACTCTATTTATTACTCCTAGAAAAGAAGATGACAGTCAAATTTCCTCGCCTTTTTGTTATGCTCCTAGTGTCTCGGAAGTTTTTGGCTGACAGAATAACTGTTATTTTTATAAGTTGATAAAGTTATATAAAATTATATTAATAATGTCTTCGTTATTATTAAAGTTAATGTTGACTGTAATAAGGAATTGCTATTCTCGTTTCTCATGCATTTTAATTTAGTTTAAATTGTATTTATATATTTAGTATGCTTATGCACTATGTAAGTAAAAAATCCGACAGTGAAATTTCATTCTGATTTTCTTGTAAACAACTTGTCTTGTAATATGCAATATTTCTGACTGAATAAAATTAATTGCAGCGTTAGTTTCTCATGCAGTTCAATTTAATTTAGTTTTTCTTCAATTTAATTATATATTTATTTTGTGTGTACTAAATCTATATAAATAAAGAGAAGTGTCTGTGTATCTGTGTGTGTATTTGTGTGTGTGTCTGTCTGCGCTCTGCTGCTCACACTACCAATAGCAGAGCTACAAAACTTGGCATACGGGTACCTGAGACCCTGTATTTGTGCACCTCATCAAGATTTTTTCGAATTTCGAATTTAAAATTTTTTAATTAATTTTTTTTTTCAATTTTAAATATCGACTTCTATGTTTCATTTTCATAAATTTATTTTTCCATTATAATCGTCTGCCTATCTTAATAACGGCTATTACGCTATTTATTTTTTATTTAATACATTTATTTGAAAGCTAAATCTTTTTTCTCTTTTTAATTTATTATATTTATTGAAAATAAAATAGTAGTGCAGTAGAAAAAATTAAGTATATTAAATTTAAAATTTAAAAACGTATTTATAACAGTTATATTTATGTATAATTTTTATTGTATAACAACATTTATTTTTTATTGTTTTATTTAATTCCTTTAAAAGAATTTTTTTTTTTATTATAGTATTTATCGGGAAAAAATGGTAATATTTAGTACAAAGGATTAAACTGGTTGAAATTTATTTGTTTTTATGTATTTAATTCCTTTTAAAGGAAAATCTACTTTTTATTTTATTTCATTATATTCGTCGGAATCAAATTGTAATACAGTGTAAATAGCGTGAGCTATAAAATACATGGTTCAAAAATTAAAATATTTAATAGATACTGAGATACAGTTATCTTTAAAATCATAGTTCGTAAGTAATAGCAGACCCACCTGTCGTCAATAAATACCTATATTTAAATGTCTAGGAAAGAGATTTCTGCAGGCAATGGGAACCTGAACCCGATGCAGTGCGGGCAGAAAAAGAGATGCCGTAGGCAGCGGGTACCCGAAGCGAGGTTCAGAGCGATTTCAATGTAATTATTTTAGTTTTTATTTATAATGTGATCTAAAAAATAAATACTGATCCAATTCTTTTGAAAATTTATTTAAATATCAGTGATCAGCGAAGCGGAAGTAGCCTGCTTGTAACAAATAAAATGGCAACAATAAAATGTATGCGAGATTTTTATTTTAAACGCGGAATGTTGTAATGTATAATGAATAGTACAACGGATACATACATTTTAGAAACGGGAATGATTTAAACGGGTAGGAGGAAAAGTAAAATAAATTAACTATTAGCACTTAACTGTAAGCTAATTGAGAAAGGCTGAACTTACAATTTTTAAGTGGATTTTCTTTGTATTTAAAGATCTATTTTACGTATTATTATTATTATTATCATCTCCATCATTATTATTATTATGCTATTATGATTTTGTGCGTGTGTGTTAAGATATTATTGTTAATTCTTTCTTTCTTTCTTTTCTTTTTTTCGTTCGCTTCACTTTTTTTATATTTTTCTTATTAACAATATCTGTAGTTTAAATATTCTTTCTTCATCATTAATGTTACTGTATTTTACATATGTTTCTTACGTATTTAACATACATATTTAAATCACGTAAATTTATAAATAATATTGATCAAATTAAAATATGACTTGATTCGTAATTATTAAAAATATATTATAATTACGTTTAGTTTGCATGGTTCAAAAAAAAAAAAAAAAAAAAAAAAAAAAATTCATAAAAGATATATTTTTTTAAACTCTGATCCAACGTGACTTTCGTAAATTAATGATGTTCATTACATTTTCTGGTTAATGGTAAAATGAGTGCAAATAATGATTAATAATCATTACTTTACTGCATCTTTTAAAAGTGTTTTTTCGTCTTCTTTAAGTAATCATTTCGCTTTTCATTTTCACTGTATAACACTTAGTTAATTTTTATTTAAAATTGATATATTAAAATGCAAGTCTCATCATTCTACCTTTATTACACACACACACACTATTTATATAACGACAGTATTATGTCAACAAATTACAACCTGTTCTTACGGTTAATTAATATTTAAAACCAATGGATAATTAATTCTTACGTTTGTCCCTAAGGTTTAATTAGTGTGAACGCTTCATGTCATGATCATGCTGATCGGTTAATCTCGAGCCAGTAACACAGTCAAACAAATATTCGTAGATAATTTTAAAATCCGATTCTAAGTACAGTCACGGATAGTAAAGTAAGCACTCCTGTTAATACTTTCACAAAAAACAGTTGAAAAATAAAACAGGTAACAATCTATTTACAATTATGCTTATTTTTATTTTTATTTTAATGCAGGTATTTATATTCGTATCAAAAGGAGAACTACTTCAATTTCTTTTCAAAACATCAAAATTTAACTCCATAAAATAATTTTTCACCCTTCCTATGATATTTATACGAATGCTTTAAGATACTTTTATTATTTGATAAAAGTTGATTTGAAGTGTTCTCTCAAAATTAACCCCTTAACTGCCCCGGGCGTATATAAAGTCTGTTAAAAAAGTATCCGACTTTAATTTTTTCCCGCGCAAAGTAGAGATTCTAAAGCAGCGCCACTGTGCACTGAATTTTTCCCCGCTTTCCAGCAGGGTTGCCAACTTGGGGATTTAGCCCCTAAATTTAGGGACTTTTTGTGCCGGTGGGAACTTTTTGGGGGACTAAATATTTTTAGGGGCTTAGCAAAATTTTGAAAAGTCTCCAAAATTTTGCTGAATATTTTTCCCATTGTTTTACTTTTTCTGAATATTTAAACATTTAGTTTGCATTTTTAGAGCACTGATTTCTAATATTAGCCGAAGTGTGTACAGGGCGATCCGTTTTTGTCTACTGGAAACAGAAACTTAATCATATCCTTAAAGTGAGACTTTTCGGACAAGTCTCATTTTAAAGATTTCATTTTCAGAATTTTTAGAAGGTTTTTTTTTTTTTTTTTTTTTTATGTACGACATGTCGTACTATTTCTTTCAGACAGCATCGTTACCTATTTTTATTTATCACCCTGAAAGAACGTTTTTTATTTCAATATATAAAACTGAATGCTTGTTACTTTACCTGTCCGAATTATTAGATTTTATCGAAAATCAGTACACTTACTAATCCAGACAAAATCTAGGTAACGCCATATTTTTTACTTCAATCAGATAATTGGTTCAGAAGATTTAAAAAAAAAAAAAAAAACTTTAAAAATATTAAAAAGAAAAAACAAATTGATACAAAAAATAAACAAATAAATAAATAAATATACTTCTTTTTATGTTGAAAAAAACTGAACGTACTAACATTTTTACTTTCTTCTATATGTAATATAGAGAAAGTATTGGATTCGCGAAAATTTTCGACCTCCGTTTTTTGACGGATCTACACGTTTTGGGATGTCCTGAACACGAATTGATAGTTTTTAGAAAATGTCTGTCTGTGTGTCTGTGTGTCTGTCTGTCTGTCTGTCTGTATCATTTTTTTGTGGACGCTGTATCTCACGAACATATGAATGAAATTTAACCAAACTTGGTATTTAGTTGCACCCTGACATGAACTGGTGCCCATTAGATTTGGGGATCAATAGCTCAACAGGTGGCGCTGTAATCGCATTTTATGCAAATTTTTAACATGGCAGCATAGGACAAAATTCCGTATAAATGGGCATAATGAGAGTTATTTTAAACTTGTGATTGTAAAATTAATTTGAATTATTGATGATAGTAGTAGTTAACTAGGAAAAAAAAATTGTGCATGGGGGGGCATCGGTTCCCCCCCTGGGGGGGAAGTACCCCCCCGGGGGGGTTAAATTTTGAAGATGGGTATCATTCGAAAGATCTCGTCAATACCTTTAAAACGAATGGTTGAACCATAAATCTGTGATAATTTAAAACAAAGTTATCGATTTTTTTTACTTTTAACAAAAAAAAAAAAAAACTTAGAAAAAAAAATCGTATTTTTTTTTTTTTTTTTTTTTTTTTTTAAATATTGTTACTGATTGAATATGTATAGGAAAATATAGAAGAAAGTCTTGTGGTGGCCACAACATACTAGTTTTTTTTTTTTTTTTTAAATAATAAAAATGAAATGAGAGAAATCGTGTTAAACAAATGGAGCAGCTATAGTATAGGACTACTCGACGACATTTTAATTTCGCACCGAAGTAGGTCGGACGTTTCTCGCCAAGATTTACTAATGCAATTAAGATACCCATTTTAGTTCATCGTTAAATTGATAACAAAAATTTAAAAACTACCAAGGGACTCCTATGCTAAAGCTACCCCAAAGAAATTTTAAGAAAAGAATATAGTAACCGATGCTAGGGAATTAATCTCAATTGCTGCATGTCTTTATATGAAAGAATAGATTAAAACGAGTCCTGTCGTATTAAATTAAATGTTATTTTGTGCAGAATTTTGCAATTTGTTACGATTATGTGAATGCATGCAATATGTACACTTCAGTTACTTGAAATAAAGTATTTAAGATAAAATACTTTTCCTGTTTCTTAAGCATAACTTGACTTCTAACATTGGGGAAAGGACAAAACTTCTCAAATTACATATAAGGAGCCGAATCCGATCGCAAATGTTTAAAATTTGTTTAAAGTAATGATTTTTAATGTAATGTGTGCAATGATTTCATTGTATCATAATGATTTTAATTTATTTCGCTTAAAATTTAAATGTCAAAATTCAAATTACCGTTATCTGACTAAAATGAATATGTTGTTAAACTATTTCTGCATTTTTATTTTCATATGTTTTAGAGTTAAGCAGAGATACATTTTTAGATTTTCGATACATAAACGATTTTTCACGCCTCTACAAGTGTATTTCGCATGTTTAAAATAAAAGCTCGCCATAAAATATTAACACAAATTTCTAGCTTTTATATCAACCTAGTCAAAATTTTGGTTTCCTAGTCAAAATATGGATTATTAACAACAACAACAAAAAAAAACTTGCATTTCTAAATTGTTGTACGCAGATTAACAAAATCATAAAAAATGTTTTCTTGAACTTTTGAGCTAAAAATTTGGGGACTTTTTTAGGGGATCTTTGCAAAAGATTTAGGCACTTTTAGGGGCTTTTCAACTAGAATTTAGGGGTTTAATTTTTTTTGGAGTTAGCAATCCTGCGTTCCACTCATGATAGTACCTATCTACCTTCATGGTTCCAGTATACCGTTCGTTTCCTGCAGGCAGTCGAGTGAGGTGCTGTTATACGTGTTCGTCGGATTTTTATTTCTGTAAAAATGACTGGACGTCTTGAGCAGAGGTACTGCATCAAATTTTGCCAAAAGTTTAGTGATTCTCAAAGTGAAACAATTCGTAAGATTCAGCAAGTGTTTGGAGAACGATACTATGGGGGATCACACAAATTAAGGACTGGTTTAACCGATTCAAAAGTGGCCGCACGTCGGTAGAGAGTGACCAGCGTTCTGGGAGGCCACAAATCGCTCGAAATGCAACTGTTGTTAAAAAGGGGAAGAATCTGATAATGAAAGATCGTCATTTGACCGTACGAGAGATTGCTGAACAAGTTGGAATCAGTACAGGCTCTGCACATGCAATTTTGTGTGATGATTTGAATATGCGCAGAGTGGCTGCGAAATTTTTTCTTAAACTTCTGTCGGTGGAACAGAAAGAACTCCGTCTTGTAGTTGCACAGGACCTACTGGACACTATCAATGCTGAACCTAGCTAAATGACATTGAAATGATCCCGTTTTCAGAGTAGAGATGAGATAATGCAGAACGCGACGGCGAAGTTGAACACCATTCCAAAAGTAGCCTTCCAGAAGTATTTTCGGCAGGGGAAGGAACGCTGGTCTAAGCTCTAAGTGTGTGGAGGCACAAGGGGCCTACCTTGAAGGGGATTAGGATCCCAATCCGGCAAAGTAACTAAGATATTTTTTCTGTCCAAAGGTCGGATACTTTTTGAACTGATTTTGTATATACTCTTTTCCGAAGTACGGTCTTTTGTACTGTACTGCTACCAGTGAAACTACTGACACGGGTTGACTTTGCAATAAAACAAAGTTGAATGTTTTTGAAAGATTTATTCATTTCTAGAGTTGAAAGTTAACGGTGGCACTTTAAAGTTTAACTCGTAAATTTCCTTCGGCAGGTAAGGGGTTAAAATTAAATACTGACATTGAGCTATTAAATTTCACAGTGAAAATTAAATTTCAACCAACTTTATCAACTGTAAACGTTTTCATATAATTTGAATTAAATTTTAAAATAAGTTACCTTTTTTGAGCATTTATAGCAGATTAAAAATAAAGAATTATCTGGTGTTATTTATTTATTTATTTAAATTATTATTATTTCGGAAAAATATGTTCTGTAAATATAAGTATTTTTTTTTTTTTTTTAATCGATAGATTATTTTACGCAAATGTTGTATCTCCCATTATACACAAACATGCAACACCTAGCTAACTTTTATTTTTTATTACTATTATTATCATATATATATATTTTTTTCTTTGGGGGGGGGGGGGGGGGGAGAGAAATGGATATGAGAAAAAGATTTTACATACAATTTCCACTATTGTCTGATGATTGTACGAATTATGTTTTAATTAATTTTATAAATTTTAACATTTATTGCGTTTATTGAATATAAATAAAGAGAAGCGTCTTTCTGCACTCTGGAGCTCAGGATACTGATCGCAGAACTACAAAACTTGGCAGAGGAGTGGCTTGGATGCTGCAGCGGTGCATCTCATAAAGATTTTTTTCACTTTTCAAGTTTGATTTGTTTTAATTATTTTCTTTTTTCGATTATCCACTGATTTTTATGCTTTATTTTATTTTATTTATTTATTTATTTTTTTTTTTTTTGAGTCCGTCCTCCATCTTTTGATTGGTGTGGCCGCAGTTTTTTCTAAGTCCAGGAAATCTTTTGTTATGTTGCGTTAATGATTATATATTCATACAAGTTTTACATCATTTTGAAGCTCAACTAGTAGTATATTTAGTTATATAGTTTCTATTTAATTTGTATTTCGTATTTTTTTGGTAAATTTCAAGTTAATGAAATTTATTTTTTTTTTTAATTTACTCTTTCATTTCAATCGTCTGCATTCTTTAGAAACGGCTATTATGTTATTTATATTTTATTTATTTCTTTAATTCCTTTGAAAAGGGGGGAAAAATGTATTTTCAATTTCCTGTATTTATCGGAATCAAATGGTAATATGTAAGAAAGAATTAAACTTATCAAATTTTAAATTTAATTGAAATTTATAACAATAAAATTTATGTATATTTTTTATAATATAATTATAATAATAAATGTATTAATTTATATTGCTTATAACTTTATTGTTACAGAGCGAGGGTTAGAAAAACCTTGTTACTAGTTCTCGCTCTACATAGTTCCAAAACTAAAATATTTAATAGGTGCTAAGATACATCCCTTTGTGAATGTTTGTAAAAATTCGGGGAAAAATCAATTTCGTTATTTCTTTCTAATAAATATCAATTTTTTTCGTTTATTTTCACTAATTTTTCAAAATCATAAAAAGATGATGGTAAGATGAAAATATGAAATTCGTAATTTGTTTTGCATAAACTTTACAACAAAACGTAACTTTTGATCTTAATATGTGATTACTTCATTTCACTTGAAATTTATTATAACATCTTTCCTATTTATTTTTAGGCAATGATTGTCTCTAATTTTAAACAATGTTCACCGATGAAATAGCATCTGCCGCCCCTAAGAAAACTCTTGAATTTCACGAAATTAAATTCCTACATATGATTTGTTTTTAGAATTACTTCTTTTAGTTCACTCATCGTCGGTAAAAACATTTTAAATTCCGGAGCGCGCGAAAATTCTTTAAAATGTTGCCTTCACTCGTTACTCCTGTATGCTAATATCCAGCACTGAATGAATACCAGCGCAGAATTTGTACGCAGTGTCTCTCCGATCGATAGACAAGTTACAGTGTAGGTGTGCCATTGACAGGCTGCAGCTTGAGACGTAACTCGCAAGGTGTCGCTTCGGTGGTGCTCTTGGCTCGTTGCCACTATTCTCTTTGTAATTTTCTTTCGCGGGCTCTTTCCTATCGGTAAAATAGAGAGGTCAAGGATAGTGATACCTGAAAATTGAGGAATGAAGTAAGACGCCAAATGGAAATCGTAAAATTTCTTTCCTGAAGATTTTCCCTTATATTTTTTATTTTTAATTTCACTTTTCTTTTCATAAAAAATTTCTTTATGTAAAACTACAAACTAGTAATGACACTGCATTTTTCAATTTAGAGATGTACAAAGCAGCTTTTTTTTTTTTTTTTTTTTTTTTTTGTGAGTGTGTGTGTGTGTTCTGTGTGTCATTATACATATTGTTTGTTACGTTAAAGAATAACTATGCTAATACTACATCAAAAATTCTCTACTTCTTAATTTTTTTTAAAGACTAGAATATTGATTTAAAACAGAGAAAATTGGTAAACTTGTGTAATTTTTATGATAAAAATTCAGATAAAGTAAATTATGCAACTAATTGTGTCACGAATAATCATAGTAATCTTGATAAAACTTTAAAGTTAAAAAGAAGTTGATATCTATGCAAGGTACACGAAAAAAAATGTCATAATTGATATCATAAAAAATTTCTCATGTAAAACTACAAACTAGTAATGACACTGCATTTTTCAATTTAGAAATGTACAAGCAGCTTTTTTTTTTTTTTTTTTTTTTTTGTGAGTGTGTGTGTGTTCTGTGTGTCATTATATATATTGTTTGTTATGTTAAAGAATAACTATGCCAATACTACATCAAAAATTCTCTATTTCTTAATTTTTTTTAAAGACTAGAATATTGATTTAAAACAGAGAAAATTGGTAAACTTGTGTAATTTTCATGATAAAAATTCAGATAAAGTAAATTATACAACTAATTGTGTCACGAATAATCATAGTAATCTTGATAAAACTTTAAAGTTAAAAAGTTGATATCTATGCAAGGTACACGAACTTGAGAATTTTTTAAATATGTGTTGTTTGCTTACAAAGCGTCTATTCATTAGTGATAATATTCATTTCTCACGTCGCAGATTGTTAAAAGTTTCGTTTCAACACAGCACTTTTCTATCATTGTCGAAATATTTCTAAACTTTACACCAGCCAAAAATCAGCAATCCGTTAAAACTCGAAAAAGAAAAAAAAAAAAAAAAACTAGTTATTATCCTGATCTTTTTATAATGGTTTTCTTTTATTCCTAATGTCCTAAAACGATTTATCCTTTAGCATCGATTTATTAAATGAATAAATAAATGTAAAGAAAATAAAAGTATGACGTTTTATTAATTTACTTTATTTATATTTAATCGTCTCTCTCTCTCTTTTTCTTTTTTTCTTTTAAAGAAATAATATTTTTTTTACTTTAAAAAATTTGTAAATATAAAAGGATAAATTAAAATAAATAAGTAAAATAGAATAGAATAAAATAAAAATAAGGAAAAAAGAAAGAATTTTTAGAATTTGGATGCTATGCAACTACAGAACTTCTCCCATATTGGTAACATTTATTTTCGGAAAATTCTACAAGAAACATAATATACAAAAAATACTGTTTCATAATAAATAAAAGCATAATACAATACGAATATATTTGAATATATTTGAAAATATTTGAAAATACAAGATTAAAACTGGAAGGCGAGAAGTGTCAAGTTCGAATGCTGATCAAGCTAGTAGACTTACCCATCAGATACTTAATTAAAGAACTGGTATACAACCAATATCCAAACTTAAAAACTTTAAAGCTTTTAAGTGTAAATATTAGCCATCAAAGTTTCCCGTGGTTTTCTTCGAAACACGCGTAAATACAAGTTTATCAACCAGGTATAGGTCTCTTGTGACAATAATCGGTTTCAATTCAAACACCAACACCTACACCCTAAAGATCAGCAACCCATTATCGTCTCTTCAGTAAAGTAAGAACTATTTTAACTTTCACAAATTTCATTTTATTACATTCGCTTGGAAGACAATAACTTAAATTATCACTCCTAAACATTTTCAGGTTAACTTCTTAAACTGAAGCTTATGCTAAAATTTTCCGAAAATAGTGATTTCTCACGAAGGTCTTCCGAAAAATTCGCCAAAAGTTTGGTCAGGGTCATCGTTAAGAGGTCATATTAATTGCTTTCTGTAGGAAATACTGCCTGTAAAAGTTGTTACACGGCCATTGGACTATTAATGCGGAAAAACTAAATACTTCCTTAAACTAACTGATTTACCATATCGTACAGTTAGCAGCAAAATTATTGAAGCACTAGCAATAATTCCTATGTAAAAGATGGGCACCTAATACTGTTTTGTTAAATAAATAGGGGAGAATTGGGATGAATGGGACATTTTTCATGTTTTTATTAATAACGTTCACCATTTGTAATTCAGAATTTTGTAACACTGCTCATAAGTACACTTCAGTAATCAGTTACATATAAACATACTAACTTTAATAAAAAGTTATCATTTTTAATTAATAATATATATATATTTTTTACATGCATGTGCATTGTCCCATTCGTCCCCACCCATGGGGATGAATGGGACAGGACTGGAGTTAACAAAGAAAAGAAAACAAAACGGAAAGTAAATAAATTTTTAAAGTTAAATTGGTTTATGTGATTTTATTTCAGACTATGTATTTACTGAAATTAACATAAACTGATGTATTGACTCAAATTAACATTAGAAGGCAAAAGTACTTTGGTTCGCACAGTTGCTAGTGCTCTAGGCTTTGGTAATTTAATCTAATAAGATCTAATCTATAAATAAATAAATAAGACACTAGAAAGATATAAATCATTATAATAGAGTAAAAATTATCCAGATAAATTTTTGTTTCAGACTGATCGGGAAAAATCAGCATTCTATTCTGTATTACATTAATAATCACTAGGATTTATTTAATTAGCTTGATTAAAATTGTGATTTTAACCAAATTATTATTAGTTTATTTATTTATTTTATTTTATTTTAAATTATTGATATTATTGATTTAAGTTGCATTAAATATTCTAACTTATAATCTTTTTAATAATAATTATTATAAACAAAAATCAGAATAATTAATTTCAACTTATTTTTCTCTAAACCCATGCTACTTTTATAATTCCATGTTATAACTACTGAACTACAGGTTTTAAAAATATGGAAAATCTATTTACGATTTGTTTTAATATAATTTTTGTGTACAATTTTACATTAGTACATAGTGGGGAATGTCCCATTCATCCCCATTCAAACTATCCCCACAATCACATGATCACTTAAAACAGGAAATAGGCTTAAGGAACAATTGTCAATATTCTTCTTGAATATCATAAACACAATAAAAGGTTACGCCTTTTCACCATATAAGAGTTATATTAACTTTAAGGAAATAGTTAATTTCTTAACTACTACCAATTGAATCAGTAAAAACTTTCTCTGGCAGCAGAAAAAGACACTTTAATTTTTTTCTGCCCTTCTATAGATAGCACAATTCTGAAACTACACTTGATGAATGACCTCAGTACTGTCATATATCAGAAAAATTATCAAGTTTCTAGTGCTTGCAAAACATAAAAATTTTGCTATTGTCCCATTCATCCTGCGTCCCATTCAACCCCACTCTCCCCTATTTGTCGAGTCATGATGTTAGTCTTATGTTGTTTATAAAAAAGTAAAGTGATGACAAAAATTAGCGATCAGAATAATATATATATATATATATATATACTAGCAGGCAACGCCCGCTTCGCTGGTCCCTATTTTTAAATGAATCACTATAATGAATTCTCAAAATTGCATTAATTTTTATCACATGAAAAAAAAGAGAAACAAAATCTGAGTAGGAAAAATGTCGCACCGGGTTCTCACTGCCTTCGGAAAAAATTCCCAAAATGCTCTAACTCTTATTTCTATTATTTTCCCACTTCGCCCCCCCCCCTCCTGTCTATCCTAATAATTTTACAAATTTGAAATATCCGCAATCGATTTGTAAGTATCAAAAACCTCTATGCACCAGTTTTGAACGATATATCTCTATTTTTATTTTTTTACCGCTCTACTCCCTCCCCCCCCCCTTCCCGCCCTCCCAATAATTTTAAAAATTCGAAAATATCCGCAATCGAATTGTAGGTATTGGAAACCTCTATGTACCAATTTTGAATGATCTAACTCTATTTTCTTTTTTTTTGCCCCTCTGCCCCCCATTTCCCGGCCCTCCTAATAACTTTATACTTTCAAAAAAATCCCCATTCGACTTGCAGGCCTCTAAAACCTATCTGTACCGATTTTGAACGGCCTAACTGTATTTCTATTTGTTTTTTACCATAGCCCCCCCTTACCGCCCCCCCTTACCGCCCCACCTAATAATTTTAAAAATTCGAAAGTATCCGCAATCGATTTGTAAATATCGAAAACATCTATATACCAGTTTTGAACGATCTAACTCTATTTTTATTTTTTTGCCCCCCTCCCCCCCTCTCCCCTCCCCCTTTCCCGGCCCTCCTAATAACTTTACACTTTCGAAAATATCCCCATTCGACTTGCAGGCATCTAAAACCTAACTGTACCAATTTTGAACGGCCTACCTGTATTTCTATTTGTTTTTGCCCCATAGCCCCCCCTTGCCGCCCCCCCCCCTTCCCGCACCTCCTAATAATTTTATAAATTCGAAAATATCCGAAATCGATTTGCAGGTATCGAAAACCTCTATATACCAATTTTGAACGATCTAACTCTCTTTTTATTTTTTGCCCCCCCCCCCTCTCCCCCCCCTGCTGCCCCACCTCGGGGCTGAATTTCTAAAATTCCAGAAATTTGTTTTTAGATATTTGCATTAGCTATATTTTAGAGCAAAAATTTCACGCATATCTATTTTTTTGTTTGAGATATATAGGATTATGCGAAATCACGTTTTTACGCATGTGAAATCACGTTTTGCCCCCCCCCGCCCCCCTTGGGGACCGAATTTTGAAAATTCCAGAAATTGGTTTTTAGACATTTGTGTTAGCTATATTTTAAAGCAAAAATTTTACGGATATCTGTTTTTTTTGTTTGAGATATGAAGGATTTTGTGAAATCACGTTTTTCCCCCCCCTCCCCCCCTTGGGGGGCGAATTTTGTAAAATCGCTTCTTAGTGGATGCCTACGTCATGGAAAGAACATTTTCACAAAATTTCATGCTTCTAGGTCCAGGGGTTTGGTCTGGGCGTTGATAGATCACCCCCTCACTCAGGAAGTCTTCTTTTATATATATAGATATGAAAAGTGTGAATGTGTGCTTCAATAATTTTGTTGCAGACTGTAACAATAATTTAAGTGTTTAGAAAAATTGCTTCATGGAATTTTTAAAAAGTCATTTAAGGAAACATTCGTTTATAGACACTACGCTAAATATCTTTACTTTCATTTTATATTTAATCTATATATATAAAATCGTTCTTCCTGCCTGCCTGACTGACTGACTGACTGAGTGAGTGAGTGAGGGGGTGATTCATCATCGCCCAGGTCAAACGCCTGGACCTAGAAACATGAAATTTTGTGACAATGTTCTTTCTATGATGTAGGCATCCACTAAGAAGCGATTTTACAAAATTCGCTCCGGGCAAAACGTGATTTCACAAAATCCTTCATATCTCAAACAAAAAAACAGATATCCGTAAAATTTTTGCTTTAAAATGTAGCTAATACAAATGTCTAAAAATCAATTTCTGGAATTTTCAAAATTCGGTCCCCAAGGGGGGCGGGGGGGCAAAACGTGATTTCACATGCGTAAAACGCGATTTCGCATAATCCTATATATCTCAAACAAAAAAATAGATATTCGTGAAATTTTTGCTCTAAAATATAGCTAATAAAAATATCTAAAAACCAATTTCTGGAATTTTTTTAATTCAGTCCCCAGGTGGAGCAGCAGGGGGGGGCTATGGGGCAAAAACAAATAGAAATACAGTTAGGCCGTTCAAAATTGGTACAGATAGGTTTTAGAGGCCTGTAAGTCGAATGGGAATATTTTAGAAAGTGTAAAGTCATTAGGAGGGCCGGGAAGGGGGGGGGGCAAAAAAATAAAAATAGAGTTAGATCGTTCAAAATTGGTATATAGAGGTTTTCGATACTTACAAATCGATTGCGCATATTTTCGAATTTGTAAAATTATTAGGAGGGGCTGGAAGGGGGGGGGCTGTGGGCAAAAATAAATAGAAATACAGTTAGGCCGTTCAAAATTGGTACAGATAGATTTTGGAGGCCTGCAAGTCGAATGGGGATATTTTCGAAAGTGTAAAGTTATTAGGAGGGCCAGGAAGGGGGGGCGGAGGGGCAAAAAAGAGAGTTTGATCATTCAAAATAGGTACATAGAGGTTTACGATATCTACAAATCGATTGCGGATATTTTCGAATTTTTTTAATTATTGGGAGGGGCGGGAAGGGGGCGGGAGCGGAGGGGCAAAAAAATAAAAATAGAGATAGATCGTTCAAAATTGGTGCATAGAGGTATTTGATACTTACAAATCGATTGCGGATATTTTCAAATTTGTAAAATTATTAGGATAGACAGGAGGGGGGGGAGCGAAGGGGGAAAATAATAGAAATAAGAGTTAGAGCATTTTGGGAATTTTTTCCGAAGGCAGTGAAAACCCGGTGCGACATTTTTCCTAATCAAATTTTGTTTCTCTTTTTTTTTCACGTGATAAAAATTAAGGCAATTTTGAGAATTGAGTAATTATAGTGATTCATTTAAAAATAGGGATCAGCGAAGCGGGCGTCACCTGCTAGTTCCACATAAAAAAAAAAAAAATAATAATAATAAAAAAAAAAAAAAGTGTTTTTTTTTTTTTTTTTTCCGGTGTTCTTTTAATTTGATTTGTCACGCTATTGTAATTTTTACGCCTTATAGATCAGAGCATACTGCTTAAAATGAATTTTAAATCACTATAAATGCCCATATCTGAACCAGAATTCGAACTCCGCAATGTTAACTGTAATCCATAATGTTTAGGCAGAGGGAGGGAAAATGTTAAGGTACTGTATTTGGAATTGCGGTGAATCATACTTGCTGTAAGTAAACCTAAAAAGATAGCGTGTGCAATTTTTTGAATACATTATTTTTTATTTTGAAATTTAAAATTTTATGAGAAAATTATTAGGTCTTTGCATAAATTCGTGAGGTTTTTTATTGCTTCATTTCATAAAAATACATGAAATCAAATGACAATTTTTAATCAAAATACTCTCCATTACTTTCTACAACCTTTGCCCATTTTTCGGGTAACAAATGTATACCACAGTGATAAAAGCTCTCGTCTTTGGAGGCAATAAAATGATCCGCGTCCGCACGAAGTTTTGCAGCGACTTAATAGTAAAAATATAGGGTGCAAACAAATGCACCAAAATACTGGTACCGAACTATGAGGAGTAAAGAATTTGTAAGCAAACGCGATAAATCGAAAAAACACGCAAAAATGATTTCGGATAAAAAATTAAGCATAATCCTTTATCAGAAGAAAAATGTTGACGCAAGGCGAGACTTTTGCCTGCGTTTTTCCTTTCTCTTTTACATTTGCATTTTGTACAAACTATTCTTGTTGATATAAATTGTGACGTACAAAATTATTTTCTTAATTTTTAGAGAATCATATTCATTTATAATATTTATTTATATATATATGATATACAGAATAATATCTTGGGGTTAATATTCAAGTTAATATTGTGCTTGCTTTTTTCACACTTTAATTAAATATATTATTGATATATATATATATTGGTTCTTGTGATTATGATGGAATTTCATTATCCGTTTCCTTGCATTCTACAATCATTGTTACCACGCACACACACACATACACTTATACTATATATATATATATGTATATATATATATATATAAAATAAATTTATTTATTTAGAGAGGAAATTAAAATTATCAACTTATTTTTTAATAAATTTTAATTTGGTTACTTTATTTCAATTATTAAATTAAAACATGTTAATTTATACATAACTTTTGGGCATGAACGTAAATTTTACCTTGTATTAAATTTCGTTTCTTTATCTGTTGAAGATTTAACGTATCCTAAAGCAAATACTATTTTAGTTGTTTTGATTTAAAATATTAATAATAAAGGAAAATCTTTTCTAAATATTTTTAGTGTAAAATAAAACCATTTTATTCGTTTTCCAATACGAGCAATATCAGTAAATTGAAAAGAGCATTTTTTATTGGACTTCTCACATCAATATATATATTTTTTTTCTTCTTACTCGACTTTATAAGTAATTTTAACTTTCCGAAACCACGCAAACGTTCTCGCACGCAAAAATTGCTTCAATTCTTCAATGACCGATATAGTTTTCAGTGATATTTTTCTTCTTGTCAGATTCTAACCGTAACTGTAAATCATACTGGAGAAAAAAAAAAAAAAAAAAAAGACACTGAATCACGTGTTTGAGAAATGTTGGGAGTTTCGGAATTGGAGTCAGTTCTTAAATCAAATTGGTTCTTACAGACAGACAGTCTTTCTATTTTAAAATTTTGAGGCGATGAAATTTCTTTCTCTGATTCACTGTTGTTTGGATAAGTGGAACTTTATTATTCACGGTAAAATAGAAAAAAATGAAAAATAGGGAAGTAAAACTAAAAGGAGCATAGAAAGGGAAAGGAGTGTACAAAGTTTTTCTGTCCTCACTTTTTCAATTGATTTAAAACAGAAATATTTTTAAAACAATTTTTGAGGTATTTCCCATTCTCTGAAGGAACTCTTCAAAAGAATATTGAAATGCGTTTTTATTTATTTATTTATTCATTTTAAGGAATTTCTGATTCTGTAATATATATATTTTAACTTTAATTCAAAATGTGCTGAAAAATTTCTAATAAAACAAATACTTTTAATAAAATGCATTAGTAAAACATTATGTTTAAAAATTACCTAAGTTGAAATAAGTTTTTTTTTCTTTTTTTTGATAAATGTATGTCTGTGAGAGAGAGAGAAAACGCGTGTCGGTGTGTGAATTTAATATTCTGACTGTCATACCTCTAAAAAAAAAAAAAAAAAAAAAACACGAAATTTTTATAATTAAGAGTGTACAATACCTAATTTCGCCGACATCAAGGCCCATGTTATTCTGCGCAAAAATTTGTTTCCACCATTATTTTTTACCGAATATATTATTTTAAAATTCGTTTTCATATTCAGAAAATTCATACAGTTCAATTAGTACTCATGTTTATTTTTATTTATTTAAATTTTTGAGTTAAAAAATTAACAAAGTTATTATTTATTTATTTATTATTTATTTATTTTTTAATGCTAGAAAATAAAATAATAAAAATCTGAAAAATCAGTTTTGCGAAAACGATACTAATTTAACGATTGGGAAATTTGTAAAAATGGAATTGGGGGGAGGGGGGGGAAGGAGAGAGAGAGAGAAAGAAAGAAACATTAGGTAATTCGTTATTGTGGAAACAAATTTCCCCGTATAATAAAATGTGCTTGTGCTGTCGGCGAGAAGAGACTGGACAGTAATCCACCATTCGTTCCGCTATTTTTGTTCAATCAGTTATATGCGTTACCACTATGCTCTGGAAATCTTTTCATTGCTATTCTGCATAGTCTAAAAAGGTGAGTAAAACTATTTTCCCAAAATTTTATTTAAAAGAAAAGCTTCAGATGCTGGTAAATATATATTACATTCTACGACTGAGTAATCGTTGAACAAATACCCGCCATTTTTGTTCAATATCCAGTCTCACTCCATTCGGGGTCTTTAGGCGAGATTAAATTTCTTTAATAAATACTAATATCTTCGGTTTGACTTTCTGTCTGTATGTGTGTCTAATATCCGCCAGGAATAATAAATTTCTGTTTATATACATTTGCCTTCTAAAAATGAGTGGTTTTGTGAAATGATAGACTATTGCTTGGCTGTATAAAACACCTAAAAATAGATACTAAAAATGTTTGCATAAAAATGCATTTTTTTTTTTTTTTTTTTCTGGCTGGACAGTTCATACTATTTCTTTCAGACAGCTATTTTGCCGTCGTTACCAATTTTTATCTATCACCTTCAATGAACGTGCAAATATATTTGTTTTTATATATAAAGCTGAAAGTTTGCCATCGTATCTGACTGAATTTTTAGTCCGGATTACTAGATTTTATCAAAAATTAGTACACTTATTAATCGGTGCAGAATCTAGCTAACGCCGTACTTTTTAGTTCAGTCGGATAATTGGTTCAAAAGATGTTAAATAAAGAACCTCATTTCAACTTTAAAATTAATAAAAAGGAAAATAAATTGATGCCAAAAATAAATAAGTTAATATATATATCTTTTTATTAAAAAAAAAAAAAAAAAAAAAGAGCTTGCAAACACCTTTTTTTTTTTATAATATGTTATAAATTGTGAAAAATCATCCTAAAGAAATGCAACAGCTTCAGTGTAGAACTATATATATTATGTTTTATTATTTATTACCCCCCCCCCAAAAAAAAAAAAAAAAAAAAAAAAAAAAAACTTGCATGTATTTATTGTGTTTTAGAAGGACTTGACGTCATTTGTTAATTAAGAAATTTATTTGAAAAAAATATATACATATATAACATTTTAAAAATTACTGAATATAAAATTTCTAAAATAATAATGCAATTTCTAGTAAATTAAAATAAATGAAAAAAGCTTAAATTTAACAAAAGAAATAAAATACAGTTACTGTATGCCTTTATATGGATGAATAGATTAAAATAAGTCATTTCACACTAAATTAAATTCTGTCTTGTGCAGAATTTTGTATCTATTACATAGAAAATAATTTTTTTTTTTTTTTTTTTTTTTGGCCTGTGCAGAACTCTAGTACAAACTTTGTTTTAAATCATCATTTATGTTAATTGGTTACTGCAAATAATTGATGAATGGCCTGATTAGGTAGGTCAGTTTTAGGTCTCAGAAGCCTGGATGTCTTTCATACCATATGTACTAACTTAAGATCTAAAAATATTTTCTGATGACTAGAACATTAAAAACATCAGAGATTGCTATAAAAGTGTCAATCACTGGAGCACTTACCCTATATATATATATATATATTAATGTTGTAGTACTTCTACACCAATCTAATATTAAAACAGAATTCGTGAGCAGAATCCTTATTCTTATTATTTATTTTTTTATTTTGTCTAGTTCTTGTTTAGTACTTTTGATCTACATAATTTCTTGCCATGCAGTAATAGATGCAAAGATAGAATAAAGTATAAGAAATAATAAAATTAAAGAAATTAAAGAGAGAATGAAATAGAAAAGCTACCATAAAGGTAGAATAAAAGAAGAGAAATAAGTTAATTTGAAATAATTAATATAAATCTTTAGTCTAGACTATGTAGGATGTAATTTCGCAAATAGTAAGTAAAAAAATAATTTTTACTCTTATTTCTCTTATTGTTTTCTACATTTTTTTTTTTTTTTATTTCTGGGAAATGATATGGTTACTATAAAACTTTAAAAACTGTTAATAATCCTCTAACGTTTCCAACTTTTTTTTTGCTTGTTTGTTTATTTGTTTGTTTTTAAATCGAGTTCTCGTACAATCAAAATGAATCATAATGGAGGATTTTTGATACCTAGAATTTAGTAAATTAATTTCACCCAAATATCATTGAAAGTGGGATATTGGGCTGACAAGACCTTTTTACAGTTTCCTCAATGTTATGAATAACTTTTGTGAGTTGAAAGTTTTTGCGAAAAGAAAAAAATAATCAAACTGCCATCAAAAGTGACATTGTGACGGAGTGAAGCGTTTTTTTTATTGTAATAATTGAAACTAACTGACTTTCCTCCCCCCCCCCCTGCAACATGGCTTTCTAATATCAAAATATAATGTATACCCAACAAACGAGAAACTCGACATGTTAACATATTCTAAATATTAAAAAAAAAAAAAAAAAAAAAAAAAAAAAAATCAGAGTAATTAAGTTTTAAAATTTGAAAAGATAAAGGAAGTCTTAGAAATTTACATAGAGAGAATGGCTTAGAAGGTATGATTGGCACCGTATAATAATTATATGGCAATAATTATTAAACTTACACAAAATTTTTAAAACAGGATTTGTGCAACGAAAGCTGGGTGTTTGTTTATAGTTTCAACTTGTGTAAATATAGGGTAAGAAAACATACAAAATTTTTTAAGGTTTGTTTGAATTTTATAGGACTTGAGTAACTACGTAACCCTTTTTACCTGCTTAAGAATTTATTTTTAAGAAAGTGAATTTTTTTATTTTCTACCAATATTTCCACCAAAACATTCAACTTTTAAATAGTATAACTTCGTAACTTTTACTTTTAACCTTCTGAAAACTGAGTGCAAACTGTAAGTAACATACAGAAAATTAAAGATCATAGTTTTGTACGAACGGCGAAGAATTCGTAAAGAATGTATTTGGAAATTTCTACTAAAAAAAAGAGGATTTTTCAACAGATACTCAAACATAAACTGAGAAAAAAAAAACATGCCACCTTCATCTAGAATGAATAAGTGGTCATTTTCTAAATCCCTTAACTAGAAATAGAAATATAGATTTCCGAGCTATGCACATAAGGCACGCTAATAAACTGAACTGACGAAATGATCGAGAATTTCTAGTCTACATATTTATAGATGGTCAAACAATATTTTGAATATTTTGAATCTTTTGTATTGCGTGAAATTCTCGCTTGATTTTCTAGAACTGGGTAATAAACTAAGATTATAGTTGCCGAAACCCGCCTCTTGTATTCGCATTTATTTGCAGAGATTTTTAAATAACTTTGCTCTCGAGAATATAGGCAAACGCTCTAGAATTCTAATAGGGGTTTCTAGAACTCGCTTTCAAAGGGGACTAGAATTTATAAGGATGACATAGAACTATTTTTTCTAGAGCCACAATTTAGATTCTAGATGTCAGTTACAGAATTTTTTCTCAATGTATGTTATATCTGTTACTTTATAATTATCGTTACTTAAGAGAACACATTTTTAAACAGCACTTTTCTAAACTTTTATTTTCTTTCTTTTCTAATACAAGTTAAAAATTTATAATGTATATCTCAGTTTGCTTCCTTGAAAATTATTTATCAACAAAAATTAAAAAAAACTTCATTATTCTACAGAAAATGAGCTGATCATTTCGGAATCTTCTGTAAACTCCAGTAAGTAAGATAACATTTTACAAAGCTATTCTTAATTTATCTTCTTGATTTTTTGGCTTATTTTATTTTTAGGTGACGGAAGATGTTTTTGTTGAGTACGTAGCTTCTGTTAAAGACAACTAACGCGTGTTTAAGGAAGCAAAAAATAAGAATAGCATAAATTGTCTCTTTAAAGATAATCTGGTCTATTTACGTTTTATAAGTTCAGCGCAGGTAGCAGAAACGTACCGTGGTTAAAAAATGCTATGACATTGCAATGTTTTTGTTCATTTTTTAACAGATGCTTTACTAGAAAATTTTTAAAAAGCACATCTTCAAAATTTTTGAATGTTTTAATTCCTTTAAAAGTTGCTGAATAATTAATAATTTTAATAATAAATAAATAAATTTTATTTTTATATCTTATAATATAAAATGGAATTAATAAATTACTAAAATTAGATATTCTTAAAACAATCTAATTATATATATATAATAGAAATAAATGTCAATGTTAAATTTTTGTCGAAACTGTGGTTATTTTTTTCTGTCAAAAACTAAACAAAAGGTAACCAAAAATTTGACATTGGCATTAATTTCCTTAATATTAAAAAATTAGTTAATTACCGTAACCGTAATCATACCGTGACGCGTAAAACGATCAAAATCTGACAAACTCACACAATTTCAACGACGTGCATCTCAATCAGCCGATGTCGTCAAATGTAAACATAAAGAAAACGCAGTCGGAGACGAAGCACATCACAAGCCTACCTGCTGAAGAAGACCTGGCACCGGGTCGAAAGGGCTTTGAGAAAAACGAACAATAAGTTTTTTTCTTTTAAATATAATTTATATTGAAATGTTTGTTTTCATAAGTAGTTTTATTTTGGCAGGTATGAGTATTTCTCTCAGTAAATTGTAAAAATGTTACCTTGCTGACGATAGATAAATTTTGTTTCGAAGTAATTATATTTTTAAAGTCATATAAATTTAATTTATAGAGAGGTCACAATCGTTACAAAATATGTATGAATTTTCTATGTAAAGTTTGCAATAACTGAATTTTATCTTCTTGTTATTGTCTGTCTTTATAATTTGAAATTTTATAATGGACGCAAACAAAAAGAAAGAAAATAAAAGAAAAAAGGATACATGTCTTATTTTGTTTGTCTACTACCAGAATCAATTCGAGAATATTTAAATTTCTGGAAATTAGCTTTATAAATAATTTACAAACAACTGTTGCGTTGTTTTTTCTTAACAATATGCACGTTACATGAAACCTATGAAAAAGTAAACCTTTAAGTAATACCAGAAGAGAATGTCGATCTAAATAATTTTTTTTTCTCTCTCTATCGCATTTCGCTAGCCCTAACAAGAACGTACATCTGTTATTTCCTGAACTACTCTTGTGATAATCTGTAGAGACCAGCAGGAAACCAAGAACACATTTGTGTGATTTCTTTTTTCTTTTTCTCCTTATTTTTCCGCTTTTAATTTCAAGCCAAGGTTACAATCTTTTTTTTTTTTTTTTCCCCTCCTGTTGCATTCCTTATATTTTGACACATGAATGGTATTTGAAAACTTGAGGAAAGTTTAGTGTCTGAATGACTGAACTTTTCAGGTAGATGTTTCTTTAAAAAGCTGTATGAAACATCATTTGAATAAAGTTTTTTTTTTTTTTTTTTTTTCCCTAAAAACATAACATTTTAAACTTATTTATTTATTTTTAGAGAAGTTCTAGAAGTTATGTACAATGCTTATTTGTGTACTATCAAAATTTAATTATTTTTTAAGTATTGTACAGACTGTGTTTTCAAGTGCACATACAATTTTATAACGATTTTAACTTTTTCTATGAATTAAATTTAAAGGAAAACTAATTGGTATAGGTGGACCTTTTTTCAGTTGTCCATTATGTATTTGTTTCCATGAATATTCACAATAAAGCATATTATAGTCATGATTAAAGAAATGTTCTGATCCTGAGGCATAGTCGCAATGCCCCAATCGCTAAGCTACCCACCCTTCACTTCAATACATTTATCTTGTCCTAATTTATAAATTTTATTGTTAGTTTTGTATTTTAGTTGTATGTAACGGCGTGCTATTTACAATGTAATAATCCTTATAATACAAGTTTATAGGAAATATTGTCCTATTGTGCCTTGTTACGCAAATTTTAATTTCGAATAACTTAAGAAGCTTTTAAAGTAGAATCTTGATATTCAATCATGTTCATAGTAATATTATAAATAATATTTTAAAACTTTTTCGGCTTATTTACGTTGTAAATAATCCATAATTCATGTTTATACGAAACTTTGTTTATTAAGAAAATCTTAAACTTCAAATAGTATATGAGTTTTTCAATGTAGAATATTCATAATCGATGGTTTTGTTGACACCAGTATCATAAATCATATTTAAAAACGGGTCTGATATCTTTACGATGAAAATAATTTTCATAATGTACGTTTATACAAAATTTATCAATATTTTCCCATGTTAATAAATTGTAAATTTCGAATAACTTTCGAAGATTTCAAATTAGAATATCCGTAGTCAATGGTATTCAAGCCAGTGTCATAAATCATATTTTAAAATGGTCCAACACGTTTACGACCAAAATAATCTTCATAATACACATTTATACAAAAATTTGACCTATTTTTCCATGTTGAGAAAATCAAATTCCGAATAACTTATGAAGTTTAATAAACAAATGGAAGAACTGACTACCCTACAGACGGTTACTACGTTGAGTTTATAATTTTCAGATTCTTCATACCTAAAAGCGCGTAAGAGATTGAAATTTTTTACAAATACCTAAATTTCCCCATACTTTTAGTATGATTAGGAATTAGGAAAAAAAAATGAAGAAAAAAATGAAAACAAATTGATATCAGTTTACAGTGGAGTTTAATTATCATTCCCATCATTAAAAAGTCTTTTGTATAAAAGCTCAATCACAGGTTGAAAACAACGTTTTTGTTTTTTACTAAGATGAATACTCTTATTCGCTTATAAAAACTTATTTTAAAAGCAATGTTTTATAATTACTGTTAGTATAATAAGTGACATAATTAATGAAAAATTAAACAAACATCAGAGTGTAAATTTGTTTGGGAAAAAAAGTGAAAAAGAAATCTTATTCAACAAAAGTAATTTTTATCGGATGTCACATCTCTTGTTTCAAAGGGAAATCTAATATTTAAAAAAATCTTAAAAATGCTTTAATCACCACTATAGGAACTGCAAAAATAAATAAATTGAAATAAAAGCAAAGTTTTGCTTAAAATATTTTTTAAAATTTAGAGAAAAGAAAAAAGGGGAATGGGAGTGTATATATATATATATATATATATATATATGTATGTATGTATATAAACGTTTTGCAGTGCAAAATTATGTTTATCTTGTTAAATGAAAATTATTTGACATTTGAAAAGACGGAAATATGTGATTTTTTTATTAATGAGTCTTATGTACATTGCAAAAGAAATACATCGATTTACCATTGGAAAAGAAGAGAGGAAATGGTAGATCAAGTTTACTAGTTCTTCACGGACTAAGAAAAACCTTTGTCATATTACATAGGAAACTTGCTTTTATTTTCGATAAATGCCAAGAGGCTTTCAGTTATATGATGCGTTTTCCTCCTTAATTAATTTTTATATTATTACATATTATCAAAAGCTTTCTATACAGAATTTTATATGATTTTATATAATTACGAAAAAAAAAAGTAATAATAATAGTAATTGCTGTAGAGATATTTTTATAGAATTTATAGATAAAGATTTTTTTTTTTTAAACTTCTTAAAAATCAACGGGCACAGTCAACTTAAATATCTTCTTTACAGTTTAGTACTCGTATCTTGGGTGAAAAATAAAATTTTTAATTTCTTAAAGACCAACATTCGCAATTAATCGAATATTATTTTCTTTGCAGTTTAGCATTTTGGATGAAAAATTCTAACTCTATAAATTTCTTCCGGCGTTTTTTTTTTTTTTTTTTTTTTTTTTTGTTCTCCCTTTCTTTCTTTCTTTTTTTTTCTATCACTTTTTCTTTTTCTTTTTCCTTTCCTTTTTTTTTTTTTTTTTCTTTTTTTTAGAATTAAAGCATATTTGTAAATGTGTGTACTGGAGAAGAAAGAAAGATTCACTAGTCAGATGATTTGTAAAATCCAAATATATCCAAGATAGTAAAATATTGAAGATATCTGAAAAATGGTTTATAATTAATTAAATGTAAGCAATAGCTCATTTTTAATAGAAGTCAGAATATCAAATAAAAACAAGAAAGACAAATAATATGCGGTTAGTATAAATTACTAATTAACTGTATTTACCCGTTTCATATAGATTAACCCCCAGATGTATTTTTACCCATAAAATGACACCCTAAAATACATTTTGTTTTTTTATTATTCAGGAAGAAATTTTTTAAAATTGTTTTTATAGATTCACTTAAAAAAAAAATAATAATAATAATAAAATAAAATAAAATAAATCCTTCTAACTCTAAAATGTTTTTATATCGAGCAATTATATCGAGCGCCGGTTGCTAAATATGGCAGAAATTGGGTTTACTCGAAAATGAGTATAATTTTAATAACAGTTTCAGGTTAAGGATTTTTGTCATGCAAAATCGATTGGAATTACCCTCAAGTCTATGAAATTTTGTGGTCGCTGTTAACCGTTATCCACCGGTTGCAAAGCGAATCATTCTGCAACCAGCTACCGAATGAATACAGTCATCCAGGCACTTACATTATTTGTTCTTAACTAAAATATTACATTGTTTATTAAAATAAAAGTAAATTTTCATTCTTGTTTTTATAATTTTAAAATCAAGTTTCTCTGCTTTATTTTAAAGACATGTTTCGATTTTGCAGGTTTTCTTTTTTTAAAGTAATTTTAGACATTTAAGATAACGAACTTATAAATAAATACTTTTTCTTTTATACACAGTATACAATTCATCGTTTAAAATTTAATTTTTTTTTTCCTTTTTAAACTGATTTTATTTATTTATTTATTTTATATATTATTTTATTTATTTTGTTATTTATCTTATCTATTTTTTAGTCGCTTGTATTACGGATTACTTGCATTCATTGTGGTAATTTTTATACTCGTAAATTTATCAGATTTCATTCACATCAGATGAGGTTATCCCTGTCAAATGAGTACCATGATGATTATGAAAGTAACCTTTAAGAAAATTAGTATATTACTAGCGAGCTTCGCCCGCTAGCGGGTCAGTATTTTCAAATGAATCACTAAAATTAATGAATCACTAGCAGCAACTTTTAGTGTCAAGAAAAGAAGAAAAAAAAATCATTTCTGATTGGGTAAAAAGTCGGCCCGGGTCCCCACTGCCTTCGGCAGCGCTGCCCCGTGCGCTCTGCGCGCGCATATACCTTCCCTGACCTTTCGTGCCCCCCCCTCAAAAAAAAATTCTGATCGGGTAAAAACTCACACCGGGTCCCCACTGCCTTCGGCAGCGCAGACCCATGCGCGCTGCGCGCGCACGTGTGAGAGTATACGTACGCTGCGCGCACATATTCCTTCTCAAATCAAATTTTTATTCTTAAGAAAAGAAAATTAAAAAAATCATTTCTCATCGGGAACAAAGTCGGACCGGGTCCTCACTGCCAACGGCAGCGCAGTCCCGTACGCGCTGCGCGCGCTCATGTTAAGGAATACACGCTGCGCGCGCTCAAGTTAAGGAATACACGCGCTGCGCGCGTATTCCTTCCCTGTTCCTTCGTGCCTCATAAAAAAAATCATTTCTGATCAGGTAAAAACTCGCACCGTATCCCCACTGCGTTGAGCAGCGCTGACCCATGCGCGCTGCCCGTGCACGTGTAAAGGTATACGCGCGCTACGCGCACATATTCCTTCTCAAATCAAATTTTTATTCTTAAGAAAAGAAAATGAAAAAAAAAAACATTTCTCATCGGTTAAAAAGTCGGACCGGGTCCCCACTGCCTTTGGCAGCGCTGTCCCGTGCGCGCGGTGCACGCCTATATCTTCCCCACCCTTTCAGCCCTTCCTAATTAACCTACATATACCAATTTTGAACGGTCTAACTGAATTAGCTGAGATGCAAAAGAAAACCTAATCAGGACACCTCAAAACGTGCAAATCTGGTTAAAACTTTCGATAATATAAAAGCACTTTAAAATATCTTTCGAATGATGTATTAAAAATAATTTAATCATAATTAGAAGTTGAAATATTGAAATTTTAAAATATTACAGCGCCATCTGGCGGTAGAAATTTCTGTAATCCACTATTCGATTCCAAATCAACAAAGCTATCTAATGATGTATTACTTATGAAATTATTTTAGTTAGTAGCTGAGATACAAAAGAAAACCGATTCAGGAGACCTCAAAACGTGTAAATGAAGCGAAATCTTGAATCCCACTTTCGATAATATAAAAGTACTTTAAAATATCTTTCGAATGATGTATTAAAATTAAAAATAATTTAATCATAGTTAGAATTTGAAATACGCTTATTAGATTTTGCAATTAAATTGTACATTTTTTATTTAATCTGGAAACCCGGTGAAATTTGAACTGCAACTTCGTCTTGTGATGTTAAAAGTGTGTAGCATGTTTGAAATAATTTTGAAGAAAATTGAAGCATTTTGAAATTTGCAATTTTTATTTCCAGTGCAAAATCAGTAGAGCAGGAAGTAAAATCTATTTATTCTTTCGCCCGGCGCCATGGTAACCGAAATACGTCTAGAAGGAAATTAATAAAACTCTTGTGATTTGTTGCCACCTTTTTTTTCATACTTTAGTTAATTTTAAAAAATCTAATTGTCCTATCGATAAGCTATTTAAACCGTCGGATTCAGAAAAATCGGACTTTTCATTTGATACCTTATTTGTAACGATACGACTGATATTTCTAATTTATTTTCCACTTTTTCCGTAAAAATGTCGCTTTTTAAGCATTTAATCATGAATTCTGGGTCATATTTCGGTAGACAAGGGTCGACGTTTTAATTAATATCTCCGCTAATTAGGGTCGCATCGCTTAGCGAATTATCGCGATGTCGAGATGAAGAAATTCTGCGTCTGTCGACACCGGTTTCGAGGCGATGCGACCATTAGCGCCGGAGCTTTAGCGGTCACAAGGCATTTCTCACAGACAGACAGACAGACAGACAGACAGAAAGACAGACAGAAAGACAGATGCGCACAGATTTTAATAATATAAGGAGATATTCGTTTTTTAGGAATTAATTAATTAGTTAATTAGTTAATTTATTCCTAGTACTTTTAGACTATTAACGTTCATTATAATAATTTTTGTACTCTGAAATATCATTATTGTATCATTATTTTTCATTCATACAATAATTCTTGGCAAATGAGTATCGTGAAAATTTTTTATGATTCAGTACGAATAAATACATTCCTCTTCTTGAAAATTAATAATCTTATTCTATATGAATTCCAAGTTTTTTTTTTTACTTTCTTCTATATCCAATTGAAGAAAGTATTGCATTCGTAAAAATTTTCGACCTCGGGTTTTCGACGGATTTGCATGTTTCAAGAGGTCTAGAACACGATGTGACAATTTTTAGAAAATGTCTGGTCTGTGTGTGAGACAAAATTTTGTGGCAACTGTATCTTAGGAACTACTGTAGAGAATTTCATAAAATTTGATATGCGGTTGCACCTTGATAGATATTAGTGCCTATCAACTTCTGATAAAAATCTTTCTACAGGTGGTGTTGCCATCCCGCTTTTTCTAAATTTTTCACATGGCGGTATAGCACAAATTTTTTTATAAATGTACATAAAGAGAATTATTTTTTATCAATCAATGGGAAAGTAAAAAGAATTATTTACAATAGTGATAGTCAACTGGGAATTCTTCGCGCCCCTCCCTGGGGGGGGGGGGGTTACAGACACCCCGCAGGTAGGCAAACTTTCATTATGGCTATCTTCCGAAAGGGCTCGTTAATGCCTTTAAAACGAATGGTTGAACCATCGATCTGTGATAATCTAAAATAAAGTTATCGATGTTTTACATAACCAAAAATAAATAAATAAATAAATAAAAACTTAGAAAATATCACATATTTTTAAGGTGTTATATAGAGAATAAAATTGACTTTCTATGGATATTTTTTGTTATACTACTTCTCTACAATGGAAATCTTCTGCATTCATCATGTAAGTAATTTTAATAAATAATAATTTTAATAAATTATTTTTACTAAGTGAATTTTTATAGAAAAATATAGAAGAAAGTCATGTGATGGCTACAACGTACTAGTTATCATAGGAAATTTGTTCCAAAAACATTATATTTTTGCTACCCTAGTTTACTTCCAAACCATGAATCTCTGGTGTTAGAATTAAAGGCCGGTTTCCACTAGAGTTGGAGCTTCCAGGTCCAAAAAACCATTAATCACGCTCCGCACACAAAGAGCCAAATGTCTTGTCATCAGTTGTAACCTTTTTTTATCAGATTGCGCAGTTACTTCAAAGGAAAGCATGCAAAATTGACAAAGATATCTGCCTCTGGCCCCTCAATTATCTCAGCTGGGAGTTAGAACCAGGGTCTTCCAACGCCGTTCGAGGGTTTTGAGCCCGGCTGACCACATCAAAGGATTCTGAGTAGAAGCCGTCGAAAAAGCCGTAGTGGAAACTGGACTTAAGGGTAATTGACTGCACTGGGGTCCTTGACCGAAGGGGAACGCCTTCTCTCTGTGTATGTGTGTGTGGGGTTTTTCTAAGCCTGAATCCATGACTGAGAAAGATTCAGAATTATTGTTGTCTATAAAAAGTAAATTCTATATATGGGGGGGGGGGGAAATGCGAGAAAACGTGCAAATTTAAAAAAAAGATCATTAAAGTCTTCAATTTTCTAACATGCAATATTTTCTAAGATATAGAGGGATTTCAGTGTGGCCAGATGTTTAGATTTTACGGCTCGTTATTGTATGGTTGCAATTTAAAGTTGTCAATGTATTTTATATAGCATGGTATGTCGGCGTACATGAATTTATTATTGTTTCATTTTTTACAAGAGCTGTATTTATGTTTGCTTTCTCATGAACGTAAAAGTTTTGAAGTAGTCTTGAAAATCTAAAAACAATTAAATTCCTTTACCTATCTGACAAATCCAGTCTTAGGATCACTTACCATCCACAGGATCAGCCGTTTTTGATTCACTACTTTACCAGTCACCTAAGTGTCCCAATGAATTGAACTGTGTCCTGATTTTTTGTTTAGGCTTCTCAGGAAATTACTTATGAGTAAATGGAGATTCTTTGTTCTTCTTGCACGAATGTGTTTGACCGGCCACACTACACTCGTAACTCCAAATCGGAGCGCACAAAAAAGCATCTAAATGAATGTTGAAAAATGGGGATTTCTAGCTGAGAAGGTGGAAGATGCCTTATTAGAGCACTAATGGAACCAGAGTCAACCTCAAATCCAGTTCTTAATGAGACATGCATCCCGATAAAATAAATATCACCAATCCGAAGTCGACAAAATAATTTTCGTGAACCTCAATTTAACTTGATTAAACCTGACATGACGCACTTGAATCTGAAAACTTCTTTAACCTGAAGTACTCAAAGTTTGAGAATAACAAAAACTGGAAGTAATAAAAAATTAATACGATATTTAAATACAGTTGTAAATAAATTAAAAAAAAAAAATGTGTAAAACCATTTTTAACATAAATTTTGTCTTTCACGAAAAAGAAAATATCTGTTCATTCTTTCTTAAATATTACTTTTTACAATAAATAAAGTATGGATTTTTATATTAAATAATCTGGTGTGTCACTCGCACAACTTTCTCTTACCCTGAAATTTAATACTATAAAAATAAGTTGGAGATTAAGAGGTAAGATAACGAGAACTGATGTGTAAACCTATGTTAAAACAATTCAAATTAGGCTTCGAAAGAGTTTTATATGATAGATAGTTCGGTGTGAGAGGGGGGCTACCGCCCCCTCAACCCCCCGTTTCATTACTGCACCTACATTTATATAGAATTTAAATCTGTTATTAAAATTAAAAGTACACTTAATTATTCAGGCAACTTTCAGACAACTTTCATGCAACATTCCCTGAAACTTATGAGTCTTGATTAAATTTTTCCAGCAACAAACTTATATTAACTTGAAAATACAAGTTTTGGATCTCCTGAAATTATTTGTTTATAAGTTACTCTAAGAGACACAGACAAAGATCAAACGTTAAAAAACTTGACTTCAGTAACCAAGAAACCTCAAAACGTGTAAATATACAAAAACAAGCAATGAATATTTAGGTTAAAAACATACATTGTTTACCATACGTCTATGAAGAATTAGTTTTAATTCCTGAGCAGCTTTCCTGAACATAATAAAATATTTTAGCAAAGCACTTCCACTAACAATAAAAAAGAATGTTATCGCTTATATATTTGCTGCCCTGTATATCTTTTGAAGATTATGTACAGACCACAAGGTGCACCTAAATATAATCCTATTGTAAAAATAAATGGCACAACCTAAAATACACTTCCATCAATTTTCAGCTATTGTCGCACTATAATCTAGTTCTTTTGTGTAGCCCTGTAAATAAACAGTGAATGATTTCTCTACCATATTTTACATGAAACATGTTTTTAAGCATATAAAAAAATATATATCATTTCATTTAGTTTAGTGCAGTCTATTTATGTTAAACTCTACTTACCGGCAATTTCCACCATAGACGTAATGTATTTGAATTCTCTTGAGTGTCCCTGTACACGAACCATTTGCTTCATCTCAACGAAAAGCTTAGTGTAGCATCTCTATATTATACACATTTAGAATACCAAGTGTGGACATTCTGCTACCATTCTGCTGACATTCTGTTCTTGAGATATGCTGATAATAGACAGACACACAGACCATTTGCTAAAAACTTGATTTTTGGATTCAGGGGACCTCAAAACATGTAAATATAACAAAAAATCACTTTTGAAAATTTAACCCAAAAACAATACTTTCTCTACCTTATGGGTAAGAGAAAGTAAAAATGTCTCAACCTGAACATGCTCCGCTAAATCTTCACTGAAACCGTCTCATCTCAAAATGAATCCTATCTCCACATTCATAAACAAAGAGACAACTAGTAATTGTACCTGCAATACTAAGATTAGAGCTAATTTATGCCGAACCCGATTTTTGGATTAGTTAAGTTTAAGCTGAATTCTTTATTCTAAACTTTATATTAGTAAGAGTTCATTTAAAAAAAAAAAAAAGTTACGCGTTTTTCTAAGTTATTATTTTTTGATAAGAGACATTCTTAAAAATAAAATTCCACTTAAGAAGAGTTAAGTTTTTTTTTTCTCCCCCCCCCCCCCTTTTTTTTTTCTTTTTTTAATTGTGAGACACTTCTATAATTAACAAAAACAGATTATTTAAAATTCTGTGACTTAATACATGCATTAAAAGAGTTATTATCATCCCCCTCCCCTTCCCTCACACTTAAATAGTAAAGCTTTCGAGCAGTAATTTTAAATAAATATAATTGTAAAATAAATAAAACAATTTTTTCCTTCTTATAAAGAAAGAAAAAATATCTGAAATGTCTCAGATTAAGGAGGAAAAAAGTGCTGCGTTATTTTTCTGGATTATATTTGCAAATAAGGAAAAAAAAAAAATCATTGAATACCCTTTTATGATAATTTGCTTTTTAAATAAAGAGAAACAGCTAGCTTTTATTTTTCTCTTCACTTTATATTCATTTTTTATATCATTTTGCTTTAAAAACAATTAAAAATAAATCAGTATATATATATAGAGAGAGAGAGATTATCTATCTATCTATCTATCTATCTATATATATATATTATCTATATATATACAAATATTTGTGTGAGTGGATAGGAAAAGAACGAGGCATAAGGTGTATGAGTGTATGTATTAATATTAGCGTCCGAAATTAAGATTCTACCTAATTTCTAATCACTTCATGGTTTCTTTATTATTTTTATTCATTTATTCATTTTGGTATTATTGTACATTGGAAGTACCATACCTTAATCATTAATTTCTTTTATGTTTTTAGCAATTTTTTATGTTTTTTACTATAAGATTAATTTGAGATTTATTAAAATAAAAGTGAGAAACTGTAAAAGTAATTCCTTCATTCATTTAAAGAATAAGCAAACAAAACGTAAATTACATAATCAGAGCATAATTGTTTCGGTGCGAAATAATTATATATGGCCTTTCATCAAGCGAAAAAAGGAGGCATGATTCACGAGTGCAGCATGAGCGCGCACGGGGAAAAAAAGTATAAAGTGATAGGTTAAAACAATAAATGAAACATAAAAAGTGAGAAAGTGAACTAATATTTTGTAAGCAATTTATGAAGTTCTAAAAGTTTTATAGAAATCTAAGTAATAATAGTAAAGGGCAAAAGAAATAATCCAATTTTCATTATCATATTATCGCTCACTTTATATGTATATGCATGACTCTTTTAGAATAATTCAAAAATGGTTGGAATTAGAACGTTAAAAATTCGTGTTTAAAATCTTATAACACCTAATTGTGTATCTCTTTGTTTGTTCTTATCTGACTTTCTATTTCAGAGCATCCACGAAAACTCATTTTTTTTTAATCATTATATAACCATCCATTTTAAAAATTTGAACAGAACACAGTAATTTAACAGTCGTAATGGTATTGCTACAAATGATAAAACTCATTTCATTTATTCAAATTATTCAAATTAATTAAGATTGAAAACTATTAAAAGTTTAAAATTAGAAAACATTTCACGTGTATATATAATATATAAAAGGTAACAAACCACTTTAAAACACGTAGATACAATATTTTTATTAAAAACGACACAAAGCTTTTCGTCATTATAACAATAGCATCATCAGGAGTTATTGCGTTACATAGAACCAGCAATATATAAACAAGAGAAGTTCAAACGGTTTAAAGTTACGGTTACAATAAAAAAATTTTAAAAGTTACGGTTACAATAAAAAATTTTTCATTTCAATATCTTTTTCAGTAATTTTTTTTTTTTTTTTTTTTTTTTTTCTCTCTATGAGCACAACGCGTGCCATATTTTATGAAGTGATGCATTATCCTTGGAGTTAATAACTTTATTGTACTTGATAATATTCACTGATTCTGTCATTAGCAGGTCTTGAAAGTCGCGAGGGGCTGAAATAACTTCGGACTGGGTCCACAGAGGAATAGCTTTAGGGTGCTCGTAAAGAAAGTCTACTAGAATTGAACTTTTTTTCTCTTTAACATTACGAATGTGTTCCGTAATTCTTGCTTTAAGTGTGCGACGTGTTTGCCCAATGTAGTAAAACAAACTGTTTTAAACTGTTTTAAAGTGGTTTGTTACCTTTTATATATTCAATTATTTTGTTACCTTTTATATATTCAATATTGTAGTAAAAATACATGCAAACGCACGATGGCAATCTTTTGGCTATAATGGTGATCGGCCTTGGCGACGAGCTTGACGATACTCGTGGCGACTTTATTTGTTTGATTATAAAATTTGGTGAAAAATAGTTGTTTCGTTTTGCTTAAGTCTGGAAGTTCTATCTCTATTAGAAACAGGGTTAACTAGCTTTCTTTAATGTAATCTACTATTTTTCCCTACATTTACCATTTACCTTCTCCAAAAAATGTAAAAGGAGGCAATCTGCACTCCATTCCATTGAACTCTGAGCTGTGTGTTTCTCATTGAATGATTGTGCGACAAACTTTTGATTAATGTTTCAGTACAAGCTTTATTCCTGCTCTGTAAAATATTTAACTTTTTTTTTATACATACATTTGTAGTATAACTAATAGTTTTATTGGATCATTTTTTAAACATTCATTGAACAAAACGACATCGACTGCAATATGCCTGTTTATTCACGATCAGATTATTTACCACACACGAAAATTTCAACGTTTTCGTAACAATATATGCAGTTTAATGAGTATTCAGGGAGTCCTGTAGTGTAAATATCAGATTTTTAATACTTTTACAAGGACAATCTGATTTAAGTGCTTTGTTAAAGTATTTTAATGAATTAATAATTTTGAAAAATTGCATTCTTTTCACTAAAAGTTTAGCTATTTTTTAAAATGTTATTTTATTTATTTATTCTTCTAGTGTCAGTGTTCCTATCTTTCCTTCCCCCGGAAAAAAAAAAAAAAAAGGCACTTTGCAATTAAATGAATCTTGTGGCAAACTTTTAGCATCTTAATATGCCAGTTTATGAATATCGTGTTAAACTATTTAGAGATTTTTTTTTTTTTCTTTTCTTTTCCTGAAGCGATTGTTTTAATATTTTAATGCATTACAATTTTAATGAGTCATCCAGATCGAAATAACTATAATTTCGGAAATGTTTTTCTTTTGTAATCTAATATTAGAATGAATGAAAATATTTCAATACTCTTAAACTGGTGTTTTAATGAAGTTATTTTATTCACAACAATGTAATTTCATTAATAGCTCTGAAAAGAAAAATTCATTGTTGTTTCATCCAAATTCTTATTGGATCTTCTTCAAACAAACTTTTTCGTTGGATAAAATCATTTTCATTTGATTAGGAATGTTTACCAATTATTGTTGATGAAAATTGATGAAAAAAAAAAGTTTGCTTAAAAAAAAAAATAGTAATGATAATAAAAATGATAATTAATATAATAAGCCTTGTTAATGAACGTAAACTCATATTTTAAAACAAATAATAATTTTTTTTTCGGTTTTTGTACATTAAAATGAAACTATAATTATGAAATGATATTTCATTGGTGTTATATATATGTAAAATAAATAAATAAATCCAAATTTTCTAAACAATTTTTTTTTAAAGACCCGAACCTGTTCTTAACTCAGACTTTTCTCATTTACGTATTAGTAAACGCTTTTGAATCCTGTAATAGTCTATTTATTATTATCCCTTTCAGCTGCACAATTTTGTAGGTTAGACATCTACATATCCACATACATTTTTGCATCTGCAGCAGCCGTATGTAATAAAAACAAGATTGATTGATTGATTGATTGCACCCACTGTCCACTGCCAAACAGCGTAGTTTATGGCAGTAATGTGGTCATGGGGAAACATGTAATGATCCCGAGGGATCTCCTAACCTGCTACTCCCTCGTGGGGACAGGCTGAAGCTCAGGGAGGATAGATGACCCAGTTTGTTGAACTTTAAATTAGTTACAAAGATAAAGAACTCCTTAAACACATTTGAGATCTTTTCTTTGTGTTAAAATAGTAAATTCAAGACCATGAACTAAATGAATATGATAAACCTACAGAAAAGTTAGAATTTATATTTTATATTTGAGAATTGAGAAATTAGAGTATTGTAGTATCTTTTAATGATGCTTAGTTTTTAGGGTTATTAACAATTTGAAATAAGTTTTGACGTATTGTTAGCTTTCTGTTAATTTTAAAATAGTGTTTTAGTAGCGGACATTTTTCCATTATGTAATGGTACGAGGAACCTCTTTTATCACATGTGCAAAGGTCATTTGATTTTTTACTGATCTTATGTAGGAAAGTCGGAAAACATCCGTGACTCGTAAAGTAATATCCAATAATCTGATTTGCACAGATATAAGAGGTGTCCACCGTCTTAATGAATTCGTAAGCTCCTCTTCCTTTAGTAGAGGACGATTATTCTTACTACCAATCCAACATTAGTTTATCTTTCAGTATATTTTTGGAGACTGGGAATGGTTGGTGAAGATGATCGGTTGTGCGCTCTGCCGATGTCGCTTCCCTCGGTAGACGATCTGCTAACTCGTTTCCAAAGGTGCCAACGTACGCCCTTGTCCACTGAATTGTTACTTGTTTATGGGGATATTTAAAAGTTTATTGCAGCAGTTTAGAATTATTTCAAATTTGGGGAATGCATGATAAAAGAGGGATATTGCTGAGTAACTGTCTGAAAGAATTAGTACAGAATTTGGCTGGGTGCTTAGTGAACAGAACCAATCTATGGCTTCTATTATTGCTAGCAGTTCTGCCTGGAAGAGTGTATTTAAATGATGGAACTTAAATAAAAACAGGAAATCAATGATCGTACTAATTCTCAAAAAATGTAAAGTACCATTTTCAAACAACAAATGGCTGTTGTATTCCATATTTTTCTTTCAGCCGACAAAAACAGAAGAATGTAATCTTTTAAGGTGAAAATATTCTGGTCGGAAAAGTTTATGCAAGATGGTCTACCGTAAATGGTGACGAAGCTTTTTCCTACTTAAAAAATCTTTGGTCTTTGAAGGGAAAAAAAAAAAAAAACTCTCACTGGATAAGAGTCCCATTCGAGATTTTTTTTATTAATGCAAAGATTCTTCTTATTATTATTATTTTAAAACAACAATAAAAGATAATTTTAACTGATAAATGCTTTCGTAATTCAAATTTGTTTTTTAAGAAATAACATAATAATAATATCCAACGTTACTATCAAATAAATGCTGTAAAAGTTTAGGAGACGACATACAGTTAATTGAAAATATCATATTTTCATTTCATTCGAATTAAACATAAAAATATGCCTTCAAAAAGTGTTACATTATTTATTATTCTTCTCATATGCAGGGTGATCGGTTAAAAAAGAGTACCCGTTGTTTTTTCTTATTACCCTTAAAGCTGACGGATGTAGCAACCATTCTAACACTGAAGTATAATTGTTTGGACCTTGTTTAAGTGTGGTTACAATTTCTAACACTGTTGGACTGTTACAACTTTATTTGTGAGGTGAAACAGAAATGAAGACGCACAGTGTTACTTAATCCTGTGATAATTTTATTTTTGAAAAACATAATTTAATTAATTTTTTTTACATTATCATTCCTTACAGAGAATGTTGAAAATGTTCGCCACCATTTTGAATGCAAACATGAACACGTCGAACTTAGTTTTTTGGCACACTTCGCAGCATTGTTGGTGTTATTGACAAGATTTCTTCAGTTATGATCTGTTTTAATTCATCTATGTTTGCAGGACTTCTCTGGAAAACCCTATGAAATGATAATGTAAAAATGATAATGTAAATGTAATGTAGGAATGATAATGTAAAAAATTTCAATTTTATGTTTTTCAAAAATAAAATTATCATAGAATTAAATAACATTGTGTGTCCATTTCTGTTTTACCTCCCAAATAAAGTTGTAACAGTCCAACAGTGTTGAAATTGTCTCCCACACTTAAACAAGGTTCAAACAATTATACTCCAGTGTTAGAATTGTAGCCACATCCGTCATATTTAAGGGTAATAAGAAAAAACAACGGGTACTCTTTTAAATTGATCACCCTGTATATATATACTTATATATTCTTTTTGTTATTTCTCAATATAAATAATTACTCACTGCTCAGTTCTAGTGCTATGAAGAACCCATTTCAATCTCAAACTCAACTGTCAATATAATTTATCATATCGATGAAAAAAATCTGACTGATATCAAAATAAATTATTTACCACATAAAAAAAAAATAACAATAAAAATAAAAATAAATAATATAGATACTTAAAAGAAAATAGAGTTTATAAAATGTCATTTTCATTTTTAAAAAAGTATATATAGACTTAAATTGATTTTGGCAAAATGTCAAGCATACTTTTCTTTCAAGTCTAAACTGTTACTAAGTATACAAACGTTACATTATTTTTCTTTAATTTCTATCAACAATGAAGTTTTTATTAAATCTTTCATTTTCACTTTATTTATTTTGTATTGCATATTATGTAAACAAAAAATTAAAATAGGAATTTCTGATTTAATAAAATCTTCATTGCTATAATAAGCATATATATATAGCATATATAGCGAGATTATAATAAGATCATATATAGAAAATATAATCAAAGAATAACAGAAAAAAATAATAATAGCTATCACTAGAAGAAAAAGAAGGAGTAGAGATCACCACGTCTTAGGAAAGGTGGAACAGGTTAAACATGTTTCCCGTGCACCCAACTTTCCCGAAAATGTCTTCAAGACCACATGGTAACGATGTAAAACGTTAAAATGAAGTTATTAATTACTACAAAGAAAAAAAAATGTAATAAGCAAGAAAAAATTAAAATTAGGCGAAAAAATTCCATGAAACATTTAATTAATTAACATAGTATTTATATTACTATAAGGTAGTGAGATTGGTACTGATTTAAAATGAGATTTGAGACTATTTACGAAGGCAGAAGTTTTGAGTTATAAAAAGCTGTGTTAGACAATATTTCATATTATTTAAAGACGCCCATGAAAATTAATTTCGTTTAAATGCAATAATTTAACTACTATCTTAAGCACCTTCATTAATAACCTTACTGTTCAAAAAAGTGAAATTACGATGATCTAAATTATATTACGCGTCAATTTACATTTATAACTCCCATTTTTAAAGCTTAAATAGTTTATTAAACCCATAAATGTTACATAGTAGTGTTAATAATTCTGTACTATGGAGGTAAAGGACACTATGTTCATTTTGTGAAAAGATTTACCGCCATGTATTTGACGTGCTACAATAAAATACATTTTTCTATAAATATAAAATCGTTTGTCCTGAGTGCGTGAGTGACTGAGTTACTAATTCGTCCTCGCCCAGTCCAAACCCCTGAACCTAGAAGTATAAAATTTTGTGACAATATTCCTTCTGTTACATAGACATCCACTAAGAAGCGATTTTAAAAAATTCGCCCAAGGCAAAACGTGATTTCACAAAATCCTCCATATCTCAAAAAAAAAAAAAAAAAAAAAAAAAAAACAGATATCCCTAAAATTTTTTGCTTTAAAATGTAGCTAACAGAAATATCTAAAAACAATTTCTGAAATTTTAGAAATTCGGTCCCCAAGGTGGGGGAAGGGGGCAAAACGTGATTACACATAATCCTATGTATCTCAAACAAAAAAACAGATGTACGTGAAATTTTTGCTCTAAAATATAGCTAATACAGATAGCTAAAAACCAATTTCGGAATTTTTAGAAATTCAGCCCCTAAAGGGGGGAGGGAGCAAAACGTGATTTCAAATAATCCTTTTTATCGCAAAGAAAGAAAAAAAGATATGTGTGAGATTTTTGTTCAGAAATATAGTTTGTTCAAAAATACACAAATATCTAAAAACCAATTTCTGGAATTTTATAAATTCGTCTCAGGTGGCGCGGGAAGGGGGGGGGGATTATGGGGCCAATATATATATATATATATATATGTGTGTGTGTGTGTGTGTGTGTGTGTGTGTGTGTGTGTGTGTATGTATAGAAATACAATTAGACCGTTCAAAATTGGTACAAATAGGCTTTAGAGGCCTGCAAGTCGAATGAGGATATTTTCGAAAGGATATTTTGAGGATATTTATTATATGAGGATATTTTCGTAAATTTATTAGGAGGGGCGGGAAGGGAGGGGGCGAAGGCGAAAAAAAAATAGAGTTAGATTGTTCAAAATTAGTACATAAAGGTTTTTGATACCTACAAACCGATTGCGGATATTTTCGAATTTGTAAAATTTTTGGAGAGGCGGCAGGGGGGGAGGGGGTGAAGGGCAAAACAATAGAAATAGAGTTGGACCGTTCAAAATTAGCACGTATTGGTTTTTTGGGCCTACAAATCGATTACAGATATTTTCAAAAGAGAAACATTATTAGGATAGACGAGAAGGGGGGGGGGGGGGCGAAGGGACAAAGATATAAAAATAAGAGTTAGAGCGTTGAAAATTTATATTATTAGGTTTTAAGGCCCAATAAATCGATTGCGGATATTTTTGAAAGTGTAGAATTATTACGAGGGGTGGAAAAGGGGGCGGGCGCAGGACAAAAATAAAGAAATTCAGATTGGACGTTGGAAATTAGTATTATTAGGTTTAAAAGCACGAGAAAATGATTGCAGATATTTTTAAAGTGTAAAATAATTAAGAGGGGTGGGAACGGTGGGCGAAGAAACACGTGCGCCATGTGCACGTGCATACGGTGCCGCAGGCAGTGGGGGCCCAGACCGATTATTACACTGAAGAATTTTTTTTTATTTTATATTTATGTTTTTCCCTTACGATAATATAGTGATTCCTTAAGAGTGTCGAACATAAATTCGCGCGTTCAGCGCACAATTGTCTGCGCTGCCGAAGGCAGTGGAGACCCGGTGCGACATTTTTCCCGATCAGAATTTTCTTTTCTTTTCTTTCTTTCTTTCTTTTTTTTTTTTTTCCACGTGATAAAAATTAATGAAATTTTGATAATTCATTAATTATAGGGATTCATTTAAAAATAGTGACCAGCGAAGCGGGCGTAAGGTGCTAGTCATGAATAAAGGAAATAAATGTAGTTTTATTTTCCATTGTCTTACCTCCTTTATAGTAACTAGACGTTGAAGCTTAATGCCTCTATATAAATCAAAAAATGCACATAAAGAACATATCGCTAACTCTTTCCACAAAATAGATTTGGTGTCTTTTACCTCCGGTGTACAGAATTAATATTAAAATTGTTATAATATACTTCAATTCAAATAAATTTGATGAAGAAATAGTTGTACATTAAAATAAAGCGATTCTTTTTTATTATTATTATTATTATTCAACAACCTCTCAAACAATCTAGCCGAATAACACCAATCTCCTTAATCAAACATCTGTCCACTCATCCTCTAGCTTTTTTATTTATATATGTACTTTCTTCTATATCCAGTAGAAGAAAATATTGCTTTCTTAAAAAATTTTAACTTCCAGTTTCCGGTGGAAGTTTTTTACACTTTTTCAGAAGTCCAAAACACGATTTGAATATTTTAAGAAAATATTTTGACAAAAATTTTATGGTAACTGTATCTCTGGAACTACTGCACAAAATTTTCTGTACACTTATATGCAGTTTCACTTTACCGTAAAGTAATGTCTATCATCTTATGGTGAAAAATCACTCAACAAGTGGCGTTGCTATTCCGTATTTTTATTTATTTATTTATTTATTTATTTATTTTTTCATAATTTTCAATCTGGCAGGATACGACAAAATTCCGTATAAATGTACACAAGGAAAATTATACATCACAACGAAATTTAAAAAGAATTATTTAAAATATTAATGGCCAACAAGAATTTATTATTATTATTATTATTATTTAATATATGTAGGTGTATCGTCCCCCTCTCCACCCACACACACGCACTGGTAAGGCATAAGTTTTAAATATGTTTATTTTTCAAAAGAAATCGTCAGTACCTTAAAAACAAATGGTTGAAAAAACCTGCGATACTTTAAAACAAAGTTATCTATTTTTGTCATTTTTAACAATAAAGAAAGTATATATATATATATATATGCATTATCTATAATGTCGTCTACGAGCATAAAATGGACTTACTTTGGATATTTAATGTCATACTTCTCTGAGATCAAACTCATCTGAATTCATCACGGAAAATAATAAGTACTTTGTACTGTGTGAATTTGTATAGGAAGATATAGAGGAAAGTTTTTTTATAGTCACATCGTACTAGTTTATTAAAATAATTGTAATAAGTACTTTGTACTGCGTAAAAAGAAAATTTTGAAAAAAAAATTGTGATCGCAAGAACATACTAATTTATTAAATGCATTTTCTAACATTTCAACAAATTTTTCAGCTCCTAGAATTGATGTTTTCCAAAGAATGGTCTTCAAATTTTGCATAAACTTTTTGAAAATGATTGTTTGCACCGTCTTTATATTGTATATCTAATGCTATAAATAGAAAGGCGTATTTGTCGGTAATTTTCAGTTTAATCAAGTATACATCAAAATGTAAATTTTTAAATTCAAATAACAATTAGAGTACTTTTTTTAATTAATTAAAATATTTTGGGATATTTTTTACATTAAACCGGAATTTTTCTTGAATAATTAAGTACAGAGTAAATGTAAGGCTACAAATTGAAAATCTGAATGCTGAATATTCATAGAGTTTCAATTCTGAAAAAAAAAAAAAACTGGAATTCATATTTTTAATAATGTTATTACTTTATATCTCATGAAAAGATATATTAAAATGAAAAACTCTAATGCATAAATAAAGAAAATAAAAAATATATATAATTTTAATTAAATTGGTTAAAAGAAAATAATAATAATAATAAGCTTTCCAAAGCAATAATTTTCTTCATCATGCGAAATATTCGTGTGAACTATAAAACTTAGTTTTTAAAGATTATAAACTTGTAAAAAAAAAGTAATGAACTTTTTTTTTTTTTTTTTTTTTGCTTGTTTACCTTATTTTTCTCTTAGATGCCTATTTATTTGTAACACGCTTTTTTTTTGCTTCACCTCTATGTATGTTTGTAACCGCTCTGGGAGCAAACAAAAAATCTATATTATAAAAAAAGACTTTCCTTACGTGAACGCTGTGGCTGTGAGGTAAAGCTCCGGGCTACGAACCTAAAGGTCTAACGTTCGAGCCCAGTCAGGGGAGATTTTTTAAAAATGGTTTTTGTTTAATTCTAAATTATTTTTATTAAAGATGTAAATATTATGGTGTGTCACTCACACGATTTTTTCTTACCCTGCATTTTAATACTAAGATAGATATTTTGTGCTTTTTAGTTCACATTTCTATAAAAGCGTGTTCTTTAATTTTTTTAAACTATAATATTATTTACTGTGGAGTTATTTATTTTTCTGTTGTAAACATCTACATTTAGGTGCAGTGATTATTAGTATGTCATTATTTATCTTTTGCAGTTTTATACCTATAAGCTCAAAATAAAATTCATGTTTAAATACCCAGTTTCTCGAGGAAAGACAACTTTAAGGACGACCATGGTGACTTTTGAATTTTGCTCACAATGTTGGCGATGTCTTCTTATTTATTTATTTTGGAATAATTTTTCTGCTGAAAAGACATAGTATCTATTTTTATTATGTTCTTTATTACTGCGTTTTTAATCACTTTAGGATGATAGTTCATACTCTGTTTATATCTCTTTAGTATAATAGTTCATACTCTGTTTATATCTCTTTAGTATTGCTAGGTTTAAAATGACGCTTTCAAAGATTGTTGCGATGCAACATATAAAAATACATTACTCCATAAACTGATCTCATCAGACAAATGTCTTCATTTTTCTGATTAGATCATTGAATTGTGTCCACCTGCTTAAATACTGCCTATGTATAAATGTTATTTTCTATCCTAGTATATTTTATTAAGAATCACATTATCGTACGTTTTGACAAAATTGAATTATAACTGGTCCTCATTAGAGAAATATTTATATAGATTTTAGACAGTGCATAGTGCCATTATCCTAAAATCAGAACTATCTGTATTAGTACACGTATCTGTATTAGTCATTTGTTGTAACCCTTTAATATATATGTATATATAAAATTTATACCAAAATATATAAATACTAAAATTTATAACATTCCCTAATTAAGAAAAAATTAGAAAATTAGTTTTGGCAGATAATGGAATAATATATTTTTTATTTTATTATCTTATTTTTTATAAATATATTTAAAGACGAAATAAAAAATGGATTTTGAAAGCGAAACAAACTTTACTTTGCAATTACTGTTGCCAAAAGAAAAAAAATTGCTTCAAAAATAAAACTTGAATGAGATGAAGAAAAAAAAAAAAAAAAGAAAAAAAAAGTAAAATTCTCGGGCTCCTCAAATTATTTCACGTATTCGGAATTCTGTAACATTATTAATTTCTCATATGTTGTATTTCTGCTTACTACAACGGTTGTTTCGTTGGCCGTTTGCCCTGGCAGTTTTCGTTTGAATGACGTCACGAACTTGAAAATTGTTGCTTTCGACCATCATCTCGCTCATTTCAACTCATCTCGATGACAGTTAGGGAAATATTAATGTTTCATTTCTTTCACGTTTTCTATTTATAAATTTGCACATTCCAAATCCCAAGCTATTTCTGGAATTGTTTGTTTATTCTAGATAAAATCTTAGAATTTCTGAGTTTTCATGCAATATTTTTTCATATTTATATGCACATGTTGTTCATGGAAATATTTGAGCAATATTTATTTCTGCAATCGTTAGTCATGGGTTCAGGATATTAGATACGTAAAAAGGTTTTAAAAGAAAAATAAAAATAAAACATCTGTAGTTTTTTTTTTTTTTTTTTTTTTTAAGTTAAGAAATAAAATACAAGAATTTTTCTTGTTGTTAACTTTTATTTTTAAAATGATTGAAGTATGTATTTATTATTATTATTATTTATTGAATTTATTTTGCGAAAAGTCACAATTAATAGGAATCTGGAGAAATAATACAATGAAGCCATTATTTCGTAAAACATTTCTTTTAGAAACCAGGAAAAAAAATCGTTCACCACTCATAAATTATGAAAATTCTTCCCGCATTATTTAAAATTTTACGAAATTTTTTCATAACCAGACTTTACAGGGATACATTACACGGATTATTCCAAAATGCACATGGTATACATAGAAATATTAGAGTAATATTTGTTTTTGCAATCATCAATCATAGACTCGTGATGCTGTCTACGTAAAAAAGATATTAGAAGTACAAAGGGTAACGTTTTATGAGAAAAAAATAATAGTTCCTAATTTAGTTTAATTTATTTATTTATCGAATTTAATTTTCGTAAAAAGTTACGAATAATAAGAATGGGAAAAAAAAAAAAATAAATAAAGGAGCTGTTATATCGATTTCGCAAAAAATAGCTTTAGTTAAAAACCTAAAAAAAAAAAAAAATATGCACCTCGCTTAGATTATTAAAAATTTTCAACATTATGAGAAATTTTCTCATGACCAGCTGCTTAAACTTTTCTCTAATTACTACAAAATGCCAGTAAAACTCTTTTTTTTTTCTTTAACCACAATAAAAGTATGTTGTTGTTTTTTTTCTACTGACATATTTGTTTTACATAAAATCTTGTAACAACTGAAGAATTTTCGTTCAGTAGTAGTTTCAATAATTAAACAGTTTCGTTTAATAATAGTTTCTATATCGTTTTTGATGCCTCCAAATATTAACTCGGCATAATACATGCACTCCATAGCATATTAAATTTTGGCACAACTCTAGAAAATACAAAATAGTTCAAAGCAAGGCATAGTCATTCAAATATGAAACACTTGGAAACTATATACGTTGTCACTGAAAACCTATATTATTTATTAAATCCATCCGATAGTAAAGCATTCTGAATACAATGTTTACGTGTCTTTGTGAAATAAGGCAATAATATCCTAAGAGTTATCCGAGGAACTACCATCAGAATTTAAACCATTCATGAAGGGGATAACTTTCTTGCATTCTTAACCCGGTGTCATTTCTGTTATTGTAGGTAACGGAATTATTTTTTTCTTCCTTTTTAATAAACAAAATAAATAAACTAATAGAATTGCATATAATGTTAAAAATCCATGAATTATAATAAATAAATTGATTAAAACAGTTTTTTAGCCACAAATAATTAAAATTTCTTGAAAAAGGGATATATTTATCTGAACATGATAAAAATTGCAATTGTGGCATTTTTGAGAATGAGGAATGAACGTCTTCTCTAAAAAATATCTATGAGAAAAAACTGCTTAATTCACTACAAGAATTCTAATTTTGCTATAAGCCTTTAGTCAAAATTCTCGCTTTTAATAGCCATTCCATATTTTTAAATTATTATTATTGTTACTGCGAATAAAAATAAAATTTTTGTTATAGATACAACAAAATTTCATGCGTATACTGTGTACAAGTTTCTTGAAAAGTTTTAAAAAATAGTAATTATTATGTTTCTATTTTAACAGTTATACTTAAATAAGTAAAATTCATTTAAAAATTAAATTTAATATTCTTTTTAAAACATTCATGTTATGCGGTATCTGTGAAATGAAAATATTAATAATAAATAAATAAACAATATCAAGAAATAAAGGAGTCAAGAAATGCCATGTTTTATTTATTATTTACTTATTTATTTATTTTGGGGGAATTATTTTACTATGTCTACTTACTCATTCAAATAAGTAAGAAAATAAATATAAATGAATTTTTCCCTGTATCTATTGCTGCTTATTCAACGAATGAAAAAGTTTAATTTGCTGTGTATGAGCGTGTACCTATACTTGAATAAGTTTTAACTTTCTATATCGGAAGAGAGAGAGATTAGAGTTTTAATGGCCGTTAGTCATAAATCCCGAAGAATAGGCGAATGAAATGAGTATATCACTCTCTTCTGTCCAGCTGATCTGGGGAGAAAACAAACAGGATGGTTTTTCATTTTTCCGGCCGCCAGATTGAATATAGAGAGAATGAAGAGCAAACTCGACTCTCTCTTCTCTTTCTCTACCAGCATCCACCACGACGCGGCGCACCTTCGCTGGCAAGTGCTGGCAGAGACACCGCACATACTTCATGCACAGCAACGATCAAGCAGCTAGGAAAGGAGCAAGAACATCACAACAATGCAGCTCTGCGACCTCCAAACGTTCGCTTCATTTCCTCATCTGAATCTAATCCAGTGTGGCTATGGTGTGTGATTATCATCTGCGAATTTTACCAAGCAGCTTAGTTGAAGTTTCGTTTCTGTTTCGACTAGGAATGCACTCGTTTCTCCACGATCCGTTCGATTCGCGGTCTTTACGTTCGATGTCTCCTTACAGATTCCACCATGGATTAATATGAATGAGAGAGTGTTTGAGACTTTTAGAATGTGTCGATCATTTCGATCAATCACTTGATATCCGAAATAAACGGTTTTAATAATATATTCCATTATGGAAATGAAACTCTACAAATTAGTTGATTTCGTTACCGATGGATAGCGCTGGGTGTTCCGAGAATTATTTGAAATAAGTGAAAACTTTTCTGTTTTATAGAAAATTTTGCTGTATGAATCTGGCATTTTTACTAGTTCTTTTGTTGTTGTGCGAAAGTTTGACAGTTAATGGTGTCGACGAGCTAAGCCTTTTTGTTCTAGTTAGAAGCAGCCTTCATGGAGTGTATGACTTCCAATATTTCAGACAACGAATACGGTGAGTTCTTTTGTAATTTTTTTTTAAATTAAATTATACAGATTTCATATTTTTTTTCCAGTTACTTAAAAAGAATAAAATATATATTAAAAAAAAAAAAAAAAAAAGTTAAATCAAATTGCCTTTTAAATGTTTCTATTTTCACTGTAACTGTTTAGTTAATTTAAAAATTTATATAATTTTATTTAAATATATATAAATAACTTATTTAAATATATATAATATCTTTTCAATTTGAACTAATTAAATCTAATTAGTTTTATGTAAACAATTATGTATTTTTCAATTATTATTATTATTATTATTATTATTTTAAATGGTAAAAAATAAATACTCAATTAAAACGAATTAATTTAAAAATCAATAGCAATATTTATTCGTAGAAACATATAAACTATGTTTATAATATCTTCCGACAGCCACTTTACACATAAAGTATTACAGAAAAAAGTATTACAGAAAGTAACAGTTAAAAGTATTACAGAAAAAAATCTGTCGAACTTAGTGTGAAAAAATATTTTCGTTGAAAATATTGCAGATTCTATTTTATAAAGTATTTAGAAACTTGATTCTTATTATCGTGTAGAAAAAATTTTCTCGTTTTGACATTTTGCTTTAATATTTTCATGCTATAAAATTATAAACTAAAAAATATATGTTTTTTCTGCGCGTTATAAAAACAATTATTATTTTCGTAAAAGTTTTATTTATTAAGTTTCTCAAAAATATACAATGAAAGAATATGTTCAGAAGTAGAAAAATTGATTTTCAGCTATTTTGGTTTTTGTCCGTTTGATCAATAGTCTTTCGTATTTATTGATTTGTGTAGATTTCTTATTCTTTTTATTATTGTTGTTGTTGTTATAGCAATACACATAGAAATGCAGAATGTTTTTAAATTAAAAAAATGATTTTTTATTTATTTATTTAAAAGGTATTTTAATATTATTAGATTAAATTAAATTGGATTTTATTTTTTTTTTTTTTTAAAGAAGAAGAAGAAGAGTTTTTAGTTTTTAATAAATTATGTGTCAAATTACTTTTTTCGTAAAGAAAGAGAGAGAAGGAGAGGGAGGGAGGGGGGGGGGAGAGGGAGAGAGAATTTTTAATGTTCAATTAATTATGTATCAAATTACTTTTTTCGCAAAAAAAGAAGGGGTGGGAGGGGGAAGACGAAAAGAAAAGATAAGAAAAAAAAAAGAATAAAAATATTTTTACTAAAAACATTTTTTCTCTTAATATTTTTACTAAAAATATTATTACTCTTGTTCTTACTTAATAAGTACGTAATGTTTTTTAAAAGAAAGATATTATAAGTATTTATTCCAATACAATTAAATTTAAAAATAGGAAAATATCTTCAACGTCTTGAACGCCAAATAGAAAAACCGAATAGCAGATAGCTGTTTTGGTAGCTTTTAACGTACTGCCTCAATGCACTGAAGACGATACGCTACTCTTGGTTTTAGTTATCCAACGCCAAGTCTCCTTTTAGTAATAAATGAATTTAGTCAAATTGCAATTTTCTTATCATAAATTAATTAAACCGAATAAAATTATTTTAATTAGTCTAAACTAAAAATTTTAAGAATAAAAAGCATGGCTGAAATTGTAGAATACCTAAAAATATCGTACTATTAATTTTTAACTACAAATAAAAAAGTAATTTTAATTTTAGATTATGTATTATTTAAAAGATAACGTAGTCATCGAAATGCATTTTTACTTTATTTTTTGCATCTCCTTTTGAAAACCAAAAAGGAAATTGGCGAGAAATCATAAATATTATACTTGCGGATCCGCAAGCATATTTTTTCGATAAAATTTAAAAGAAAAGTGTAACCTTAATATCCGCTTATTATTGATTATTGATATTAGCTTAATAACGAAACCTTTTCCTCCTCGTGATATTCTTATTATTTATTTATTTATTTATTAGTTTTATTTTTTTATTTTTTATTTTATTTTATTTTTTTTTTTGGCAATTTTGATCAAAATTCTTAAATCCATATCTATCGACATTTAGTTATATGGAAGTTGATGCCAATTCATTTTACTCTTTATTTTTCTCCAAAACTTTAAACAAATAAAATCGAATTTTACTTACAAGTACACCTGTGAGCATGCAAATAAATCATTCATAACCTTGGAAATATATTTAGTAGAGTATAATGCACCGAGCAATCTATTTTTTTTTTTTTTCTTTTTTTTTTTTTTTCTTTTTTACTGTGCATATGTGGTTTTCCATCTGATCCTTCAGCTAATATGAACAATACTCTAGTTTTTATTTATTTATTTATTTATTTTATTTTATCGCTGACCCTCCCCCCCCAAATTAATTAATTAAAATAAATAAATAAATGAGTTTAACCCGCTGTCTGTCTTACAGGGGGGGGGGGGAATTCTGTTTGCTGCCAGAAATTTTCTGTAGACAGAAAATACTCGTAAGCTACAGAAAAAAATACGTTGACAGAAATTTTCTGTAACAGAACAGCACAGAAAATATGATACATAAATATTTTATTAATGTATTGAGTGATTTGATGCCAAGATTTCCCTGTGCAAAACAGGGGGGGGGGGGGATGTAGTCACCAGATAAAATCTGTTTCAGCAGTTAAAGATATTATCTATGTACAGAAAAAATATGTTTTTTGACAAATTGAGAATAATTTCACACTAAATGTCTGTAAATAGAAATTTTCTGAAGGAAAATTACAGATATTTTCTATTTTGCTTGCAGCATTTTTTAAATATAATTACATTATAGTTTCCAAACAAATAAACGAAATTTAATGTTTTAACTTTTTATTTATTTATTGGAAAACCCCCGACCAAAAACAGGAGTGTGTTAAGTTTGTGACATTTGTCTGTATGGTGCACTCTACACTATCTACGAATAAGTATTTGGACTCTTTCGAATTTAGACGTTTTGTCAAATATATGAAAAAAGTTCTTTAGGAATCATGTTGAAACTTTAGTAGTGTAAAGAACATGTTACACCTCACATATTTCAGCAAAAGTTGTGTACCGAAGAGGAAAATGGGATCAGTAAATAATTAAAAAAAAAAAAAAAAAAAAAATTGATCACCCTGTAAAAAATAATTCTTTAACTCTTTAATGTTCACTACTTAATTTACTTTAAAAATTACTAAACTAATTTTAAAAATTGCTTTTAGACTCATAGCTGATCATAAATATTTAAAAAATAAAAAATTAGCATTGTTCTATTTCGAGAAAATTTCGGTTTGAAACATCTGTAAGTATACCTTATTAAATTCAAATAATATTTAATTTAATAAATAAATCACTTTATAAGTAAACATTATCGACAACAAAAACTCGTAAAAGTTGCATAGATCCCAACATTTCAATTTATTCCGGAGTATTTTAACCCTTTGCGGCGCAAGGTAATTCGGATCATTTAAATTACACTGACACCGGAATTCACGAACATGATTAAAATAGAAGATATTTTAAATTTTCACGTTAAAAAAAGGTCTTTTTCTGCTATGTTATAAATGTAAGTTTTTGCTAAAAAAATTCCGGGATGAGTTTTTGCACTTGAGAATCAAAATTAGGTGTTCCATCAGCGGGAACACTGCGACTGAAAGGGTTAAATGCGTTTTGACTGTGGCATGTGATTAAGAGGATTTTTCTCATTATCTGTATGAATTTTTATGAGACTATCACATATATTGATGGAGATATAACATTTTTTTTTTTTTTTTTTTTTTTTTTTTTTTTATTGCAAGCAGGAAAAAAAATGTACTTTTTATTATTATTATTATTATTATTATAACACATAGGGTATTAAACACAGTGCAAATACTTTTTTAGAAAATTTGGCATACTACATCAGACACAGCATACTTCAATTAGAATACAAAAATGTTCAATATCTTACGAAATATCAGCATTTTTACTAAATTTTTAACTACGCATGCGCTAGCTTAAAAAAAATCATTTACGTAATTTAATAGCCAAAAGTATTGAGCAACGTATGTGAAAACCCCAAACAAATATCAGGTAAATTCAAAAAGTTGTGAAAGACAGAATGAAAGAATTTCAGTTCTTTCAAAATAAAAGCTAAACTGTAAGAGGTTTTGCTCTCATTTTTATTTTTATTCAATCAATGCCCAATGGTAATAGAGTGTTTGCTGATTGTAAATAAATATTAATAAAAACCCCTAAATCATTTTTTTTTTCCCCTGAGAAAAACCGAAATTCTGTTCCTTCTATCTCTTATAACTTTTTGAATTTAAACAATATTTGCTTGGGATTTTTGTATAAGTTGCTCAATACTTTTGACTATTAATTTATGCAAACGACATTTTTTTCAAAAGCTAGCGCATGCGTAGTTAAAAATTATTTAGTAAAAATGTTCATATTTCTTAAGATATTTAACATTTTTGAATTTTGATTGCAGTATGCTGTGTCTAATGTAGTATCAGAATTTCCCAAAAATGGCTTTTCACTCATTCTAATACCTTACGTGTCATAATTTAAAAGTGTAATTTTTTTTTAATTAAAAAAAATATATATATATATAAAAAATTATATCTCTATGCTACCCCCAAAACGCACATATATTTTTTACACGGTGATACAAAACATTTTGATTTTTGTTTAATTTTTTACTGGCCGCCTTTTCCTCTCCAGGATACAACTTTTGCTAAAATATATGAGGTATAACATGTTCTTTACACTACCAAAGTTTCAATATGATTCCTAAAGAACCTTTATAGATATTTAACAAAACGTCTAAATTCGAAAGTGTCCAAATACTTATTGGTAGATAGTGTAGTTTTCAAATAAATGAACCAATTTCTATCCTTTTACTTTTATTTTTGTTATTTCTTTCTTTCTTTTTTTAACCCCTGATCAAAAAGAGAAATGTTATAAGTTTGCAACTAATAAGGTACTATAGTTTCCAAAGGAATGAATGCGTTGTATATTTATACTTATAATAATAATTATTATTATTATCATTATTTGAACTCTAATTTAATAAGGATGATTCTTATCTATGTTTGATTGAAATTTGTTTGACATTGTTTTTCAAAATGAAGTTATTTTTATTTATTATTATTTTTAATTCTTTTTAACCATTTTGTAATGATATTTTAAAATTTGCGAGCTGACAATCTTCAACAAGACGACAAACCATATACATATTTGTTTTTTTAATTACGATTACGAATTTTATACTGATTTTGGCAAAAGTTAAACATTCGCTATTAATTGTAATTATGAGTTCCCACGCCGATAATTTCTAAATTCGATTAAAAATCAGAGATTATAGATTTTATGGTACATTTTATTATTATTATTATTATTATTTTTATTATTATTATTTTAATCACGAATTAAAAAAAAATTGACAAAAATTAAAAATTGACTATGAATTTGAGTATGAGTTTCCAATCCAAAAAATCTCTAAATTCGGTTAAAAATCAGAAATTTTATAGAAAATGTTTAAAATGTATTATTATTATTATTATTATTATTATTATTATTATTATTATTTTAGTCCACTTTGTATTAAAATTTAATAATTTAGGGGCTACCAATCGTCCAACTTCAAACTCATGCTAGATGATAAATCTTTCATTATTATTATTGTTATTAAAATGTAAAAACAAAGCTTTAAAGAGAAAATACGGTTTTTTAACCAATTTTGACTAACAATAAAAAATGGTTAAAACTTGTGATTATGTTGTTTTTTTTACAGTAAAAAAAAAGAAAAAAAAAAAAAAAAGAACACTAAATTCCATTAAAAACAACAACAGATTTTAGAAATATTAGTTAATTAAATTTAAGGCTAACCCTGCGTTGGCATTTTAAGATTTACGAGCTAGCGTTTTACCAATTGAAAATTACATATTTTATAGAAAAATTTAATAGCATATATAATATTCTTTAGTTTATATTTTTTTTAGCTTGTGTTTGTTTTAATTTTTATTTATTTATTTTATTTTGCATATTTTATTTTGTTTTATTTATATAGCTTATTTATTTATTTATTTATTTTTTGAATGAATGAATGAATGAATGAAAGCAAATTCGATATCAAAATAATTTTGTCAATGGAAAATTTTATTTTTATAATATTCGACTCTTTCAAATAAAGAATAAATATTTCTTATATTGAGAAATGAATAATCTTTTAAAAAGGGTATGGAAGGTTGGAAGACCTTTGATTGATTTCAGAGTTTGAGCAAACAAGGTTTATATACTTATACCATATATTTCTTATAAGAATATAATCCAGATGGGAATCCGAGTTCAATTTTTCAAAACCTCTCTCTCTCTCCCTTTTAAGCTTTTGAGCATAAGTATAGGCATTTATTTTTTCTTTCTTTCTGTGACTCTTAATGAAAAATGAGTCTTAAATGTGTCTTAATGTCTCTTAATCTTAAATGTGTTTTTTTTTCTTTAATTTCGAGTTTTAGACTTGTGTTCGGAATAAGGACAAAAATTTTTATTATAGGAATAAAAAATTTAAGAATGATAGAAGAATACGAAATTGAGTATAGTTACTCAATACCGCTTGAGTATAGATATTTTGCGAATGTAAATTAGAAACAAATTGCGTTTTCGGTTAATTGGTTTTTTCTCATAAATAAAAAAATATTTTAAAGGGAAAAAAAGAAAAAGAAAATTAAATATTTTCATAATTCGGTAGTTTTCATAATTCATATGTGCAAGTCTGCATTGAAAACTTTAAAATGTTTTAGATTCAGGTAATGAATATTCAATATTCAGCAATGCTAAACTTTGACTAAATAGTGAATTTATTGACAGTAACGAATCAACCAAGTCAAGTGAACTAATTACACGTTTACTATAACATTTGTTTGAATAGAAGCTTGTTGCGGCTATGATAAAGTGAGTTTCAATTAAGGAAACAATTGTTGTTCTCATTGAATCGATCCACTCTCTGCTAGTGTCCATTTAAAGACTTGTATGCGTTTTCTCATTAAAGACATCTGTGTAGTTTAGTATCTATATTACTTACGTACTCAAGGAAATTAAAATTTAAAAAAATCTGGTGTGAAACAACCACACGATTTCCATTACCCACTATTACATGTATTACATGCATTTATTTTGGAGATAATGTGAAAACAAAGTCTACATAGCAAGTTAAAAATAAGACCTCCCCCCCCCCCAAAAAAAAAAAAAAAAAAAAAAAAAAAGATTATTTTTTGAAACATCAATTTTCGAGATCTAAAACTGACTTACCTAAGCAGGGTGAATGTTAATTTTCCTGTAATAACCACGTAATACATGAGAAGGATATCTGAAATGGATTTATGCAACAATTTAAAAAAAAAAAAAAATAGTTAGAATAGCCGTTTTGGAGATACCAAATTTTACCGAAACTTTGTACACTCAATTATTGACCTGAAAACAATAATTACATATAAAAGGATAGTTAAAAATGAGTTAATATGGCGAGTTTGAAAAACATCCGTCCACCCGTCTTTAAACGAATGCACTTGTGAGACCTAAAATTGAGCTAATTATACAGGACCCCTGTTAATTTTTCTGAACTAATCAACTATATCATTCGAAAGGACATCTAACAGAGTGTTTATGTAGGAACTTTGAAGAAAATCGTTAGAACCGTTTTTGAGATATGGACTTACAGTTCAACATCCGGTTTCCGGTGTCCCACTTCCCGTTTTCCAATTTTCGCCAAAATTCGGAAAATTCATTTGTGCACCAGACTTGCCTCAATTCTAAAGTTTCATCGTTCTATCTTTATTTGTTTCAGAGATATGATAGTCCCCACGTACATTACATACACACACATTGTCCAATTGCCAAAAACTACATTTTTGGACTCATGAGACCTTAAAAAGTGTAAATCGGGTGAAAACTCGATATCGAATTTTTGGACCGAATACAATATTTCCATTACCTACGGTAGTTGGGTAATGGAAGTAAAAAGGGAAATCAATATTGTAATGGGTAATATTTTGTAAGGAAGGGATATATTTTATCGATACAAATTATTCGTAAATTTTGTGATTCGTTAAAAAACTTAATTTATGTAGAATGGTTTTTACTTATTTATCCTGCATTTATATGTATACCTCATTTTAGATTTTCAATAATAGTATTTATTTTTTTTTTTTTACTTGAAAAAGTCGATACCATCTTTATATATTTAAATGGGGAGAGATGTATTCGCTAGAAAAAGTGTCCACATTGACGTCCGCGTTATAGATATCTTGGAAAGTCGTAGAATTGACTGAAAAATGCATGACTAATTTTTAAGATATGCGGATATTTCCTCCTAATGTAGACAAGAATAAAATGTAAGATAAATGCTTTTGAGTGTTCAAAGTATTTTTGTTTTGTTTTGTTTTATTACCCTTAAAGACAATTTTTTTGGATTTTTGTTTTATTTACTTTTTTTATGAGCAACAAACATTAAAGAATATTGGTATATTTAAAAATTTATTTTTCAATATATTTACTACTTGTTTAATGATAAATGTTGTTTTATTAACTTTTTTTCCGTTAACAAATAAATAAATAAATAAATATAATAATAATAATAATAATAATTTAGTACTTTTGTGAATACATTTATGCAAGACCCTTATACGATGATTATTTCTAGCATATAAAATAGCACGGTGTATTTCAAAAATATATTCAAACTTATTTGCTGTTTGCCTTTTTTGTACGATCTTGAGAGACATCTCATGTCTGAACACATATGAAAGAAATGATTACTTATATCTGGAATTACAAACACTCTTTTCTTCAAAGTGTATTAAAAAGATAAAAGTACATTTCTTGAAAAATATTTTTGTTGTTATCGCTTTAAAAATGTGTCTAAAAGATATACTCTTATCACCAAAAATAGCATTGTTACAGTCGGTAACAAAAGTGTCCGAACACTAGCGAAAATTCCTATGTAAAAAAAGTACACTTCATATGGTTTTGTTAAATAAATCCTTATCGAATCATGTTCTTACACTGACTAATAACAGGATTCGACAAGGATTTATTTAACAAAACAGTATTAAGTGTACTTTTTTTATATAGGAATTTTTGCTAGTGTTCGGACACTTTTGTTACCGACTGTACCTCTAAAGGTTTCGTTTGTTATTTTAAGGATAAATAAGTGATTTTTTCCCCCTTGGATAATATTTTTAATTTATTCCCCTTTTAGTTGAGAAAATTATGGATTAGAAAATTTTGCCTTTTAACGCATTTAAAAATTTATATGTTTTGCCTTTTAAGTTACGTTTCTTTCTCTTTTTTAAGTTATTTTTTAAAAATGGTTAATACCCGTAAAATTCACAATGACATATTTTTCTTTTATCTAAACAATCACAAAATATATGTTGTTAGTTAATAAATGAATTTCAAACGGGATGATAATTAATCTTCTTTCATAATTGGCCCTATCTCAAATGGAATTAGATCTGAAAGAAGTTGAACACAGTTTTAATGAACTGGTATTTAATTTAGATAACAATACAAATGGCGTAAAGCCAGATTGGAACTGGTTTCAAGAGTTAAGTAACGCTTTAATCTTCATTCCAATTTATTTTTTTCGTACGTGATGATTGCAAACTGCTATTCAAAGTCAAAAAAGAGCATAAGCTGGATTTAAAAAAAATAAAAATTTTAATATGATCAAAAATATTGTAGCATAATATAACGTAATATCGTATTATAAAATAACATCACAAAAATGTTGTAACTTAATATATATAAAATAACATAATACAATAAAATTATATCCGTATATTTAAAAAGTAATAATGATGTAAGTGTACCAATTAAGGTCAGGTTAACTTTGAGAAATTTATATTCTTGTTATTATCAATTTTCTGGCTTAAATTTCTTGAGTAACTTACAAGTTTATTCAGATAGGAGAAAAGAAAAAAGTAACAGGTTATTTTAATTTAACCAATGAAACGCTCAAATATAAAATAGTATAATACAGTTTTATAAGCAGTCTATTTAAAATGAAATATCATATAGATTTTTAAATACATTTTTCTAATCTATTTAAAATTAATAATAATAAAAAAATAATAATAACATTTACATAGCATCATATACATGAAATTAAAGATGACATATTTAACAAATTTCAATTTTACGTAACTATTTCTAACTTAAATATCAAAGGAATACGATTTTGCTTTCTTTCGAAGTTTGTAAATTGGGTAAAATTATAAAAGCAATGAATTTATTAACGAAATTCAACATTTATTAGTACAATGAAAGCATATATGCATATGCTATTCCTAAATAACTTGCAGAAATCATAGTAATATTGATATTACACTGGTTCTCATAATTATAAGGACACCCGTTTTTCTATATTAACTAAACACTGAACACTATTATTTAAACAAATATATTTTTTATTAATTTGAATTTCATTAATAGACTATATTTAAACAGTTTTATCGTTTTTCTATCTTAAAAATCTTTAAATACGGCCAAAAAGAGGATTTTTCAGGTGTTCACAATTATAAGGACAGCTCGAATCTTAGTAATTTTTTTTTTTTTTTTTTCGGTTATTCTTTAAATTAATATTTTATGGGGTCTCTTTTTAGGGTGAAACACAGTGTTGCCATATTTGGGGACTTTTTCATTCAACTCTCACCAATAATTTTGAGAAGTGATATTTGCTATACATAATAGACGTTTATCTTTCGAAGTGCTTAGGCAACCGTTACAATTAAAATTTATCGGCGGGGGCTGAATAAAAAAGTCCCCAAATCTGGCAACACTGGTGAAACAGTCAGACATTCTCTCTGGTATATACATATTATTATTATTATTATTATTATTTTAATATTCAGTTTCAATACCATTTCATACAGCATGGATGATATTCTGAATACATTTAAACTATTTAAAATTGCTTTCCACTTGCATGCACTTTTCTAATATAAGTTAAAGTTTTTCAACTTTTAGGCCACGGCAATAATACAGAAGTTCCTTTTTTCAAACTATTTCTTATTGCTCTAGGAGTAGAGCAAAAATGTAAGTCTTGTTGAAAAAAATATCATTACCCCCAAAAAGCTAACAAAAGTCTGAGAATTCCACGTTTAAAATTTACGGATATTCTCTTGATGTTCATAATAATAGAAAAAATTACTAAATTCATTCTGCCTTCAGTAGAAATAGCTCCCCAGAGCACCATAGATACACCATTAAAATACCCGATTCATATCTGCCTTTAAAAAATCTGCTCTGTCTTTCGCTATCTTCAGATCGTGCCAGTAATTGTTCAAACCATTTGGTGAATCAAGAATAAAATGTTTTTCATCCGAAAATGCAACATTTTACCATTTAATATTGTCCTTATTCAACTTTAACAAAGACGTTCTTTCCCCCAATAAAATGCTTATTGATTATTACAGGTTTTTTATTCATTTTAACATATTATTAACTATTTTAAACATGAATAAATGTTGACCCCAACCTTTAGTTAAAAATTACGAGCAAATTCAGCGGCAGTCGTTATGAGTAGAACAGTAAGAGGAATTATGATTCTTCGATCGCTGTAAAACAACTTTGATTTTGCATCAGATCTCTCTCCTATCGAACCAGCAGTTCAACGTTTGATCACATTTCCTTCAGCAATTTTAGATCTTCGAATTTCATTAGGAATTCGGCGGATTGAAATTATCCTTCCACTTAAAAATACATTTATCATACTTCACTACATGAACGTTCTTTTTTTTCGAGGAATTATCAGTAATGAAAAATCGTCCAAGAAAAATTGAAGGCTTATACATGAATTAATCCAGAAACGTAGTTAACAGATTCGCTTGTCAACTGTAATTTATCCGCTAGTAAGTTAAATAAAATGAAAAAATCTCGATTGTCCCTATAATTATGAGCATCTAAAAACGTGGAGAAAAAAATATGTTGCATTATTTTTTATTAATTTTGTTACATATAAAAAAAAATTATAGCAGTTTTGGTTTTTAGAATACTAGATATATTAAGTGCACTTAGTGTAATCTTGTTCACAATTATTTTTACATTAGTTATTTCAAAATATAATGTGTCCTTATAAATATGAGAAGGAGTGTATCATCTTATCAAAAAACATGAGTATTTTACAAGACATAAAATATATTTTCTTAAAAAATAAGTTAAAACTAGTTTCTTTAGCGCTTTGAAAGTTGATATTTTGAGCACAGTTAAATTTGTATCTTAAAATAATAATAATATATGTATATGTGATGATAATAATAATAATAATAAGTATAACTTAACCCCTCCCCCCCCCCCCCTCTTTTTTTTTATTCGGTTGGCAACGTGATCTAGAAAATTTCACCAGTCTTTCAAATATTCTCTGGCGAAGTCCTTAAATATTAGTCCTAGAGCTTTTAAAATATCACTTCGTAAAACTAGTGTATTTGAATCATAATTGCTAAGAGTTTTGTCCGAAGCTGTTTATCCAAATCATCAGACAATTTATCTTCTAGTAAAAGTCATTTCACAGCAGTAATATTATCAATGTGAAAACTCAAGTATTTCTACGTAGCGACTAAATCTTCTTAAGTAACAATTACAAATTCTTATGCAACATAGAAAAATATAGTTCTCGATATTTAAAGTATAATTGTGTGAATATGGGTCTGAACGTGCAGACGTTTATCTTTTAAATATTTATATACAATTGCGAATTTCATAAATTATATCAATTCATATTTTCTATTTAACATGCTTGAAGTAGTATTAAAAATATCGAAATTTTTAAAGTAGTAAACTCCCTTACCTAATAATAATAATAATAATAACAATAATAATAATAATACAAATTGTTAAAAAAGCGCATTTTCAAGGTTTGTTATATAAATGAAAGGACGCAGTGATCTTAGATTTTACATACACTTCATATTTTATAATTACAGGTTTTTGCTTTTAAATTACTAATTTTTTTTTCTAAATGTTCATAATGAAATAATCAAGGCTAATAACAATTAAATATGATTTAGCGTCAAATTAGATATAATAATTATTTATTGATAATAAGTGTTACAAAAACAATAAAACACATTGCTTGTTAAAGTTTTTGGTAATTTAAATGTAAATGTATTAGATTCGAAAGAAATAAAGTTTCAAAATGAAACAAATCAATAACTGAATTCATGTATACCGAAAACGACTTCAAAACTTTTCTATTAGAAAATTTTAAATTTGTGATAATTATATATGTTCAATGTTTAAAAAGGTTTTTTAAGAATTATTTGTAAAGAATGTTGCCTAAAAAAATAAACAAAAATTATGCTTATGCACTGTAAAAAAGATTTTTTCTTTCTTTTTCTTTTTCTTTCTTTCTTTCTTTTCTTTTCTTTCTTTCTTTCTTTCTATTTTTTTAAGCATATAAGAACAAATATTACGTCTAACAGTTTTTAAAATCACCATCACCAATGTTTTTCATTGTTAACAATGTATGTGTTTATGGTATAAAAAAAATTTAACAGTAGAATTTTATTTAAATTGCATGTAGAGTTTTTGCAAATTGTAAGTTAATCAAATAATAAAAATAATTAGGGTTAAATGATTGGTAGAGAATGCATTTATAAGAAATAAAATTTACAATTAAAAAAAAAAAAAAAAAAAAATCTAAACATCTAATATGTCCTCATAATAATTTGGTGCATATACTATTATGCATATTATCGATTTTTGATCAATTTTGAAATAGTAAAATTTTATTTGCATGAAGTTGAAAAGAGTTATATTAAAAAAAATTTATGGTTGAAAGTAACAAGTATTTAAATGGCTTTATTAAATATGTTCACTTAAAAAAATGTATGCCATTAAAACATAAGATACATAATTACTTTCCAAGACTTTAATATTATACTCAATAGATGTTTAAATATTTATTTTAGTTTAATCATATCTATTGAAAAATCTATAATTATTATATAATTTCATATAATTAATAATGCCAAAACAGTATTTGTAGTACTTATATAATATATATATATATATATATATATATATATATATATATATATATATATATATATATATATATATATATATATATATATATATAAGTTATTGTTTTTTCGAAAAGAAAAAAGTCGACAGTATAAATTTCTTTAAAAATTATGAAATAAAGAAATTCATTAAAATCAGATTTTCTGAATAAAAATCGTAGAATTTCATTATTCCTTTTTTTTTTTCCTTTAACCATTCATGCGATGTGCTTTATAGTTTATACGTATTATATATTATTACTTTGGACTTGTCTTGCAATGTGCAATTATATATATATATATATATATATATATATATATATATACATATATATATATATAAAGGCATTATTTGTTTATTTTCTGCTATTTATAAAATGTTACTTTTGGTGGGAATACTTAATGTATTCAATAGCGCTGTTTTTCAACCAACGTCGGACAGCTTTAAACTATAAAGTGCATCATATTGCATGAAACGAGGGAGCAACTACCAGAACCATCTTGTCATAAATTTCTTTATAATAGTTTTTCTTTGAATCATAAAATCTTAAAAAATATTTTCTTGTCTCTTAGGGAGAAAATTTTTATAATTTTTTTACCAAGTATAATTTTTTGCGCTCGTAAAGCACAGAGATGTCTTGGTTTGGAGTCTGTGTTAAAAATAAAAATTGTGTTTCTCTTTCCTTGTATCATAGAAAAGCTCAAATATTAAAACAGAAAGAAAGAAAAAATGTTTGTGACAGGCAGAAAGGTGTAATTAATGATAGGCCACATTTTTATACTCTCAATATCAAAAGTTTGATATAAGTGAAAAAAGTTTTTTTTAATATATAAAAATACTTTCTGATACTCAAGATATACTTTCTTTTTGCAAGTACGAATGCAAGCATTAGAAAGTCAACAATTTAAAATTAATAATAAAACGTTTAAAGTGTGTTTTAGACTCTCTCAAATCTAGGAAAAATTTAGTTTTCATCTTCTTTTATTCTTTGGATTTATCGTTAAAGATAAAACTGTTAATCTTAATCGTAAATATCTGAGGTCTCGTTTGTAGACATCTTACTAAATATTTTAGGCTCTTTTCTAGTAATTTAGAATGTTTAGAAAATTTAGAATATTTTTAGAAAAATTAACCTCTAAATAAATAAATAAATAAATTTATTTATAAAATATTGGAATAGGTTATATCTGTCAGTAGATGATAAAGCATTGTGACATTTATGTTAACGCTGTCCGAGTTGGCTGTTATATAGTTTTGGGAAAATCCATTACTAATTCATTTATTTATATTATTCATCTTATATAAAAACTGAACGCAAAACTTATCACTTTAGCCGTGTATTTGTAGCAGTTTTTTAATGTATCTGTTTAATAACTCATAAATCTGTTTAATAACTCATGAAGCAATAATAAAAAAATATATAATTTTTGAAATTATGTATTTTCACTAATCTGATTTCCTAGAAAAAGAAAATGCATATTTTTCGATAATTTATCACATTAGCTTTTTATTTCAACTACTGAGTGACAGAAAAAGTCGTTTGTTATTATATTACTTCAGGATAGGAACCAACTGTCTTTGAACCAACTGTCTTTGAACCAACTTCCTTTAACTCTTTGGAGCACGCTGGTATGTATTTTATATAACTTAGTTTCACTTTATACAATTCACTTAATACAATTGGCCATTATCTCTCAACAATGTAAATAACATTTATATTTAAATAACTAATGCATATACAATTTGAATTACAGCTTCAACTACATACATATTTTTATGTAAATAAATAAAATACTATGCATATAAAGAAATCGATACGAAACTTCATCATTGTAACATGTATAATAATATAAACTTTAATATTATAATAAAGCATTATTGTCGAACAATATTGTTGAAGAAATCGATACTAAACTTCATCATTGTAGCATGTATAATAATATAAACCTTAATATAATAGTAAAACATTATTGTCGAACATTATTGTTGAAGAAATCGATACGAAACTTCGTCATTGTATTGTATAATAATATAAACCTTAATATAATAATAAAACATTATTGTTGAACAACGCGACTCAAACGAATCGCCAATGAACGAAACTTATTATTAAAAACATGGAACCAAATTTGTGAATATCTTATAAATGTTACCGAAAGAAAAGTTAGAGATTTATTTTTAGTGTAAAAAATATAACAAAATGGAAAAAAAAATGTTTTTGAAAGAAAAAAGAAGAAAAGAATATTCACTTGATATTGAATTTTAAATTATGATCTATGTTTTTCTAACATAAAGATGTACCAGGCGAACATATTTTGAAAGAGTATATTAATCATTTGTTTGTTTGTGTACACTGATGCAACTTTTTCTTGAGTCATGTTGAAGTTTGTTTTTTGGATGAATGTGTTTGCTTTTAGGAGCGGAGTTTATTTAAAGAGGAAAGCAATGTTAATGAAGTAAACAATTCCATGTTGGCATGGGGTCTGAAAAAGAAATCTGAAAATTCTGCTTTTACGTTAGCCGATTTTATGAGGACCCGGTTGCGTATTTTTCTTCAGTATGATTATTATATTTAAATTCATAACATTTTTCTAGTCGTACAAGCCAAATATATAAGAAAAAATATATTTTTGAATAAAATTTTATCTCAGAACTCAGTCGGTTGTGCTTAATTAGTATAGAGAATTCCGATTCCGATCTGAAATTTTGCCTAATTATGTATTAAATTGCCCATAAAATCTCTGCTTATAAAATCATTCATATTAATACTAAATTGCTGAAAATTCCTTGAATTCCGTTAATAAAATTGAGAAAGAAAATTTTTTAAATTAGAGGTGGTTCGGTAGATGGTTCATTCTGTCGTAAAAGATACATGCTAGCAGCATAAGCATTTTCCTTCTAACTCTTTTGCTCCAGTAGTTAGTTTTAACAAACCGGATATACCGACATAGCATTTCCAAATATACTTCGGGAAGGATAATCTATTGCTCGATTCTTCTGAATGAAACAGACGACTTTGTTTTCAATTAAAATATTGGGAAAAATGCCATTTTTCTTGATTTAGTTGTATTTAATAAATGCTTATTATTATTATTCTGTTCCTTCGTGTTTTATATCTCGAAATAATCGATAGATCTTGACGCATAAAATGACTCATTCTGTAGCATCTTTAAACACAGCAAAAATTGTTTAGTTTTTTTTTAAATATCTCTGCAGAAATTTCATAAATATTTCAAAAGTTCCTTTAACTGAGGGATTCTTTTTATTAAAACTCGAATAAACGACTACCTTTTGCAATGAAGACGGCACGCTTAAAGCTGCCGAAACAGCTGTATGCATTTCCAATATTTTTCTTTGGCGTTTCTGTCATATAGTCGTTTATTCGAGTTTTAATATTCCTACGCCAAGTCTCCTGTTATTATGAGACTTTTTATTCTTTTATTCGAATTTATGTAGGGGAGAGTGAGGATGAATGGGACATTTTTCATGTTTTTATTGATAATGTTCACCGTATGTAATTCTGAATTTTGCAACAATGTTCATAAGTACACTTTAGTAATCAGTTACATATAAACATACTAACTTTAATAAAAAGTTATCATTTTTAATTAATAATATTTTTTTTACATGCATGTGCATTGTCCCATTCATCCCCATAGGTGGGGATGAATGGGACAGGACTGGAATTAAATAAGAAAAAAAAACCAAAATGTAAAGTAAATACATTTTTAAAGATAAATTGGTTTATGAGATTTTATTACACACTATGAATTTACTGAAATTAACATAAACTGATATATTGACTCAAATTAACATCAAAAGGCAAAAGACCTTTGGTTCGCACAGTTCAAAGTGCTCTAGGCTTTGGTAATTTAATCTAATGAGATCTAATCTAAAAATAAATAAATAAATAAATAAGACACTAGAAAGGGGTAAATCATTATAATAGAGTACAAATTATCCAGATAAATTTTTGTTTCCGTCTGATCAGGAAAAATCAGCATTCTATTCTGTATTACATTAATAATCACCAGGATTTATTTAATTAGCTTGATTGAAATTGTGATTTTAATCAAATTATTATTAGATTATTTATTTATTTTTAATTATTGATTTAAGTTGCATTGAATATTCTAACTTATATTTTTTTTATTCATAATTATTATAAACAAAAATCAGAACAATTAATGTCAATCTATTTTTCTCTAAATCCATGCTAATTTTATAATTCCATGTTATAACTACTGAACTGCAGGTTATAAATATATTAAAAATCTCTTTAAGATTTGTTTTAATATAATTCTTGTGTACAATTTTAATTAGCACATAGTGGAGATTGTCCCATTCATCCCAACCACCATATGATCATATAAAACAGTAAATAGGCTTAATGAACAACTGTCGATATTCTCCTTGAATATCATAAACACAATAAGAGATTATGCCTCAGTTTCCGGTGCTTGTAAAACATAAAAATCTAGCTATTGTCCCATTCAACCCCACTCTACCCTATTTATTCTTTCTTTCTTTTTTTTTTTTTTTTTTTTTTTTTTTTTTTTGTAATAGTTTATATTTTAATTAACGTAATATGACAAAAAGTGAACAAATATTTTGGCTAAGAATTATGTAGCTATTATCATTATTATCACTTGTACTTATTTGAACATATAATGAGATAGCATCTTTGCAAAAAGTTTCAAAATCATTTATCTTTTAAAATTAGCATTGAAATATCAATACAAGTGTATATATATAAACTAATGTATAATTAATTACAAATTAAAAAAAAAAAAAAAAAAAAAAAAAAAAAAGACATGCTATCCCTAACGAATTAAAAACTCATTATCTATAGGTATTTGAAATTTGCTATTATATAACTTATTTTTCCAAAAATAATAGGCCACACCACTGAAAAGAAGTTCTGCTCTCGAAGCTTGTTGATGTGAGGTGGTCAGTTTTGATCCCAGGTCGCGCTTGTCTCCATAACTGTTCAGATTTTTCCATGGTTTTCTCCAAAAGTTGTATAAATATGGGTTAGCTCCATAATTTAAAAGATCCTCACGCAGGGCACTGCTACTATTCCTAGGACCGTAAGCTTAGTCAATTGGCCTTAACCATTAACACCACCCAAAATAATATTTTAAATATTAATTAGATTATAGTTTAGATTTGGTATTATACTATGCTTTGAATTCCGTTTAATATATGGTTTGATTTTATATAAGTCAATGTACTTTAATTTTGAGCAATTATTTTACCTTTTTGTCGGTTTCTTCCATTTCGTCCAGTTTTTTTCTTTCCTATCAGTTTCTTCCGGTTTTTTCCACTTCCTTCCCTTGGAAGAAACGCAATCCCTGCTACAAATATACAATTAATTTAAATTAAAAAAAAAAAAAAAAAAAAAAAAAAAATTGCACTTTTATTTTCTTTTTCGAGATAAAAAGAAATATATTTATTTATTTATTTATTTTATAGATATATATATATATATATATATATATATATATATAATAATTTTAAAGTTAAAATGGAGTTTTTATTTAATATCTTTTGAATCAATTATCCAATTGAACTAAAAAAAAATACGGCGTTAAGTAGATTTTGTCGTAATTAATAAGTGTGCCACTTTCGTAACGATCAGTTGAATGGTCTGGCTCTGTAGAGTGAACTGATAATTCAGTCAGATCAACAAACTTTCCGCTTTATATATATATATATGAATATTGTATATTCTTTCATTCCAGTTATCAAATTCGCTATCGTCTACATATTTGCTTTTGTTAAATTCTTTAATTTTTCAAAACTTCTTCGTCTTTTTCTTCTTTTTTTTTTTTTTTTTTTTTTCCCCTTCCTTTAGCATTTGTATTTCAAAATAAATTTGAATTCTGGAATAAATGTCATCCTTGCGAAAGCATTGTTTAAATATTGTCAGAATTTTAGAAGTTCTCTTTTAAAAGATTTCCTTTTTTTTTTCATTTGTAGTTTAAACTCCTTCAACAAGATATCTTTTGCGAATAATCTTAAAACTGTTTTTGGAGTCTTAGTGTTATCAGTTTCCCGATCTTATTTGGAAGAGATCCAATTACATGACTGATTCTCAAAATTATGGAAGCTTTTTAAACTTTAATTTGCCTTTCATCGAATGCGATGATGAAGGAAGTGATGTCCTAGTATTTAGAATTGCAAATTTCAAAACTTTTAAAGAACAATAATATTTAAGGATGATATTATCAGATTGTTTATCACTAATTGTGTACCTTTATAAATGATTTACCGAATTCACTAAATTTTGTGATTTTCAAAAACTCATTTATCAATTAAACAAGATTTCCTTAAACCAACAGTATTCGTCTGGTAACGTACTGTTATTTTACTTTTTTCGCAGTTTATATATTTTGTTCTATATATATTTTTTTTTTTTTATTTTTTTTTAACTCTTTATTTACCATATTGTGAAAGAAACAAAAATGTATTTTAATTATATTTGTTTAGTTACTTAAGTGGGATTTTTAAGGATATAAGCAATGACAATTATGCGTATCACATAATCGTTGTAATTAATGAGGATTTAATGAGCTGGTATATTAAGGTGAAGAAGGCATCAGAACATTTAAAAATGCGTCAAAAACTACTTATTTTTTATCATCTTTATATACTTTTCTGAAATTGATGGCATATTATTCAAATAATGTATAATTTAATTATAATAATAGTGAAAAGCAAGAAAATTAGCTCTTAGAAACAGAAAAAATCTTCAAACCCTTTCTTAAGATAAAACGGTTTGGTGTAGTGTCTATAGTGTCATAGAGTGAGATTAAAGTAAAGTATATATTTTAGATCCTTATAATTATCTTTGACGTATAACTTTCATAAATTCGATTTTTTAATGTAATAAGATTTAAAGACACACCTGTAGGTAAAGATTTAACAAACACCATGTTTTCTTTGAATAATGTGTTTTTTATTATCTTTTTTAGCTACTACAGTAATTTCACTACTTTACTATATAATCCTTCTCATAAGTTAAGCAAAGTATCTGCTTTCTTCCTTTTTAAGTGAATGGTGTATTAAATGCTAACTATAGAGTTACTAATATTTATGTAGATTTTAAAATCTATCCAAAATAGTGTTTTATTATTCATTTTTTATATTTTTAAATTTACGAATAAAACTATTAAATGCTGTTCTGTATACAGCCGCACATTACCACAAAAATATGAATAATTAAATCACTTATGTTTAATTAATAAAATGTTATTCGCGTATTCTTCTTCTTCGTCTTCTTTTATTAATTAAATCCCCGCACAATCATCAAAACTAACGCTTAATAAAATTTCATTGTTTTTATTTATTGTTAGAAAATCATTTATTAGAAACATTTTATATTGGAAAAATATTTTTTTTCTCATTTGAAAACAATTTTACATTTTGTTAGGTTCCGGTTATCCATTTAAGATGGAGTCATGGGGAGACATGTAATTATCTAATAAAGAAAATATTCCTGCTACAACAGTTTTATTATAATGTTTATCTTTAAATAAGCAATTTTCACTGAACAAGCTGTTTAATCTCAAAACTAATTTAATTTCATTAACTGTATAATGAAAAAACTATTTATTAAAGTTATTTTTTAATGTAAAATTCTTTTACTTTAATATGAAAATTATTAAGCGTTTAACATCACGTTGAGCATTCATTTGAGATGGTATCATACTGAGTTATGAACTTGATAAATAAGTAAAGTCTTTTTGATGTAAGAGTTTCATTTTAAACTTAATTTTAATCGAATTATTTAGAATACAAGTGCATATATTTTAGGCAATTTTCATCCAAACAATAAATCTTTTTCGTATATATTGTTCTATAAATAAATTTAAATTAGTGATATTAAACTGTAATGAGAATTTCAGTGAAGAATTAATTTTCTAATAATGCATTAATTTTAAAACTTGCATCGTATAAAGGTTTAAAAAATGTAATAATAATAATAATAATAATAATTTTAGGTGAATAAATTTAAACTACCTACAGTCGGCAGCAAAATTATTGAAGGACACATCCACAATTTTCATATATACAGTTCCCGCCGCTTATTAAAATCACATTCGTTCTGAGCCAAAGTGATTTTATTAAGCGGCTGATTTTTATATCCGGCGAACGTTCCTGCCCTTAAGGAAAAGGTATTACTTCCCTGAATTTCGAAAGAAACTTCAAAAGGTAAGGAATAATGGAATTACCTAGTAAACAATATCAATTAATTTTTGGTAGATAATTAACTAATTATTTCTTCGATATAAGTAAATGCATTCTAATCTCCCGTGTACTTTCGTTAAAGGAAAATCATCATTACTTTCCAAAAGTTCACGCTTTTCTTATAAATTTAAAATATTTCCGCTTAAACCTCATGAATGATAGTAATTTCAAAATAAGAACTAAAATTGCCTTCTAATAATTAATAGAAAAAAAATCATTTCAAATCAAATTTCTATTTTATTACTGCGCTTTGATGAATAGGTTCCTTCAAATTGTTACGAAGATAAATTATGTTTTTAATTTGTAACTGTGCTGCAAGTGTAAAATCTTCAATAATGAGCGATAACGAAGGCAGGGATGGAACACGGGCGCAGAATTCATACCGGAATCTGTTTAAGAAATTTCTCCACCTATAATATCGTTGATTCAAGAGGTAGAAAATTTTCTTATATTGATAGTGGTATGAATTCTGCGCCCGTGTTCCATCCCTGCGAAGGGTTTGTTGTACTTTAATTTCTTTTTCTATTTAAAAAAAAAAAGGTAAATAATTTTTTTTATGCATAAATGATATTTTTGGCTGCTGAGAAGATATTTTTGAGTTTATTAACCGGCGATGCTGATTTTATTAAGCGGCGGCTTTAAAAGTTGTTTGTGTTGATTTGATTCCAGTCTTGGCGATTTGATCAGATTAGGGCGGCTGATTTTATTAACCAGTGATTTTATTAAGCGGCCGTTACTGTATATATATTTATATAGGGGAGTGTGGGGCTAGTTGTCACGGGGTAAGAAATAACACGCAATTTACGAAATAGTTTGTAACATTTGTGATTAAATGTTTTTATAAACATAATTCTTATGACGCGATTTATAATGTAAGCACAATCAGTGCTCCACAAAAATGGTTAACGAGAGGTTCTGTACACGTGCTTCATTTTAGCTATAGTTAGTGGTAAAAAAAATATTTCGTAACTTTTGATTTAAGGTATGTACTTTAAAGAAATGTTTATAGCTATTTATTTAGTCTGTGTTGAGTTATAAAATGAATGTTTAATTTTTTGTATATATATATATATATATTTATAAATAAACAAAATGTCCAAAATCATACGATGTGGCAAATTGAAACAAACTTTTGGGGCAAGTTGTAACATGTTAGAGGTGTGGCTTGTGGAGATGCCTACAGCCATAGCTCGAAGTCACCGCCCATTTCAGGAAACTTTCAGAAATGAAAATTTTTTGGCTTCTTTGTCACTACTATATTTATACAGAAACATTTTCTGTGTTTTTATATTATAATGCCGTGATTATTTAATTATGACTTATAATCACGAATTAGAGAATATTACATAAAAATAGTGGTAGAAAAAAAGCAGAAATTTCTTGTCCTGAAAAAAGGGCGGAGAATTCGAGCTCTGCTAATTACTCTCTGTAGCAGAAGAATGGGTATGCTTAATTTGCAAAATGTGAACACACATTAAATGCATGAAAGAAACAAAATATCATTTGCTTGAATTAATTTTAACTCTGACTAATATTGACTTCTATGTTGATTTCATCTTTAATTTTCTCTTTATTTTACTATAATCCATTTGATATGATTCATTGTTACTCTACCAAGAAGGTTATAATTTGATAACAGTTATTAATTGCCTTTTTTATTAAATTAATAAATTATTGATAACAAAAAACATTTTGAAATATTGCTATTTTTATTGTTAGGGTTCCCTTTGTATCCGTTACAATTTGTCCCACGTGTGATACAATTAGCCCCAAATCCGGGACAAATTGTAACAGGCAAAAAAATTTTAAAAAGTATTTTTTGTGCTAAAACTAGCAACTTTAACGAAAGTTTTATTTATAAATATGTTAGATGACTATGTGCTATGAAAAACAGCAATTGTAAACAGGAAAACTTAAATACATTTCACAATGCATATAATTTTCTAAAAACTGTTACAACCTGCCCCACGCTCCCCTATATATATTTTAGTTTGATTGCAAATTTTTACTATCAACTTACTTTTTTTAATAAACAGTAGAAGACTACGATCATGACTCGACAAATATTTACTTAATAAAACAGTATTGGGTGCCCATCTTTTGCGTAGAAATTATTGCTAGTGCTTCAATAATTTTGCTGCCAACTGTACATATTTTTATTCGTCCATATATATACAATACAATAGATACAAAATATCAATAAATTGTTTTTTACAAAGAAAAAGTATTTTTCTTTTCTATGAAGTAATTCCGTGTTATTTTTTATGTAAAGTATTTGAAATTCACGTTATTCGGATTAATGATGGAGCTGTGGTGGTTAAGGCTAATTGACTGCGCTAAGAACTCAAGCCTGCATCGAAGGCCTTGCGTGAGGGAAGGGGAATTTCCTTCTATAAGATCGTAACATTTGCGCAAGTAAAAAAAAAAAAAAAAAAAAGAAAGAAAGAAAGAAATATTGCACTTTTAGGCATATGAGCGCAACCTGGTGTCGAACCTGGCATTGCACTTCCCATCTATCTGCTTACAGAGCAAAATCACTCGGCCACAAATGGGGTAGTACAGTCGGTAACATAAGTGTCCGAACACTAGCAAAAATTCCTATGTAAAAAAATTACACTTCGTACGGTTCTGTTAAATAAATCTTTATCGAATCATGTTCTTGGACTGACTAAGAACAGGATTCGACAAGGATTTATTTAACAAAACTGTTAAAAGTGTACTTTTTTTACATAGGAACTTTTGCTAGTGTTCGGACACTTTTGTTACCGACTGTACGGAATAAAAGGAAATGGCCATATAAATTTGACACGGGAACAAAAAAATCGCACATCCGTTTTTAAAGGAACGCCCTTGCGAGACCTGAAATTGAGCTATTTATACAGGTCGCCTATCAATTTTCCTGAACTAACCAACTATATCATTCGAAAGGACATCTAATAGATTGTTTATACAGCAAATTTGAAGAAATAGAGCCGTTTTTGAGATACGGACTTACGGTCCCACTTCCGGTTTCCGATGTCCCACTTCCGGTTTTTCCATTTTCACCAAAATTTGGAAATTTCATCTGTACACCAGACTTGTTTCAATTCTAAAGTTCCGTAGTTCTATCTTTATTAGTTTCCGAGTTATAATAGATAGAAGATTCTCCACATACATACACACTGACCAATTGCCAAAAACCACTTTTTTTGGACTCAGGGAACCTTAAAACTTGTGAATCAGGTGAAATCTCGATATCGAATTTTCAGACCGAGTACAGTACTTCCATTACCTACGGCAGTAGGATAATGGAAGTACAAAAAAAAAAAAAAAAAAAAAAACATTCGAATGTTTTTGAAATTGAAGATGATTTTTTTTCGGTAGTACATATGTATATTTTTTTCTTTGCTTACTAATTACATTGTCATGACATCTATAAAAAAATATTTCAGCATTTAAATTTTAAAAAATCCTAACTTCTTTTAAAAACTCTGTATAATTCGCAATTATTTTTCTAAGAGTTCGCCATTTGTCAAAAAAAAAAAAAAAAAAAAGTATTTTTAAACATAATGAATATTTTATTTTACAACATTTAAAATCATTTTTTTTAGAAAGATATATGTAAAAAAAAAAAAAACATATTCAGTGACCTTCATGCGTGATATTTGAATAGCATGTTCTCTAAAAATAGCGTATTAAAATTTATTTAAATAAACATCTTAGAGAAATATAGTGTTTAGAAAGCTTTTAGTTTCCCTTTTCTTAAAATTAAAAAAAAAAAAAAAAAAAAAAAAAACTTCGGAAAACCAAAAAAATAAAAAAAGTAGAATTTTCATGAAATTTTTATTATTTCCTTTTCCAGTCTTTGAATTTTATTCTAGGAATAATTTTTAATTGCTATTGCGACAGCAAATCATGACTTTTTTTTTTTTTTTTTTTTTTTTTATATGTTATAAAAATTGTTAGTTGATATATAAACGTATAAAGTATGTTATCTACAAAACCAATTTAACAAAAAGTAAAAGCAAGTAGAATTAATTTGTTATCTTGATATTTTTAGGCCAATTGAAAGAAGATCGTTTTTCAATATCGAATGAAAATAAATAAGAAAGATTTAAAAAGGGGGGGGGGGGGGGGGGGAAATGGCAGATTTAATAAACACGCAATTTTAATGCTATTCCGCCTTTCTTTCCTGTATGTTCTTCTTTCTTCTTTCATCTTTTTTTTCTTTAAGGAACTCTTGTAAACAATGTACACATTTTTTTAATTAAATACAAGCGCCGGTATTTTTCTTTTATAATTTTATATATGAAGTTTTTTTTCTTTGTAATGTATTAGTGTAAGGGACGAGAATCGATTAAAAGTTTTAACTAGATTAATCGTCATTAATAGATTAATCGAGTTTTAATCGTTTTTCATCTTTTTTATATGATTTTCTTTGGACGATGAATAAACATGTATATTTTTAGGCAATACACAACATACAATAAAAATGATATAGGTACTATTTTAACCAGTTCCTTAACAATAAATAAATGAACTAAAATAATTAGAAAATTCAAAGAAATAAAAGAAAAGAGAACCTTTTTTTTTTTTTTCCCTAGTAAATTAAAAAATATGTTATACATGAAAAAATATTACACTCCGAAAAGCAGCTGCAAATATTCTAATGTGACTGATAATTTTTAAGGCATATTTTATCTTGTTTTACGAAATGCACTTTCTCTTAAACTTACGTTAAACTATGCAGATATTTAATAAGAAATATTTCATTATTTTGCCTCTCAGTTGTATATAATCTCTCTATTATATATTCTGTGTAAACAAATATGTAACAATTTGTTTTGAGGAAGTTAATTTTTGTACATCATTTAAAGGAAGTTTTTTAAATATCTTTTAGCAAGATGTGTGAACTAAGCACTGATTGATTAATCGGCACAGCCCTAATTAATACGCAAATAGTTATTTCAGGTTAATACATTTTTAAGCGCCCTGCACACATTTCTTTATAAAGAGTGAATTATTGCTACAATAATTGTTTATATATATATATATATATATATGTATATATATATTTTTTTTTCTTAAAAAAAAAAAAAAAAAAAAAAAAAAAAAAAAGGCAGATCTGGTTAACACTCTGGCCTTCATTTGCTAGATTTCTGATTCGAATCCCGGTTCAAGCATGGATATTCCTACCTGTGCCTAGTTCTACTTTAAGTCATATGTCCCAGTGGATGAGTCTTTGTGTGTAAAAAATGACCTTAAATGTACATATTAACATCCTGCTTAAACTATAATAAGTATAATTAAATTAAATATAACACAAGAAATGTCGGATACATTACAGATTGTCGGCGAAAATGTTTGAAAATGTATTTTCAATTATGTTATGCAATTTATTTTAATTTACCAAATTTTAGTGCATTGTATAAGTTGCATGTACAGTCGGTAACAAAAGTGTCCGAACACTAGCAAAAATTCCTATGTAAAAAAAATACACTTCATAAGGTTTTGTTAAATAAATCCTTGTCGAATCCTGTCTTAGTCAGTGTAAGAACATGATTCGATAAGGATATATTTAACAAAACCGTATGAAGTGTACTTTTTTGACATAGGAATTTTCGCTAGTGTTCGGACACTTTTGTTACCGACTGTACAGTATATAGATGATATAGAGGGATATTTAAAAACAGTCGAATTATGTTGATGTAATTGGTATGAATACATTTAAAAAATATACTAATATGTATTGCTGTAGAAGTTTTCACTTCAGTCGCGTCGTTTTAAGCACATTTTTTTTTTTTTTTACATTTAGCCATTTTTTTTATCAAACAATCCTAAACATTTGGATAAGTTTTCGACTTCCGAGTTAATTATTGTTTGTCATCTTCACAAAAAAAAAAGGATAGATTGCACAGACTTTTTTACTTCCTTATACAAAGTATAAGGAAGTATTGTAATCCAGATTTGCGAAATGGATTTTCTATCTCAAATAGCTCAAAAAAAAATCATCGTAGAAAGGTGCAAATTTATATGTGTGACTTTCATGATGTCTAGTAGTACACCTGCAAGTTTCGTCTTAAAACGGATTCTCGTTTCAGAGATATCAGCGAGTTTACACGATTTTTCGTGGTGTCTGTATGTATCTCGTGTGTGTACTCAAAAACGGTTGGACGTAGAACGCTGCAAATTGGTATATAGGTTTGTTATAACATCTAGTTGTGCACCTATATTTTTGGTCTTTCTAGGATTTTCCGTTTTGGAGATATTTACGAAAATTGTTTTCAAAATGACCAAATATGAAACGGTTTTGACCGTTCTATATGACCTACACCATCATAGAGGTTTCAAAATAGGCTAATGGTAGAGCCCGTATTGATATTATTATGAAAGTTGTCGGTATTCTTGCGTGTAGAAAGTAATTTGGAAAGACATAAGCAGGTTCTAGTCGACGAATGCATTTTATTTAATGAATATTCAGCCCATAAATAGAGCCCGTAATGATATTTTTTTGAAAATTGACGACATTTTTGCGTGTAGTAAGAAATTCTTAACGACGTAAACAGGTTCTAGTCTACTTTAATGAGTATTCAGCACTTTGATAGAGGACGTAATAATATTGTTATGAAAGTTGCCGAGATTTTTGAGTGTAGAAGTAATTCTTAATATATAAGCTGGTTCTAGTCGGCGAATGCACTTTATTTTGTTTTAGTCTTGTTTGTCATTTAAAGAATTTTCGAAGAATTTAGTTCAACGCTATAAACCAATAAATATTTCCGGAATATTCCAAAATTCTGTTCTTATTGAGGTAAAGCTTCCAATATTTGTCAACCTTAAACTATAAATTTTCGCCAAATTCGGTCGCCAAGTCGTCAAATTCTACGCAAAATTGCCAAAATCTATGCCAAGACCAAAATCAGCGATGGCTACAAAGTTGGCGACTAGGCAAGATCAGCGAACGAATTTGGTGGCAAATATTGTTTCAGGGTGGCCAGAATTAGTATATCCTTTCTCAATTTTAACTCAATTAATTGTTTCGGTAAAATGTATCGTTTTTCACCTCAAATTTTCAGCAAAGAGAACAAAAGTAGACCATCTATACTCGAATGATTATCATTAAAGTTATGAATTTGCCAATGAGAGATTTTGTAATAAAGCATTCCTGAAAAAACTAGTATATTTGTTTCGCGGTATATATAATTCTATTATCCTGACTTTGGTGGTTGGAGTAGTAGTTTTTATTATTATTATTATTATTATTATTATTATTTTATTATTTTTTATTTTATTTATTTATTTATGTTTTTCGTGGTTGGAACCTGTTTATTTATTTACGAATCAGTTACCTCACACAAATTGTCAATGTTTTCATAACAATACGTATATTCCAATGGGTGTATAAGGAAGTCATGTGATGTCCACATCGGATTTTTTTTCATGCTAACATTCAATGTGCTCAAGAAAATCATTCTAAAGAAATATTTCATCAAACAAATTCCAAGTATATACTTTGTAATTAATAGTTATTATAAAGAAATACTTAGTCTTAAAACTTAAATGTAGTTTCTTTTCTTCAATATCTTTTCTACCTGAAATAGCAGCTATCAGCTGTTAGAGATAAAGTCGGAATTAAAGTTAAGAAATTGCTGAATATACTTCGCTGTGCAACTCTCATACCACTGCATATTACTTCGCCATAGGAAAGGGAGAATTTTAAATCAATGAGACAATAAAAATGTTATTTTATGTTCTGGACGTGTTAACTTTTGCATTTCGTTTCATTATTGGTATAAAGTTCCACATATATTATCCATTAACTTTAAAATACTTATAAAGTTTTTTCGCTTAAAATTTTTGAATTGTTGAATGTGCGATAATTCCCTTTAAAGTTGGTTCAAATGAACGTTTAGTTTGTAATTTAAAATCACTTATAGACTTAAAGTATTAATATTATAGTTATTTATTTTACCCAAAATCAAAATAAAATGATAAATTATAATACAAGTAATAGATTTAAAATATGAATGAAAATGTGATAATTTTCTTTATTTCCTTTATTATTGTTTTTTATTAAATAATTGTAATAATAATGATGATGATAATTAAAGTCACTTACAATTTTTTTACCATCGTCATAATTATTGTTTTGTCAAGTGTAAATTTGATTTTCATTTTATTATGATACATAAAATATAATTTAAACAATTTTAAAACGAAGATTGGTCTCTTTCTACAAATTGATTTGTTTCTGTGATCCGACATATGCCTTCAAATTTCTGTTTTTTTTTTTTTTTTTTTTTTTTTTTTTTAACCTTTGTTTTTACTAATCCGTTTCTAAAAGAAAATTAAATTGTAATCAAATCACAATGTTCAAATTGTTTAGGTTGTTAAACATTAATAATAATAATAATAACAGTACATATTTTTTACCGATGGGTAGCTGAGCATAAATATGAATATAAAATCATTTCATTATATTTTTCATTTTATTGAAAATTTAGAATGAAAGTACATTCTCACAATTTTTTTTAACAATAAATATGCCATGCTCACGTGGTATGCGAATATATGAGGGGAGAGGGGGGGTGTAGTTTAACGATAGTAAATAGTTCCTAGTGATAAGTTGAGGGATTTTTTCTGACCAATGGTGTAAAATACATACAATTAATTACTTACAACCAGACAGCTGTGATACAAACATCTTACTTAAACTTTGAATGAAATAAAAATTTGCATGACATTTAATTAAAAATAAGAAAACTGAAAAGATTAAAAAAAAAAAAAAAAAAAAAAAAAAAAAAGTTAAACTGTATATTTTCAAAGCAAGCTGAAAAATATTAGGAATACGCGTAATTTGTTTTTAACCAACTTTCTCGCTTTTATTTTAATTTTAAACCTTTTTCTTTTTTTCTCTGTAGGAACAATAGATTCGTACAAACAAATGTTTTGTCAGTTCAAATTAATTTAACTTTCATTTTTAATACTTCTCAATGAATATAATTCTCGTAAAACAATAAATTTATGCAAACAAATGTTTTATTATTTCAAATTATTTATCTTTTATTTTTAACACTTCTCAATCAATATAATTTTCAATTTGTGTGATTTTAATTAAAATTGTATTTCTTTCTCCCATTGTTTAATGGTCTTTTCCATTTCCTGTGGCTTATTTCTGTCGAGCTATCTACGTGATAGACCAGAGATGTTTCTGCCTAAAAGGTTGTCTGAGTGAGTAATGCTGACCGGTTGTCGGCCTGGATAGCTCAATTGGTAGAGCCTTGACCTTGTAAGTCAAAGATCCGTGGTTCGACTCCCGGTCCAGGCATTATTTTCACTCAGTCGGAAAAATAAAATTTCAATAAATATAATTTTCGTTTAACGTTTTTGAGAATTTTGTAAGAATTGTTGAAAGATTACAGACAATTTTTTTAAATACATTATTATTGAAGGAGAACAATAACAAAAAAAAAAAAAAAAAACCTCTTTATTATTGAAACAAGTACGTAATAATTTAATAACAATTGCAAAGACAAAAATAATGAGTATATTTACAAAAGGTTTTTATACAATATTTTCTATTGTGATACAACAATTAATTAATTGTTATTATTTTTACATTACGTATAGATTCTTCAATCTTTGTATTCCTACGAGTGCATTTAAATTTAACGATCTACGTGAGAACTTTTCTACAATCGTACCTTTATATTTAATTATAAATGCATGAACGTGTTTAATTATAAATGTGTGTATGTAAAGTAAATCTGGACGCATCTGTGTACAAATCAATTGAATAATATAAAATATGCGAATATTAATTTTTTGCTAAATTACACTGCTTGTCAGTAAAATTGCCTTTGACTCCATTTCAGCATATTCTCTTGTAGAATGACCTCCTGAATCAGAATATGACGCCCATTTTTCCCTATAACCCACCTTTTTTAGGAATGGCCCCCTATTTTTATCATTTTTCGGCGATTTTATGGCTATAAATTTTATTTTTAGGAGTGGGGGGGAGGATTATTTTAACCGTTAAATATCTTCTGAATGGCTACAGAGTTGGAAAATTCTAAAACATGGATATTTGCATATTTGCGACAAGGGAAAAATTTTGGAGGGAATTTGCCATTGAAATTATGCATTATATATATTATATTTTTTAAATATGTTATTAACGTTATTTTTTAAACTTCATATATATATATTTAGGTGTTAAATTAATTATTTTTTATTCTTCAAATCAAATTCATGGTCATAAAATTATCGAACAGGGAAAGAGATTGGGGGGGTGGGGGGTTCTAAAAAACGGAGGGTGACTGGGCAAAATGGGAGTCATATTCGGATTCAGGAGGTCATTTTACATAAGAATCAGCAAGAATGGTATCAGACGTCGATTTTTTTTTTTTTTTTTTTTTTTTTTTTTTTGGCAGAGCAGTGTTATTGCTGAATAATATTGAATTCATTCGTGTTTTATGTATTCTCATTGCTATTTTGTTGCTATGCTTTCATTTAATGTAACTGCTGCAATAAAACCAATAGAACTATTTTGCGCAATTCGTCCTTACAGTGTTGTTGTAATTGCGCACATGGTTAGGAGAAATTATTATTAATAATAACTATAATTAATTGTTAACAATAATAATTGCACTTAAATAGCGTTCTTGTAAGGTTTTTGCAAACAAATATTATTATATTAAGAGTGAATATTAAAGAATTAGAAAAATTTAAAAAAATTAAAAAGAATTGAAAAATCTTAATTAAGGAAGAAAAAATAAGCCCAGATAAAATTGCAAAATAACATTAAACCATTAGATAATAGTTTAACTTAAAATTAGTCCTTTTCCTTTTCAGTTTTCATGTTTCCTTGTTTGTTGGCCGAAGCTATTCACAATCGATGAATTTATTGTTGTAATAGTGCAGCTTTCGTGCAATCACCAGCCACATTTAATCCATTTCAGTCACTTGTTGAAATTGTTTCTTGGTAGTCTCACATGCAACCATCTTCATTGTTTTGCCTTTACCAATAAGCTGCTTAATCTCTCCTGCAATGAACATTAATGGAACAATAAGCAATATCTCCTAAGTAACAAATACGCAAACTCACCCGTTTCGATAGAAGACAGATGTCGCAGCTTTTTATTCAATAATTATTCACTTTTACAAAGAACCGCTGGTGTTCGTACTTTTCCTCTAAGTTAGTAGCTTATGAGAAATCGCTTGATTAAAAATATTTTGTACTACTACAATTCTGTAGAAATTCTAGGAAGAGTTATAAAAATTCAAGCATTTTTTTTTTCTTTTTTTTTCGCTCGAATTAATCAACATGTAAATTCAGACAGGTTTCCACTACTACCAGTGGTGGACCTACAACTCTTGAGGCCCGGGGCGAAAAATCTCCCTGCCCTCCCCCCCAACTGAAGTCCCTACTACATTGAGCCCCCCCCCCCCCTCTTTGCACTTCTTCACGAATGTATTACAATAAAAAAGCAATGAAGTTAGTTAGTTTTAAGATTTATTCAGAAGTCAAACCAACAAGAATGCCAGGGTCATTAGTCAAGCTTGGCATAAATGAGTTTTTTTGGTTTTGGAGTTTTACTTTATGGTCACATTTTGAATATTAAGGCTCATTAGACATGAACGTACAGTTTAAAGGGGAATTACAGAGAATGTTTCAGATTAAATAATGGCATGATAAATAATGACACAATCAGATTAATATAATGACAACTTCACCAGATAAATATACTTAAATGTTAAGTTTCTTTGGAGGCCCCCTCATGACCAGAGGCCCGGGGCGGACCGCTCCCTCCGCCCCACCCTTGGTACGCCAGTGATATACACTAGCTGCAGTTGCTGCTCTCACACTCTTATTCTTCCATCTGATCTAGAATCTGATCCCCAAAGTGCGTAATCTCTCCTAGTTTTACTTTTTGTGAGTGTTCGAGTAAGGGCTAATTGCGCGGAGATTCACAATGGATATGGATGCCTAATGTGTATAGATATATTTTGTAGTGGTTTTGGTTCCACTTTATAGCAGTTAATAAATCTCCACAAAACCCAAATAAGCTAAAAATGTAATAAAAATGTGGAGAAAAAAAAAAGTGTTTATGAATCCAGTTCATCTGTCTGTTTACGATCTCATAGGTATTTATAGAATCTCTTAAAACCCTTATGTATTACTCAGATACACTATGGTATGTTTTTATTTAAAATGGCGTAAAGAATACTATATGTTTACGCACAGGGGCTCACAAAAGAATTCTTTGAATTTGGGAAATGTATAGTAATCATTGCAAACCAAATTATTTTTCTTCGTTGTTTCAACTTCGAGTTGTCTTTAAATATAGTATAGAAAAACTATACATTAAAATATCAGCATAGATTGGAAAGTCTTACTTTCTTACCATTAAATTCAATATTTACTATACTATTTATTGTATAGTACAATATATATTTTATACAAGGTAGCTTAATGGTTTAGACGCTTAGAGGAAGCTGGAAAAGGCATCGGATGCACGTAAGTTGCTTCCTTGATACGTATTTCGGGAGTTATAACCAATGCTATAGGTGCAAGAATAATGCGAATTTTACTGTACACAATTAAATACATTCACCCTATTTAGTTTAAATATATTTTATTTTCCTTTAGATATTAAAAATTATCTTATATATTAAAGCACAAAGCTATATTTGAAAGACCAAAATGTTAGCATTTGAGCATGCGCTAAAAAACTTTAGACCAATCTGGAACTGGAATTTTTTGCTTTTTACATGCATCTGCGATACGAACATTCTGCTTGACGAATACGAGCCATCAAACAGGTATATTAGCTATACCTAATCAAAGATCGATGATACGAACAATTCACACAATTAATTTATTGATTCGTTTTTCCAAGAAAGCATATTCAAAACTAAGCAATTCTGAATCGTCACCGCTATACGCGTTTTCGCCGAAAATTTTCTTACCTGATAGTCATCCTCTCCCAACAAAGTAAATTTCGATTGATTTTTATTTTTATTTATTTATTTTTTTTTTTTTTCTGTTTTCTTTATTTATTTTTCTTTTTATATACGTGCAAGAAACAAACAACAAAAAGGTGATTTTTAATTCTGTTGGCACAAATCGATAAATGTTTCTTCTACACTGTTATAACACGAACGTTATAACATGAACTGAAAGTTATTATACGATTTATTTAAATTGAACATATTTTATATTCTTTAATCTTTCAACATTTTATTCTTTAATTTTAACCTTCTACTAAGCATTTTATTAAAATTTCATTCCTAAAAGCTCGAATACTGGTTTCAGAAAAACTGAAAGCCATTAAAAAAACATTTTCACGGAGACTTAAAAAAATGTATAATAATAATGCGGAAAATGTATGAATTTTAAGGATCATTTAATATTGGATTATTAGTAACTTTATACTACGAACATTTAAAGCTTGAATAAGTTCTAAAACTATTTTCTTTCAATTTTGTTATTTTTATTCAATATTTTTCGTCATAGCTTTTTTTTTTTTTTTTTTTTTTTTTTTTTTTGGAGAAAGAAAGGAAGGATTATTAAATACTGCATACTGCATATTTATATTTTTTATATTTATTTATAGCATCATTATACGTTTGTATCACATAACATTTTCTTAACTTAAATTTTTTGTCTTTTGCTATTCTATATAGGCTCTTAATTACAATTAGCTGGCAAGGCGTTTCAATTTGTATGCTGTTAGATCTGTGTCTTTTATTGTTTATTCATTAGTGGTCACAACTGTATTTCCTTTTATTTTAATTTTTTTTCTCTTTTAAATTAAACAGATTTTTTCTGGCTAAGCATAACGCAGTGGTACAGAAAAGCTTTTTTGTTGCCAGATAACATAAAAAAGGAAGAAATAATTTTTTGTGCATAAAAAAGAATGTAATGTCAATTGATAAATATATATATATATATATATATATATATATATATATATATTATTGGTAACAGTTTCATAAAAAAAAAAAAAAAAAAAAAAAAAAAAACGTAAAATGGCAGTTGCAATCATTCAGTTTCTTGAAAAATAAAAATTAGATAACTGAATTCGGTTGAGTAACGGATTTTTATATTTATATTTATATTTCAGTGTACAAGATGTGTAATTTCTAATTATTATTACATGAACTAATTAATTGTTTCTACTATGTACACATAAATATGCAGTTTACATAATATTTGATGTGAAAATGGTAAAAAATAATTAATTTAACTCTTTAAGTGGACAATGCACATTTGCTTATACTTTTTAAAAAATTGTTATTGATATTATTATTATTTTTATATATCGCACATGTATAAGAGCATTCATTGAACATTCTTTTACCCTATGCATTATTTATTAAGAAATATTAAAAATCGCCCTTTTTAATATTAAAGATAAATTCACTTAATTTTAGTTATAGTTTTATCAGTCATTTTATACTCAAACTGGATTTTAAAAGACTCTATAGACTCTATTTGACCTTTGATTTATTATTATTAGTTTTTTAGCTTTTTTGAATCATTTGATACGTATCCTAAAATTTTATGGGCGTATGAAACTCATTTTATTGGCATTAAGTATTATCAGATTTTATACCTTTAGGAATGCTCTTTGATATTAATAGAGAATTTTATAGGTTCATGGCATGCACTTTATAAGGACAAACATTAAACATGAAGAAAAAGCTTAAAAGTGTAGAAGTTAAGTGTTTTTCCAGTGTATTAAGGGGGAAAAAAACAGTCAACACACAAAACATTTGATTAGCAGTTTTCTTTAAAAACGCGCATTTGAAAAAGTGTTAAAAATAGTTCTCTCCTTTAAATTTACCTCTCTTAAATATGTTTATATATTTTGGTGCTATAATTTATTAATTTATTCCATATTTATACCAATTATTTATTGCTTTATAAAATATATTCCATAGACATTTTTATATTTTTTAATTATATACATAGTTATGACTCTCCAAATATAATCTAATCAAGCACAATGGTATTTATATCGTATAAGTACATCTATCATAATTTTTAAAAATAATCCGATATTAAAGTTTTTAAAAGGAAAATATGAATTATATTTTGTATGCACTTCATTCAATCCTTACTTAGTATAAACTTTCGTATATTTTGTGACATATTAAAAATTTTATATCGTATTTTAAACAGATCTTAAAAATTAAAAATTTGCATAGGCTTATAAAGAAAATGAATGCAGAAACAAATTCTATATTTATTTAGAAAAAATGAATGAATGAATTCGATATTTATTTTAAATGAATATAGAAATAAATTCTACATAAATTCTTCAATAAAAAGCTAAAAGTCTGAATCAAAAGAAACCAAGTTTATTCCATATTATTTCAGCAATCAGCATTAAAATGAATATTGTGCATAATAATTTAATTATACATCAAAAATAGCGCATTTGCGCTTCATGCGGTTACATATCTTTCTTCCTAAACACAACATTTCGTTGAATCAAACATTTATTAATTGCGAGGAAAATATTTCATAATACCTTGATTAAAAAAAAAAAAATGAAACGTCTTTAATGAATAAATAAATATTTCTTTTAAGTGTAAAGACCGAACCTGTCTTTGTATCAAGAATAAATGCATAATGGATTTAATTTAAAAATGAAATTAATCGACGGTATATAAAACAATACTAAAACATCGATAATAGAATAAAGTGAAATGGTTCGCCACTCGCCACATGGCGACTAAAAAATAAATAAATAAATAAATAAGTGACTTAAAAAATTAAGCAACTAGCCACGAGTTTCATGAGCATTAATTTCATTAATAAATGACGTGAAAATTGCGAACATTATTAATTAAATGTGAAGTACGTCAAACGATCGCGAAATGATCGCGCACTTTGGAAACAGGCTCCAAAAACATGTCATATTTCAGAAATAAATACCGTAAAGTCAGGAATTTTGTAAATTTATAAGAAAATAATAATATACTAGCAAACACGTGCGAAATATTCGCATTTTATTTCTTTTCTCATTTACTTTTAAAATTTGAAACTCATAAATGTTATACCAATTTCACAACTTAATTAAAATTTTAATTTACCAGAAGCCAAATTATTAATAAAACCAAATTAATATTACACAATAGTGAAACCAAAATCATTCAAAGAAAGGTTTCAAAATAAAATTCATGGTTCACGACCCAATTTTCATGCTTCCACAGGCAGTACAATTTTAATATAGGACTCCCACGACGCCTTTTAAATTTTTGTCGCCATGTTGGGAATGACTTTTTATTAATTTTTACACACACACACATATATATATATATTAATAAAAAAATAATAATAATAATTCCTATTTTGATTATATTTTTTATGATTGTGTTTTTTAGTCGATTTATGACACAAAAGTTCATACTCTGTATATATCTTTAAAATATTGCTAGGTTTATAATGACGCTTGCAAAGATTCTGAAGAAACAACTGTTAAAAATACATTATTTTCGTAAAATAATCTCATCGGACAAATGTCGTCAATTTTTCTTTTTAGTCCATTGAGCTAAGTCCGCGTGCTTAAATATTGTTCATGTATAAATATTATTTTTTTTTATCCTTGCGTATCGTATCGTTTCGGCAAAAAATAATTGAAACTGGTCCACGTTAGAGAAATATTATATAGATTGTGGAAATCAGCCCAATAAAATATGATAAAGGCACAAATTCCATATATTCGTTGAAAATGATTGCGTGTTGCTGAAATAAGCAGAAAAAGAAAATAAAAGCATTTTTACCTAATTTTCTGTAATTAAACATAAATTAATTCAAGTAGCGGTGAAAAGGTCCCGCATATCAGAAATAGGCCGCAAAATATTTCGTCTTATATGTCACCGGCCGTAGAACATGAAAAATTCTTTGATTGTGAATATAAAAAAGTAATAATTTCAAGAACCTATCTCGGAAAAAAAATTAAATAAATAATTGAAATCAAATACGGATCTTTATCAAAAATCGATGATATTGGAACTAATATTGAACAGAAATCAGCGAACTTCAACCCTACAGCAAAAATTGGGAGACTTAAGAAAATTTGGACAAGAAAATTATTTATTTCTGTTAATCAGCCAAAATATTTGCAAAACTATTGAAAGTAAGCTAAAAAGGTCATTAGGGAATACCATAAAATTTTTCCAGGTCTAGTTCAAACCAAACACCTCGAACTAAAATTGACTTTTACAGTATCCTTGATTCACACCTGTAAAACTCTTTTTGCCGTATTTAAAGTGATAATGCAGGGAAATCGAATATTTTTCAGACGCATGCAAGAGTATTCAAAGATCTTTTCTACGATTTCTCATGATGTCTCTTCGGCAACACCATTACCTTTCGGTCACATACACAGTTTCGTTTAGCTATTCTCTAGTATGCAAAGTTTCGTGACATATATCAATCTACTTTATTTCGGAAAAGCGAATGTAATTAGGGAAAGTGATGATGACAGAACGGTTTCTTTCAAGAAAATTAAACTTTCAATTCCTTGTTGAAGATAATGAGCCTACGATTGTAAAGGATAAAAGCATCAATCGTCTTTTTTCTTTCTTTCTTTCTTTTTTTTTTTTTTTTTTTATAGAGTCACGAAAAATGGACATTAACTTTCTTGTTGAAAACGGAATTAGAAAGAATCTTTTTATGTAATTACTAAGAAAATTACGTCAATAAATATTCTTTCTTTTTTTTTTCTTTTGTACTTAATACAAATACTGTAAATATAAAGTTATTCGTAATTTGGTATTTATATATGTGCTTATATAGGTATGATTAATTGTTAAAAATGTTCCACGATATTTGAACTAAATTTGTTTCTTTCAATAAATTCAAACATAATATTGTTGGTTATCTTATTATGTTTCGTAACTTTAATCTATAGAATTGAATAAAGCAAAAATGTATTACGGCAACAACCCGATAACTTAGCAAAAGTTTTTAAAACGCTGACTCTAACTGCAAATACTTATATGTAATGTAATAATAATAATAATAAAGATAATCTCATTAGACTAATATCGTCATTTTTTCTTATTATATCATTGAACTGAGTCCACGAGCTTAAATATCGTCCATTTATAAGTATTATTTTATTTTTTATTTCATTTTTCACGCGCGCTTTTTATTTCCGAATTCAAAATTATAAAAAAAAATATTCGATTCTGTCCGTTTCGAAACGGATTATTATTAATTTTCTTTTCTTTTTCTTAAAAAAAAAAAAAAAAAAAAAAAAATTCTTGATGAAATTCTGGCCAAAGCAGAATTTAGTTTAATACTGAGGACTATTAGTTTTTTTTTTTTTTCGAATTATAACATCAATTTCAAATTATTCAATTATATTTTTGATAAATGTCCAACTATCGTAAAACTGGTATCGTAAAAATCCGTAGATTGAGACTAATAGTCCTCAGTCCTAATAATAATAATGATAACTTTGGGTTCCCTGTGGTAACGCTCGAAACGGATGTCATAGTTACAACAATATATTGAAATGGAGAGAGTAAAAATTTATTCATCGTTTCCTTGGGTGCATTTCAAATGAATAAAATAATAAAACATGATAATTTAACGGGAAAACTTACGTCACAATTTCAACAATGCTTTGAGATGAAAAATATAAAATTTTATCCATGTTTTGCATCGTTTCTGAAGATCCGTTCATTAATTAAAATAGTAAGTTAAATATACGAAATCCATTCGTTCATTTACAGAAATATCTTATTTTAAAAATTTATTTCAATATGGAGTATGATATAATTATTACTATCGCAGAAAAGAAAGCTTCAATAATCATTATTCTGCAGTATTTATTCCTCCATGAGACTAAACTCTTTTCGTTGCTATATGGGATTTTAATACGCCAGGAGAAAATTATAATAAATAATAATAACCGCCATTTTAAACTAAACAATATTTTAAAGATAGAATATTAATTGTATTATCATAAACTGCCTAAAAAACACAATTATGAAAATTGTAATCAAAAGCGGAATTATTTGAAATCAAAAGAGGATTTATATATAAGTGTGCTGTTATTGTTTTAGTTCTATTAATTGCTAAATTTTAAGATTAAATTTTATTACGTTATCTATTATTTATATATATATATATATATATATACCAAAAAGTGTCCCAAAATAAATAAATAAAAAATTATCGCCAACATGGAGAAATTAATTTAAAAGTCGTCATGAGGGACCTATACTAAAACTGTATTGCTGCGGAAGGGTGAAAACTGGGTTGTCAACCAAGAATTTTATTTTTAAATCTTTCTTTGAATGATTTTGGTTTCACTGTTGCACAATGTTAATGTAGTTCTAATAATAATTTGGCTACGTGTAAAGTAAAATTTTAATTTGGTGGGGAAACTGGTGTAATATTTATGAGTTTCATATTTTAAAGGTAAATAAGAAAAGAAATGAAAGTGTGGAAATTTCGCACGTGTTTGCTAGTATAAATACATCAATAGACACGTGGATATAACATTTAAATTCTCTTGGAGGCTTTTGGACTTTAAAACGTGTGAATATTATGATACAAAAGATGATTACATTTATAAATAATAATAATAATAACAATAACAATAATAATATCGTGTAAAAAAATGTTATGAAATTTGAATTTGTAAAGGGAAATTAATTCAGAAATGCATGTGTAAAAATTAAACGCTAGACGGGCGCAAACCAGCTAGTTTATAATAATGTGTATGATTTCTTAAATATAAGTTCTAGTGAACTTTATTAGAAAAGTTTACTAGAACTTTAAAAATACAGCTTATTTAAGTATTAAATCCCAACTTCAATCAATTTACACTGTTACTATTTTTAGATAAACGTTATTGAGAGATGACTTTGATCATGTTGATGGAAGTTAAGAATTGAGGACATTTTGTAGATAGAAATAGTTATAACAGATTACGCCAATTTTTGCTTGTAACTAATTTTTCGACTTGGAAAAAAATTACAGAAAATAAATGGCTTTAACTATTTTGATGAGAAAAAGCAATGATTAAGTGTTTTAGAGGATTCAAATCGGTCTGAGAGGTTGTAATTTCCAGTGAAATTAGTTTTTAATGATAATATTTAGTGGCTAGTTTTTAGTGATTCGAACGTACAAAAATCCTAACGAAAGCAAAATTATTTTACTAGTATTCTGGTTCAATTTTGACCTATTCAGGATTTTAAGCCACCAAAAATTCATTTATCGCATCAATATATTGAAAAAAAAAAGTTTTTATAAAACATTTTATAAATAATAACAATAATAAATAATAAATTCCGGTCAGCATAAAAAATTGAAAAATTTCGAATTATAGTGGCCATATTAAGATAAATATTATAGAATGCGATCGATCTTGGAAGGAAAAAAACAATACATTTTAAATATGAAATGTACAGTCGGGGAAAAAAAAACGCAACACCCGCTGTAATTTCGTTATTAATTGACGCAGGAACATATAATACACATCATTCAACAGGAAATTCAAAGCACTTTCTGAATATGTCGTCAAATTTTGAATTAGGGGTCATCAACATATTGAAGTGAGCGCCAAATTTGATTTTTTTCAATAGCAACACCCAATTTTGACTTCATTTTCAAATTTCTGAGAGTCTGGCAGTGCGGAAAAGTATACTGTTTGTATACTTTATCTTTAGTATTTATAGAGTTATAATCAAAAATGTGTTAGGGGGTTATCTATAAATGTAGAAAAATAAAATTAAGATCCTATAAGAAATAGAAAACATTTTAATGTTTCACACCGGAAATTTTTCAGGAAGAAAAAATATTTATAGCAATTAATAAAACGTTGCCTCGTTTTCAGTTCCTTAATTATCCTGAATTCAATTTTTTAGATTTATATATACTTCAGTACTGTTTTAGATAATTTTAGGTCTATTTAAATAAATTATACTTGCAATTACTCCATACAGTACTCTGTGAAAAAAGCGCAATATTTTTCAAGTAAAAGTGTCTATTATGGCTGTACTGATCACCAATAAAGCTTAAATTTTCTTTCGTAGGTGTAACATAATATACGAAATGAAATAATATATAAATAAATATATATATATATATATATACAACAACGCATAAACTACATCTTTTCGGATAAATTATTGTAAGTGTTCATGAAGTAAATATTAAACAATTTTAATCGCGCTTACCAGTTTTGGATCAGTTGAAATCTTTGGAACTGTACGATTCGTTTTATAATTTCTATGATAATATAATTTCTTAATTAACCCTTTTCGCGACTGCTGACGTAGATTCCCGTCGTTTGAAAATCTGTAACTCTGTCAGTGGGCGTTTCTTTCGTAATTTGTGTGTTACATATTTCTTAAGTGTGTACCAAGTGTTCATATTTTTGCAATAAAATATACTATGGATAGAAATATATTGATTAGAAAGAATATAACTATAATGTATATCCATTTGTAATATAATTGTGAGTACAGAAAATTTGTTCTGAAATATTTTATTTTGAGAGTATAATGCCCATAGGCGGGTGTTACTGTCAAAAAGACAAAATCCTGCAGTCGCAAAAAGTGTTAAAATATATTTATAAAATTTAAAGTATGTTTTTAAAAATGTATGGAGTTAAAATATATTAATAAAATTTTAAAGAATAAAGTGTCCTTGAAATAATAATCGTCCCCCTACAAAATAAATAAATAAGTAAATAAATAAAATAAAATAAAGCATTATATGAAGCAAATGATTAAGCCTTTTTTAACTATGACGGAAGTTAAGAAACGATTTTACAGGTCTGTCTTGCATTCCAATTCCATTCGCTTTTTATATTTGACAATTTCACATTAAACCTATTTTTTAATTTAAAACAGTAAACCCCGCCTATTTAGTTAATTTTTTTTCTTCTAGTGTTTGTTTAAAAAATTCAAAATTAATCACCAATTAATCGATGAAATAAATACCACTTGTGCATATTTTTGTCAACATAAAATAAGGGGTTTAATACGAATACTCAATGTCACATTTACTTTTCTTTACTGTATTGTTTTGTTTTGAAGAACGATGAAGGCGGGGCTTGTCTTCTTTAGAAAACAGAAATACTTGATGCTAACGCTAATGTCTAAAAATCATCATTCTTGTTTCATTTCTTTACGTGTGACGTTATTGTTATATAATTTGACCCGTAAATAAAAAATAAAAGTATTTTGTTTAATTTTCCTTGTTATTTTTTAAGATTTGATTCGTTATCTCATGCAAAACTATATAAGAGATGGCCCCCTAAACCACTCCAAAAGAAAGATTTATTTGTATCTCGAAAACTAATAATTGGAATGAGCTGCAAATTTGCACACCCATATTTTTCAGCATTAGGATTCATTTTATGTAAAAATTAATATAGGTCATAATTCATAATTTTTATGAATATGAATTTATTAATATTTTTCAGAATCAAAAGTAATGATGAATTATGTTTGGGTTTCTTCACTGTATCACGTAAAAAAAAATTATATCGATCAAGTTATTTTTAATGAAGATATTAATAAAAGTTTGAAATATGAATTTAACATTAGCACCTTCAAACTTTGAACGCTTATAACTCTGTGAAAAGTGAGTAAAATATACAACCAATATACTTTTTCGCGTTGTCGCGATCCCAGGAATTCAAATATAAAATAAAAATATGGTGTTACCATTGAAAAAAATCAAAGTTGGTTCGCGTTTTAATATGTAGACGACCCCCAATTCAAAATTTCAGTTCATTTTCTGAATCTACTCACAATTCCCCATCGAATGATACCTATTACATTTTTCTACATTGATTAGCAACGAAGTTACGTTGAGTGTTGCGTTTTTTTTTTCCCCGACTGTACAAATGAAAGAATAACAACAAAGGGAAAATTACCAAAGATATCACTATGAGAAATTACAAGACTCACATACATATGTTTAATTATTTTAAACTTATAAGTGTAACCCACCAAAAAAGGTAAAGGTTACTATACAGTTAACCACCACGGTTAAAGTACACTTATAAGTAAACTTATGAGTGTTCTTTAACTAAGGACACCTATGGCGACTTTTAAATTTTTGTCGCCATATTGGTGAGATCCCTTTTATTATATTATATTATATTTTTATTATTTATTCATTTTAGCATAATTTTTTGTTAAAAACACTCAATACCTATTTTGATTATACTTTTTATTATTGAGTTTTTCGGTTAAATTATGACAAAAGTTCATATTTTGTTTATATCTTTGAAGTATTGCTAGATTTAAAATGACGCTTGAAAGGATTGCAAAGGTGCAACTTTTAAAAATAAATTTTTCTATAAAATGATCTAATCAGACAAATGTCGTAATTTTATTTTTACTTTCCGAACACTATAGTGAGGAAAGTATTGTAATCATGTCAAAAATCCGAATTCGAGATTTTGATGTTTCTATACGTTTTGAGGTCCCCTGAGTCCGTTTTCACTATTTTTACGATGATGTATGTATGTGTGTGTGTATGTGTGTATGTGTGTATGTGTGTATGTTTGTATGTTTGTGAACACGCTAGCGTCTAAAGGCTTTCACTGTTAAAAAAATGCAGAAAAAATACAGAAATTCTCTGTAATTTCAGAAAAAAAGTCGTAAAATACGTTTTGTCTACGTAATTTTTCCGTAATTTACGACTTTTTTTCTGAAATTACAGAGAATTTCTGTATTTATTCTGCATTTTTTTAACAGTGTTGTTCGATTAACCTGAAAGTTGGTACGTATATTGTAAGTCACCATAGTACGAACCCTATAGATTTTGGTGAATCTAGCACTTATAGTTTTTTTACAGGGACACAAAGAAAAATTCTTTATCATTATGGCCTATGGGACCAAAATCTTAAAAGTGCGATAGCATCTAAACGCCTTATTCAATTGAGCAAAAATTTTATACCCATATTATAGGTCACAGATACTCAATCTGTATAGATTTTGGAGAATCTAGCACTTATAGTTTTTTTACAGGGACACAAAGAAAAATTCTTTATCATTAAGGCCAATAGGGCCAAATTTTTAAAAGTGTGATAGCGTCTAAACGCCTTATTAATCTGAGCAAAAAAATTGTACACATGTTATAGGTCGCATTTGCACCAACTGTATAGATTTTGGTGAATCTAGCACTACAGTTTTTTTACAGGGACACAAAGAAAAATTCTTTATCATTATGGCCTATGAGACCAAATTTTTAAAAGTGCGATAGCATCTAAACGCCTTATTCAATTGAGCTGAAAATTTGTATGAATATTATAAATCACTGTTGCACTAACTATAAGCATTTTGGTGAATCTAGCATCTATAGATTTTTACAGGGACAAAACGAAAAATTCTTTATCATTATGATCTAAGGGCTCAAAGTTCAGTAGCGTTAAATAAAACCTCGTGTGATATATGGAGAAAAAAACACTCTATTATGGTTTTCTCTCTTTTGTTTGTTTAGCAATTCCTCTTTCTTTATTTTATCTACAAAACTGTTAGTTACTCAATGTTCGGAAAGTCGAGTGGAGTCACTCCAGATTTTTTTTAATTAGATCTCTAAATTGAGTCCACGTGCTGAAATATTACTTGTATAATATTTTTTATCCTCGCGTATTTTATTGTCACTATCGTATCGTTTCTACAAAATGTAACCGGAATTGATCCACGTTATAGAGAAATATTATATAGATTATTTTTATTTAAATTATTGATTTTAAATCTTTTTTTTTTTTTTTTTTGAGTAGTTTCATTAAACAACACCATGCTACAAACAGTACTTTTTATCTTTTTTTCATTTATATTGTGGATTTGCACTTCGAAAATATCAAATTCTAGCAAGAAAGCGTACCTTACCACACTGTTAAAAATTTTGTCCTATGTTGAACCATAACATGGTACATTTTTGCTGCAACCATGCGATGGTGAAAACTTTTATCATTATTTGGTATTTCATTAACCCAAGGCTTGATACAGCAATAGCTACATCCATAAGATGGAGAAATTTTTTACCATAATTTGGTACCAAATCATAGTAGAAGGTTTCACCATCGTATGGTTGCAGCTACAGTTGTACCAAGTTTTAGTTCAATCTAGCAAGTTGAAGCTACTGTAATACCAACATTTGGTTCAACCTTAAACTGAAATTTTTAACAGTGCATCTAAGTATCCTAAAACAAAAACCAAAAACATAAAGAACATATAAATCTTTAGCTAGATAGATACATTAGTTTAGGTATTCGAAAATTTTTGACTCAATTGCAAAATTACTTTCGACAAAAAACACTCAGATATTTCAAGTAG